>QPKB01000001.1:22420663-22655350 GCA_003546025.1 Camphora micrantha
AGAAACGTTCCATTGATAGGCATCATACACTTTTGTCTTCAAACAGTGAGGATATGGTATGCACCATTTGAGTAGACTTTGGTCGATGACATACGGTCCTCAATTGGGTCATCAAAACTTTTCCTTGGACTTGTGGGTGAGGGATCATAGGTTTCGAACTGCAAGGACTAGGTCTTTCTTTTTTAAGGCTGCTTTTGCACTATTCTTATCGAAAGAACTGCCATCCTAGCTTGATAATTTTGATACTTTATCTGGCCACGAGTCTTTTGTCAGACTTCTAGTGCTTGAAGTCTCAACTTAGCATTTGATCATTTGTGATTCTTCTCTGTTACTACCACCGCAAGTGACTGTGACTGAACTTCTAGGGGTTAGCTAATGCCTCCACCCGTAGACGAGAGAAAATGGAGTTGATTGGTCCGGGCTCTAACTTTGGTCTGGTAAGCCCAGGGAGCTCGTGGAAGATTTTCGTTCCCATGACCTTTTGTTGTTAGCATACCATCTTCACTACGGGATTTGCAATAGTCTTGTTGAAAGCCCTGCAATCCATGTCGTAGGGTTTGTATGCAGAATGGAGAAGAGAGCAATAGATACCAATACTTGTCGCGAATTTGTAGAACTACTATGTCGTTGCTGAATTGAGGTCCATTATCAGGTATACCGGCGTTTACAACATGCAAATCGACATAATAATATGGTTTTGACAAAAGTTAACCACGTAATCAGCTCTCGAGTGGCCGTCTAATGGAACTACCTCGGACCACTAAGAGAAATAATCCGTGGCTGCCGATGAAATGATGGCCTTTGTCTGATGAAGGATGAATTTTTTCCGATGATGTTGATACCCAGGCTTCAACAGCCAAGATACAGTTGTAGGATGCAGATAAGTTGGTGGCTGATGTATACAATCACCATGAATTTGACATTCCCTGCATTTTTTGGCAAACCGTATGGAATATGCTATCGTGTAGGCCAGTAATATCCCAGCCTTCGTATCTGGTCATGTAATTTTGGTCCAGCTTGATGAGCGCTACATAGCCCTACGTGGACTTCTTTGCGTATTTCAGCTTCTTTCTTAGATAGACACCGTAGTAAAACTCCATCAAATGTTCTTCGATATAGAGTTTTAGATGGAAGATCATAATAATATCTGGGCGCACGCCTTTACATGCTAGTCCGTTTTGATATGTGTCTGGTAGACATGACCATGTAGGAGTAGTTGATGAAGAGTTCTCTCCGTTCCTCTAAAATGAATTTTCGATAAAGAGGAGTCTATGGACTTCTGAGACTTGGCAGCGAAATCTGCTAACAGTGCCTAATGAGTATCACGAGGTGGTAACAACTTCCTTTCCCTGACAATAACCTTCAGCGTACATTTTTAACGTAAGAGCCATTGAAGCAAACTATCGGTAAGAGCATATTGTGCTTGACATTCCAGCCTTGTATAGTGAATGGAATATTATATGTGAACTGACTTTTAAGCTTTTGGGCTTTGTAAAGTAGTGACTAAGTTTGCTTCTCACGTTCATATTCGAGATCATTTGTTTTATGAGGTCATTGGGAAATTTCATATACTTCCAATATGTCGATACCGATCCAAAGGCTATCCAACGCCCATGATAGAGCTGTATATTTTGTCGTGATGTTGGAGCATGATTACCGCAATGAGAAGAATGAAGTATGTATAATCTTTTTTGGACCGCAGAAGATGATTCGTGACACCAGATACTGCTCTCCAAATTCATTGGTTCGTGTAGCTTTGTCAAAATGCATGATCCAATGTGAGATAGGATCAATAGTATGGTTTAATGATGCTTTTATGAAGAATACTGGCTCATCCGGAAGGTCAAGTCTTTGAATCCTGATCTTCAGACAAAGGATGTTCAGCCAGGAAATCTGCCAAAGCTTGCCTTTAATTGCTTTGCGCGTGTATCTTTATATCATAACATGATAATAATATAGACCATTTGGCTAGCCGATCATTCAAAAAACCACTTTGTCATCAATACCTTAAGTGGATTGATCCGGGACACTAAATATACCTTATTGACATAAATAGTGTCGAAGTTTCTGTAGCTGCGAACGTAATAGCTAGGCATTCCTTTTTCCAAGCTGGTGTAATTGTGTCCTGCCCCCACTAACGTCCGAGATAGTAGTTCCAACGAGCTACTTCTTTGCCATCATCATATTTTGAGCTAACATGGCGCCCAAAGAATGATCTAGAGCCCTTGTATACGAGACTAATGTTTGTTTGACCTCGGAGCTGCCAATACAAGCAGTATTGGTTAAACATTTTGATGTCTTCGACAGCTTCATTCATTCTTAGTCCAAGACAAAATCAACACCTTTCTTCATCAGGCGAGAGAAGGGTTGCGACTGCCAGATAAATTAGAGATTGTGGAATCTCCGATGCAGCCAATTTGCCCTTGTGGAGGCATTTTATGATTGTTATCTTTGATCGAATCAAGCTCAAATTCCTCCTTATTGGCGTACTACAAATCCGAGATTTCCTGAAGATACTCAAAGAAACATTTGAGAGGATGCATACGCATTTGGAATTTCCCGTAGCCATTCAAAAGACTTCTTAGATCGCAGATGAGTGCTCTTCTTCCTGCTTTTTGACGACAGTTCATCTACGTAGCAATTGAACTGTTTTGTGCGCATGTCTGGAAGATTTTCATCATGGCTCTTTGATATGTTTGCTCAGCATTCTTGAGACCAAAAGGCATGACTGTATAACAGTATACCACGATGGAGTCCTAAATGAGTTGTGTTTTCATCCTCAAGGGACATCTGATTGATTATATCCTGAGAATCCATACATGAATGGCATCCTTTCGTAGTATCGACATGTATTATCATCATGATTTCACAAGATGGCCAGCGGAAAATCGTCTTTAGGACATGCCTTATTTAGATCCGGAAGTCAATTACAAACCTTGATTGTCCATCTCTTTTGTGTGACAAGGAAGATATTGGCAAACCAGTCAGAGGTGTTGATTCTTCTCTCGCGTAAATTGAACACATCGAAGCTTTTGTACTTCTTTTTCAATATTTTCCATGATCTCGGCTTGTACCGTTGATCTTGTTTTACTGGTTTGACATCTTTCGAGATATCAATTTATGCACAGCTATTTCCGGGATTTAATACCAACATTTCTAAAGTAAGTCCATGCAAAACAATCCACAAACTCATGCAAGAAATCACACAAAAATCCTCTAGTTCATTTCCTTAATATGAGCATTTACAAAGATAGAACGAAGATTGTCCGCGGTTCCCAAGATTACTTCTTCGCACTTGGTCTCGGTTGAGGTTAGGAGGAGGCTGCTTCCACATTATTTTCGGAAGCATCCATGTCCACAAATCGCTCTGGGTATCATTTGGAGATTTAAACCAAGCTAATCCTTCCAAGATTGGCTTTGAAGGCTCAATGGCTGTACATTTAGAACCAAATTGGTCCTAAGACCGAGATGTGCGGATTTAGCTGTTCATCAAGCTCTGGCTACCAGCAATTGGTGGCCTGAGATGCGCATCACATTATCACTTGCTCCTTCCGATGTTAGAGAATGCCAGTTGGTTGGTCATGTATATTTGTCTCCAAGGAATCATTAGAATCATATTCTTTGGTGTATGCCACTGTTTTTGCTCCTGAAGTTCTTGCAACCCTGGTATATTCTGATAAGAGCTATCCGATCCCCAACCAAGATTCTCTATCGGTGTTCCAATCGCATCTTCTTTTTGCTTCTTTGTCATATCGGTGTAAGGTACCAGTATCGCTTCATCATCCTTAACCAGTAGTCTTTTGAGATTGTAACCCATATTTCTTATCATGTGTTGTGAGATGATGACTGTAGGGTTTGAGTCGCTTGCCTGCATAACAAAACCCAAGTGGAGTGCAGTGCGAGGCATCTTCCACCCGATGGAATATAATGCATGTTTCTAAGGTTTCTGGCAGGTATATAGAAAAGTTGAACCGCTTCACTTTAAATATCGATATAGGACCTATAATAGGTGGAGGAAGGAGGTTCATATCCATCGCTAGTTGGTGTGGGTCGTAAACATGCTGCTAATTTTCTCCTTCCCGAGTCGACTTGGAATCAGAGTCTCAATTAGAGATACCACATTTGTTGTGCACAGCTTCTTCCTTGATGTTTCTCAGAGGAAAGAGAACATAATCATCTCCACGAAAATCAATTCTTGCAATTCCTGAAATTTCCTCGATGGCAAGTATCCCAACAATCATGAGATGTAAGCTATGTAGGCAATAGTGTGATCCACATATTTTGAAGAGGAGGGATTTTCACACTGTAGATCATTCCAACCACGATCTATAGCTGACAACGGACTCCTCGGGCCCTTGACAAGTGAGAACCAATTGGTAGGGTGAATGTTTTTCCTCCATCGACTGGTATGCCTCTAAGATGCGCATCAAATTTAATGACCGTCTTAAAGTGTCACGCCATGCCGAACTATGAGTTTTGCTTTCCAGTCGTCTGAATTTTGTTTCCTGCCGACTTCCCTCATTGTGAGACGAGGTTGTCAAGGCAAGATAGATTTGACGATTTTTGCATCACCAACCATTAGCCTAAAAATTCTTTGAGCAACTGGACTATACAGATCGGATCTCGTAATTTCATGATATCCAATTCCTCTTCGATATTAGGGCGATTAACCACTTGCAATCAATAGTCATTAACAGATCAAACCAAGGGATTTCTTGATCTGACTGATTAACTAGAGAAGCCACGTTAATAGACTTGGAAGACTTAGAGGAAATGATCAAAGGTTTACCCTTCTTCATGTCGGTTTTCACCTTGATCGTAAAAGGTTCGGGTGTATCCGCAAACCGTACCACTAACTTCTTCTTTTGCTGATGATTCAAAACTTTGGCTAATTCAGATGTGCCTGTTCCCAACGCAGGCTTCTTCACACTGGGCTTCTATTGTTTAATCCTCGCCTCATACATAGCCACATCAGTAAAGCAGACCTCCTTTCCTTTGAAAGACTTTTCATCTACGAAGACACGATGCACTTTTCCACCATCATCAATATATTTGAAACACTGATGGAGGGTAGAAGGTACAATGCGTAATCATGCAACCATCTTTTTCTAAGTAGGATATTATAGCAAGCTCGAGTTTTGACCGACCGTGTACAGTAGTTCAGAAGTCAAGATCCAAGCTGGACTTTGATTTGAATCTTCCCAATGGGGTTTGGTAATTCACCATCATACCCTTGAATTGTAGTATTGGTGCTGGTAAGCTTGCTTGGCACACTTCCAATTCTTACAACGCCGTGATGGTAATAAACTTAAGAGCTAACACCTAGATCCACTTGCACCTTGGGAATTCAGCATCTCTTTTAATATATGTCGTGAAATATATAGAGGCTTGGTATGATGACATTGCCCAGCAACATATCTTCTTAGAGAAAGAATTAATGCTTTAGAAGCGTTCTACGATAGATAACACTCTTCACATTGCTCTGTGGTCTTTTGACTTAGCTACTTGATGCTATATCTCTATTTGATGCACTGAGCCATGCACATGATAATAGGATTTAGTGCTTGTAATTCCTAATGAAACTGTCTTAAGTTTCTTAAACATTTGCAACAGATCAAGGATGTGCAATCCTGCAGGTTTGTGTTTGGAGATGCTCGATTAGGTCATACTTAAATGCTTATTGGCCTTTAAATTCATTAACAATTTACATTTTTTAAGCATTTACATCTTGCGCTTGGGATTACAAGTGAAGGAGAAGCAGAAGGGGGAGTAGAAGAGTAAATGCGGAAGGTATCATAATTGACATTATAACTCCTTCCAGGACCTAAGTGCGCAGTTGCTCTTTGGATGGTCAAACTTCTTCTTTGCTGGGAGAAGAGATTTCTCATTCCTAGATTAGTCTTTAACATTGGCAAATGCAGAGATGTGGTGGTTTCTTCTTTTATTGTCCAGTGCCAATGAACATGATGTCATCCCAGGTTCACTCCCAAAATCTATTGGTCATCTTCAAGGTGATAACCTCATGCGTTCTGGTTATAAATGAGTCTAAGGGAACTGATCGACACATATAATCAGGACTTCTTCAAATTCAACACAATGATCCCATTAAATCCTGAAAGAGTATCGCTGATTGTGAAACCAGTACATCCTCTTGGTGGGTGTATCTGTCGATCACCCTCGTTTCTGATGTGGAGATCAACGGGGTAAAGGGCCACTAGCAACGGAAATAGCTGGTGCATTGTTAGGGATGTCCATGATTGGTAGTTAGACATTCCTCTAATCTTTGAGTCATTATTCTGACCACCTTTGACCTCCACCGGTATTGGTAAGGCGAGAAGTGTCTTGGGTCGTGGGTGCATTTGCAGGTGCCTGACGACGGGCTTGTTTATCATCCAACGATTGGTAAAGGATCCTGAGGATAACCTCTGGAGGCATAGGGAACGGAAGGAGGAGGGTCTACCAGCCAGTCACTACGAGTTCATGGAGCCTTGGATTGTAAATTGAACTTCTATCTTTGGGATCGTTGTCTTGATAGAAGAAAGGATCAGTGAGAAGTCAATTCTTCATTTAGCACTTCATCTTAGAGATACTCGTTTCGTCAGGATTAGGTCTGGATCATTAGTCTTGATAATCATTCATCATCCATAGGCGAAGGGCATTGTAGGAGGTATCGCAATCATCATTTGAATGCCTCTGAATCTAAAAGAGGAGGGCGTCCCACTCTAAGAGATTGATTGGCAATCGAAGTCCTTGCAACTTATCGTCTTCTTCAATGATAGGGAAGTAAGAAGTCTGCCAACGGATAGGTTTCCTCATGGTTCAGAAGATTTCCGCCAGGTGTTTCCTTTTTAGTGCAAGGCTCAACTTTCCTTCTTTATTCTTTATAGACTGGTGCCTTACTGCTGGCGAGAGTTGGCGAAACGACTTTTGCTTTCCCTCCTTTTTTCGAAGTAGACCTTGATCCCACTGCTTCCCAACCCTCATCATTATGAGATCAAGATACAACCGTATCCACTTCTCCAGATGCTGTGGTGACGGGACAGCAATCTCCATTTTCGATTTGACTTATTAATTAGCCGAAACTCCACCTTCTTTGTATGAATGCCCCGATGTTGGTAGATTGAAGCGATCCAAAATGCTACCATGTTGACCGTCGCGAAGCAACATTTTTTATCAAGTTATGTGATGAGTTCATAAAGATACACTTTCATAACATTATTTTATGAGTTTTCAAAGATAAAAGAACTCAAAACACTATTTTTTAGCATAAAAATCATAAATTTTCCTCCCCATCATGCTTACTCATATCTTTCCAGTATAGATGGTCATTTATATGCATTTATATGAGTTCCAATAGCTTATACAAAACTATTTCGAAAATACTCTCATTATGTTAATTCTCTTTGTAAGTGTTGATTAAAGATTAATGCGATTTTACCAGAGAAAGTTGCTCTTAAAGGTGTATAATGCGATTGAATTTAAATACATATAATACCTATTTTGGTGTTCTTACAAGAATATTTACGGATTTACCCCTACTAATTATTCGGACGTACATCGTCTTCACTCCAACCCCCCAAAAACGTTCTCCTGGAATCTGTTTTTCCTCTCCGGCCCTTTTTCTCTCTTCCTCCTCTTTCTCGGTGCATGTCGCTGTCGCCCTCCTCTCCCTGCCCACGCCTCTCGTTCAACTCTACCTCTCTGATCGCTGCTATCTCGTCCCTTTCCCTGACGGCCCGGATCCTTCTCATTCTCTCATCTCCCTGATCTCTAAGCGACTTCGGCCAGATATTCCGGTGGAACTCGCGACGACTGCTCCAACGTCGGTATGTGGCCGTAAATAACCTGGTCAACTGTCTCGAATCTCCTTCCCCCCTTTTCTCTGCGTTTCACATAGAGGTTGGATTTTTTTCGTTTGTTTTTATGTGGCAATGCAAAGGTTGATATTTTTAAAGTGTCAAAGACAAGCCTGGATCGAGTACTGGAGAAGTAGAAAGGCTTTCAGTTTGGTAACTTTTTCTTTTGTTTTCCCCTCTGTCTTCGGATGTGCAATGCTTGTAGTTTTCATTAGATTTTCCGCATTGCTGGATTTCTACAGTTTGTCTTGTGGCATTATTATGTGTTTTGTTTCCACTGTCAGAAGTATTCAATGGAAGATGACTAATATCTGGAAACTGTGTAGTGTCTACAGTTTTGTGGTTTTTGTTATCACTTGATGTAATGGCTAAAAACCAAAGTAGTTGTCAATAAATCTTCCCACTACCCATTACACATAATCCATCAGCATTACTCAATCCTGCGCAAGGTCCATGTCAGTGAAGTTTACTCATTTAAACTACTAGGGATAAGACAGAGCAACGAAGAATTCGGGTTCTGGTAGATGAAAGATTCTCGAGTATAGATAAGAGAAGCATTAGAGTTAGATGTAAAATTGATTTTAATGACATTTGAATATTTGCCACACATTATTAGTTATTGGCGGTTGCCTAGAAAAGAGATATAAACAATGCAAACATATATTGTTTCTTTTGCAAGTGTAGTGGTCTTTCCTCGTGTCGTTTCTTATTTTTTAATAATAATTTGGAAGAGCAATTGTTGGTTGTTGTTTTGGGTTTGGGTGTTATGGTGGTTTGCAGTTCACTGCATATTGTTATCAGACGTGATTTTCCATAACCATCATGAATCTAGATCTTCTATATGCGGCTGTTAATTCAATATTTTTGATAAACCTGCAAATTTCTAAATTGTTCAAACATTTCTCCGTCATTGTGTTATATAACAAGGCAAAAGTGACCTTGACTGAGTATAGTCTGTTGTTATATTTTAAAATACTGTGTTCCACGCATTTTCAATCTACCAAGGCTCTACTCACCGTAGTCAAATTTGGCCAGTTCTAAAACAAGGCAGAAGCCTATTTTAGGCCTTTTAGCTTAATAAGTGGGGTCTCTCCATCAAATTAAATGGTTTTGCATAATTCCATATGACAGACGCTGTTCATTTCAACGTTCCATGCTCAGGTCACTAAATATATGATACCATGGGTTGGATTTATTGGTTGCCTGCTATAATGTAGTTTTCATTACTAGTAAAAAAAAGTATTGTTCTCTAATTAGTGACAAGTTTTACAATAGTTCCCTTGCCTATTACAGTCTATTATGTCATGCTTGTTCTCCTTTTATGGAGGAACAACATGAAGGTTTGAGCCAACTGGGCATTGCCACTTGGCAACCAATATGTATATATAAGACAGGTCGTCATCGTTACCAGCTTTGAACTTGTTATTTATTATCCATTAACAGAAATCCAGTATTCCTTTTTTATTACATTTCGGCAGATTGGAGAGCACGTTGCAGATGCTCTATTATATATTAGTTTGGTGGTATCTGTAAAAGCACAGGGGAACGAAGGTTCGAATCCTCATATTTGGAGGGCCGTGTTTCTACGAAAACATTAAAATTTGTCCTGAAGAATTTGTCCTGAAGAGGTAGTTCTGTCTTGTTTTCATTTATAATTTATGCATTCCGGCCTTTCAAATATATTTGTGGTTTTGTTAGTCATATATATGGGTTTCTTTGAGTGTGATCGTCAGATGATTCCTACGTCAGTTCTTATGTGATTCTTTCTTATGAAATTGCCACATAAATAAGACATGCATGGCTATCATTTTTTTTTTTTTTTTTTTTTACATTTGTGTCAAGTTGGCCATCCACATAGATTTGCTTTTTTACGTGAGTTGTTTCGACCATGATGGATATGTGAGCTTCTAATACTTGAGTAATGTTTAGTAGCCATGTTTAACTATTTTATTTTTATTTTATTTTATTGGATGTGACCCATCTCTGTACATATAGTTGTTGTATATGTGGGTTTATCTGAGCATTATTCTTACGCCAACTCTTAATAGTTGGGTAATGCTTAGTCTTAGATTGAGGAACTTGATAAAACGACGGTCCATAACTTGACAAAGAATGTCATACAAGATCTGACTGACATGTTATCGAGGAAAGCACTCGACTATTATTTTTTACCTTCGTTCGTTGGATTTTTTATTCATAATAGTTCAATTAAATGCATTCTATCAAGTGCATTATTTTTTGGAGTTAAAGGATAAGGTTCACCAACACCATCAATTATAGTGTTCTCTTATATAGTAAATCATATCCACGTCTATCCCCCTATTAAGTCATGGAGTATTAAAGTGTAATTTCCATATACCACCATAGTTATTTTTGCATTACCTTGACGGTTCGATATCGATTAAAGAAGGGGTTAATGTAAGGTTTACACTCATATGGCTAAACCTAGCATGTCTGCTAGTGCCAGGTAAGGTCCCAGGCCCTTTGGCCCTTTCAAGGATATGGCCCATTCATTCCCAGCAAGGGTTGGCATAGTCCTTCTACACTTTCTAATTATCCCCCTCTCCGTGGCTTTAGTTTGGCAACTCTACTAATAGATTCAACTAAGGCAAAGCCTCCCTTTCTCATATGGATGTCCCTTGAAAAGGTTCCTTAATCAAAGAATTCCCGCCGTATTTTCCAAAATTTTTTGCAAAAAACTAACCGTATTTGTCGAATAAAAGACAGAATCACTCCACAATGAGTATCAAGAGTCCTAAATATTCCATAAAAAACAACTAAAAAGGTGCTACCATAATAAGTGACTTATATTTTATTCTTTATTCAAATCAATCTTTACTTCACCTAACTCCATTAGAAGTTTTGTGTGAAATGTATCTGACGTTGACACACGGATTTGAAGTAAAATGTCTTACCAATGGTCATATAATCTGTGGTCTTTGCAACCTCAATCCGTACATTCTTGTCTTGTTATGGACTTGTCAGAGCTCATGAAAGATTTTAAGTTAATTGCGTATGGTTTCCAGGATTGTATATGCATGAAAGTATGATTGTTCTACGGGGGTCAATTACTGACTTACATTACATCACAGTTTATGCATGTCATTATATACCTATTGCGAATTTGTTGTTGGATATGCGAAATGAGTGAAGATTCTAACAGCCAGCATGGCGATATCGTTAGTATAAAACTTTGAAAAAATAATTTTGAAATGGTGTCGATACATCTTTATCACTGCTTATGCCTCTCTATACAATGGAATTCATTATTTACTAGTTGAAAAACAATATTATCTTTACAACAATAAATTGTGGTAGCGATATCGTTACCATTTCAATCATAGATTAAAGTAAACTCATCTCAACGGATTAAAAAAAAAGAGAACTAAACACATATTTGCCGATTTTTAATCAGAAATACAAATATACACCCAAAATTATGTCCCTATAGTACCAGTTTATCCCAATCTGCAAATGAGATACGGGCCGCCATTTGAGATTCTCATCTTTTAACTTTACAATGCCCCTCTGATTTGACGAGGTGGAAATCATCAGTGAGACGACATGAGTACAAAATACACGGATTCCTCATCTATCAACAAAAGTACAACTTGGAGAAGTCTATAATCTTTCTTTTCAATTGCTTCAACAATTCCAATTTTCTGATGCAGCACGTACATTGGGAGGCACAGAAATCACAAATTGCCCGGCAAGGACCACCACTATTCATCATTAATCATCAATTTTCCCCACTGCGATCACCTTCGCAGTTGCAAAGATCTTTATTTTCCACTAGTATCTTTTCCTACCTATTTCAAATTAGCTTCACCACTCGTGGCAGCTCCCTGATTCTAACCGCCTGCCTGATCACTATCTGAATCAGGTGACTCCCCATCTCAGTCACAATGTCGTCTTTGATATCTTGCTCTGTTCAATTGATGATACACAGCCTGTTTCGTCCTCCGCCACGAGCTCTACCACTTGTCCCCCCCCAAAGCCAACTGCCTCCTCTCTAGCCTGCACCCTGATCTCCTTCAATAGCTTTAGTTTGGCTCCAACTGGCATCATGATTTTTGACACCACCACCCCTTCCCCAGCACCACGCTCTCCTCTCCAGCCATCTCTCCAACCTCCATCATAATTTATAGGTTTGTTCCAACTGTCTTCATGATTTCTCTCCCCACGTATTTCAGTATGTCTAGTCATTCCTTTGTTCCAGGCAGATTTCCAACCCCCATCAATAGCTGCCGAACTATTCCAGATCTTGCCCTTATCTTTTTCTCTTCCACCAGGATCATCATGGTCAGGTTTATCTTTATTCCAATTGGACGACTGGTCACCGCCATAAGCCGAGTTGTGTTCCAACTATTTGTCTGAATTCCATTAGCAAATCCCGCTTCAGTCCAACCTCCATTTTTTCCCTTCACTCACATCTCTTCACTTGTCCCAGTCCTTCCACATCGTCTATGCATTTCATCATAAACTTATTGCCAATTTGTTGTCGGGTACAAAATACAATCCTTCCTTGTCTGTAAATAACCACAACGATATCGTGATTGCGAAACTTTGACGAATATGGAATATGAGTGAGATCATTATCTATTTATCAATGTCTATGCCACTCAATATACAGTTCATCACTAATTGTAAGATTGGGAAGGGAGAAATTTAAGAGGAACTATAATTTCTTGTAACGTATTCGTTACAATTGCCTCCAAATAATTGAATCCACAAATTACTCCATAAATGACTCTATTTTGATTTCTTACAATTCTCGTATGTGTCTAGTATAAATCTGATTTTAAACTACTATGATTTGTGGTATGTACGATGTCCTGACTTTAAACTTCTTGATGTATATAGCATGGACAGTATATATCCCGATCCTGTGGATAAATCCATCTTGTACGATCAAGATAACCATATTTCTGAACGAGTCTGGCAGGGCAAGGTGAGCATATATTTAAATACACTTTTTCCACTGTCTTGTATTTACAACTATGGGATTACTTCAAGCTTATCCTATCCTCGTCATTTATTAATTGCAGGAAGCAGGCCCATTAAGATGCATTCCCACGCCAAATCATGAAAGTTGGGAAATCAATGACCGCATGTGGGCACTAATACGTCAGTCCGGGTTAGAGCATCTAGCGAAGATCAGAAAAATCGAAATCGATCATGGCCTAATAACAGGCTTGGTTGAGCGGTGGAGGCCAGAGACAAACACCTTCCACCTAAACAGTGGGGAGGCCACCGTTACTTTGGAGGATGTAGCTTACATATATGGCCTCCCCATTGATGGTCTCCCTGTCAATGGCCGCACATTCTCTGCACCCTCAACCATGGTCAAACTATGCGGAGAACTGCTTGGTGTGGTACCGGACGTGAACTATGACTGCTACGGGGTGCAGATTAAGTTCACTTGGTTGAAAGATAATTTCGGGTTGGAGCCCAAGAGCCGTCCGCGAGATCAGGACGTTCGGCGGACACGTGCATTTCTATTCTGTCTCGTTGCCGGTCAGATCTTTTGGACCTCTTTTGGTACAAAGGCTCCAGCCCACATCCTCGAATTATTTAGACGTTTTGATAGACGCTCTTGGGGATCTGCATGTCTGGCAAATCTATACAGGGGCCTTGCCAAGGTTTCCTTATTGCAAAAGAAAGGAAAAGTTGTGAAGACAATAACGGGTCCCCTAAAATTACTCCAGGTGATTAACCTGTATTGTATATATTTGAGAATTACGATGATTTATGTGGTTATTTATTCTATAATTGGAACCATCCGTTTGTCTGCGACTTGTCAGGTCTGGGCATACTCACGTATGACAATTGGCAAGCCAATCCGTTGGAGAGGTAATTGGGACACAGATGTTGAGTTTCCTCTTGTCTTGACCTGGTACAACCGATTGCGTTACCAACACTTCCAGACGAGAGTTGAGGAAGCCAGACGACATCTCGACATTATGGAAGTGGATGCGGTAAGTATTATATGTGGACATTGGCGGTTATTGGTTATGTGTTCGAAGTCCTTGATTCCATATTTGGTTGTCATCAGGCTAATACTTTATCCAACCATTTTTTATTCTGTCACTTCTAATTCTTTCACGCTTGATACAATTATGGGTTTAATGATGAATTTCTATTCTTGCAGTTCAATTGGATCCCATATCGAGATTATGAAAACATCCATGACTATATCGACAATGCAGATGTTCCTCTCTTTCGGTCCAACACGGCCTTGATTTCTTTTTGGATTGTGGAGCGACACTGTCCTCAGAGAGTAATGAAACAATTTGGTCTACATCAAGTTGTGCCACCCATCTTCCAAAGGCCATTTCCGCAGAATGAAATGATCCCAATAGGTGACAATAAACGGGAAAAAATACGATCCATTTATACTGGTGTATGGAATACCAGGATGGATGCAATAACTTACGGAGAGGAGGGCGATGCTGGCCCGCACACAGACGCGTACTTCCAGTGGTATAAAGGCATCACTCGGCTTCGTATCGGTCGTCCAACCTCCAGATCTAGCCACAATCTGTGCTCCGTACAATCTCAAGTACAGTCATCTATCTTGCTTTGCTAACTTCTCATACAAGTTTAAATCACTGATTTAAAGGGTTAATTCTAACTCCCATGCTATCTTCATATTGCCCAATATAGATCCTGAAATATAGCGAGAAAATCCTGGCATCATGTGGCGATGCGGCTAAATTAGAACAAAAAACCCCTGCAGAATTCGAAAAATTCATTTAAGCCATGAGAGCAGATGTTCTGGTGTTAAAAGTCGCATGCTTGTCTGATCCTACTCCAGCTAATGTAGATGACGGATACAATGTGGGATTCAATGATGAATCCGTAAAGGTATAACTTAAGTCCTCATGCATTCCGTATATTCCCCTGCCTGTTATGTACTAATCTTCCAGCAAATATTTCAATAGAGCGGCAAAGGAGACTCGGCAAATTCCCCTGCAGTTGTCTGTCCCAGGAAACGAAAAAGCTCCAGCACTGCCACTCAGTCATCCAACACCCCAACTAGTACCATCAGTCCGGTTGTTGCAAAGCCACCCAAAAGATCCAAACGCTTGAAGGATAAATTAGCCAAATCACCCGATTCATCCAAACCCACAAGTCCAAAGGACGAGGTCATTTGTGAGGCGGCTTCAATTCCCATATCGTTGTCACCCCGAAGATCTTCCAGATTAGCCCATAGGCACCAGAGTCCAAAATCCCCTATTAAAGTGGTTCGAACCATTGGCAGTACTGCTAAATCGCCTTCTATGAGTCCTTTCACTTCCATCCCATGGTCAGGGCCCGAAATGGACAGCACACCAACTCCGGTGCATCCCAAATTTGGGATAGGTGCGTCCCCATTTAAAGAGATCTCCTCAATGATCCTAAATGTCAAGGCACGCTATAGAGATCCGAAGCCCCCTCTATGGATGGCTGACTACAACACTGGAGCATCGATGAGAAATCCGAAGTATAAGCTCACGTTGGAGGAGCTCGATGTCCTCACCGTCTTCAGAAATGAATATGCTGATATGGATGGGTATTCTAAAAATTCCTTCTGCCTTAAATGTATTATTTGTAACCTATGATTTTTACCTAAGTTACAGTGTCGCTACATCCTTTCAGGAATGCAAAGTTACGGGAGTTTTGTACGCCTGTAACTACCGATATCATGCAGGATTTGCTAAAGGGTGCATGGATGGATAATTGGGTTAGTGATTCTTGTACATTTCTACTAAAATTACATGTTCAAGGCGTACGAACACATGGACATGCCATTGTCTTTATTGGTCTAAACCATGTCTTTTCCATTTGTCGCAGACCATGCACTCTTGGTTTCAGGTATTAAAGGAGCAGGCTGCATCGTCGTATTTTTTTGAATGTGCTCTATCTGTAAGTGCTATAACTCCTCATACCTTAATTTTATGCGACCGGTGCTTTGTATCCTCCTTCGCTTTGCGGTTAGAAATAATGATGACATACAAACATGCAGGACTGGTACGTGCATGCTGATTCAAGTGAGAAGCACATTCAAAACTCCTTTGGGCTAGCTTTGCTTGACAACATGATAGAGAAGGAGTTCATGTTCTTCTCAGTATGGAATAAGAATCACTTCTTCCTTCTTGTTGGTTGGGTCAGTGTACGGCGATGGGAGTACTATAACAGCTTGGACCGAAACGGAGATTACCTGTTCGTTGAACGCTATGTAAGTTTTATCATGGTCATCTATTAACCATACTTGTACTCCATCCATTGTATTGTCTCGACATGTATTTGATGCGGAGCGTACGTATGTCATGCAGATTGATTGGCTCAACGATCGCTTTATGCAATTCGGGTGGAGCGATCCAATGGTATGGACAAAATGCCGCATGCAGTGCCCCATGCAGACGAACAGGTTAAACTCACTGAATCGTGTGCTTTCTATTTACATTACATGTCATGCAATTGACAGAATAAATCACCTTCATATTCTAATTCGAACTTATGGCATTCACAGCGTCGATTGTGGAATTTTCGTCATGGCGTATGCACGGCACATTGCTTTGGGTTTGCCGATGGATTTCACGAAGAACGATATGTACTATTACCGTGCGAAGATTGTCTACGACCTTTACATTGACCAATACGCGCGTTGGAGGCAGAAGGCTCAAGACGTGTCGCTTCCTGTTCGAACCCTCGTGTAACATTTTCTAGGCTTCTTGATTCCGACCATTTTTGACTGGACAACTTCGCATCGGTAAAATGGCGAAATTCCATGGCATCGGTGATTCTTTAAATAAGACCGTTAACAAATCTAAGTCGTTCTGGGTATTGGGTTTGATATATTATGCGATGAGAGTTTTGGAATTTTGAAATGCTGGGTTTGGAATTATTTTGGGGCATTGGGGTGGATGGGATTGAATGACTGGTTACGTTGGAGGGTTTGGAGATGGGGTGGGTGACTGGTTTTTGGGTTTCGGCAGTTCTGCATCGGTTAAAGCCTTATGTCTAAGAATAATGGGTCTGAAAAGAACAGGAGACGGTGGAGTCAGAGCAGGTTTGTTTGTTCGTTTTAAAGTTTTGACACTATGGGATATGTTGATTTAGTAATGGAAATTGTATGTGATATTGTTGTATTATAACTGTAGGGCGATTGATTTGTGGGTTTACTAATTTAGATTTCCATTTGGTTATTTGGAACTTAGGTTCTCGCATTTTCCTATATCGATTCCAAATACATGCTTTCCAATGACGACTATTATCGTTTGCAACTATTGAAACAACTGGCGACGAGGGGAATCAGAGCAGGTTTGTTTATTTGTGGTAAAGTCTTTACACTATGAGATATGTTGATTTAGTAATGGAAATTTCTAATGATATGGTTGTATTGGAATTTTGGGGCTGAAACAATATTGGAATTTTTTAGTAATGGAATTTTTTAGCAATGGTTGTATTGAAATTTCTAATGTTGATTTAGTTATGGAATTTTTTTGGGGCTGAAACAGTATTGGAATTTTGTTGTACATAGGTAGCAACTAAAAGCTGTTGGAATGGTCAGTATCCATAAGTCAGCATGTTTGAAAGAAGCGATCCTGATGCGGTCTATAACTGTAAGGAGAAACGGACGACTTTGTGGATAGACTCATAAAGGAGGGACCCCAAGGATAGCGAGATGTCAAATGGAGAATACCTGGAAATCAATGAAGCAAGGGCAGGCTGATTAACATGGAAGAGAGGAAAAATTCAGGTTTGTGGCTGGCATAGTCACATGGGGGAGAGGTCAAACAAGTCATCATTGAAACTGGATATCCTTGTCCGCATGGGACGTTGCTTGCAGACCTGTTGCGTGTATGCGTCTTGGATAATTCGGCCTTCTGAATCTGTTCCAAGATATTTGTGGCTGCAAAAACATTTGTATGCATGACACTTAATCTGAGGATTCCACCGCTGCTTGTTATTGTACTTAACCCATTTAATGTATCATCATTGTGATGTATCTCTTCTGCACTAGCACCCTTCTGTACAAAGATGTCGAATCAATGTGCCAAGTTCTTTGTTTTTCCTATTGGAATGCCGTCGCGCTCTTGATTTCGTTCGCCACTGCATTAAGCTACTTACGTAAAATTTTGTGCAGCACCCACCAAGACCGCATTTTCTATTCGATGCCACCACGTTGGTGAATAACATAAATTGTATTGAAAACTATCCAGGATGGTTATCGATATCAATGACGTCTCTTTTGTGGTCAATTAGTAAGATTCGCAACCCTTAAAATCCACAGCAATTCACCCTTAACATGTTGTTTTATCTACTTTCCTGCACACCGGCAAAATTAAAGATATGTCTAGTTTAGGATGTAACGACGTCATTGAAAGTCTACATCATACATTTCACCTATGACCACCAATCTGTATGCCAGCAGTGTCCCAAGTCATACGGTTTGGCAACAAGGTTTGACCCTATAAAAGTACAAAATGCATATGGCCATTTGTCAGGTTGGTGTTCAAAGCCTCGCAATTAGGGTTCGAACCCTCGGGTGTTGTACTCCATGGGCCATCTCCCAGGGTTTTGGAAGGTTCGAACCATCGAATTATGCCATCTTGTAAGACGTCTTCCAAGACTTTGGTGTAGGGTTCGAACCCCTGATGCTTGCAGTCCATGAGCCATTTTGGAGGGGGATACAAGCTTCGAACCCCCGAATGCATGGTTCTGAATGATGCTTAAATAGAGCCATTTTCCAAGTGGGTACAAGGTTCAAAGCATATCTTCTGAAGGTTCGAACCCCTGCTGCTTGCAGGTCATGAGCAATCTTCTAGTGGGTTACAAGGTTCGAACCCTCGGAATGATGGTTCGAACCATTGAATGCTGCTTAATTGGAGCCATTTTCCAGGGGGGGTCCGAGGTTCGAACCATCATTCTGAGGGTTCGAACCCTCTATGCTCGCAATCCATGAGCCATTTTCCAGTGGGATACAGGGTTCGAACCCTCGGAATGATGGTTCGAACCAATGAATGATGCTTAATTGGAGCCATTTTCCAGGGGGTACGAGGTTCGAACCATCATTCCGAGGGTTCGAACCCTCTATGCTCGCAATCCATGAGCGATTTTCCAGTGGGATACAAGGTTCGAACCGTTGATTTTATGGTTCGAACCATTGAATGATGCTTAATTGGAGCCATTTTCCAAGGGGGTACAAGGTTCGAACCATCATTCCGAGGGTTCGAACCCTCTATGCTCGCAATCCATAAGCCATTTTCCAGTGGGATACAAGGTTCGAACCATTGAATGATGCTTAATTCGAGCCATTTTCCAGGGGGGTACAATGTTCGAACCCTCGATTCTAGAGTTCGAACCTTCGTTTGAAAGCCTTTCTGGGCCGATTTCCAGACGGGCCAAGGGTTCGAAACCTCGATATTTGAGTTCGACCATCTTAATCCTGTGACCCATAAGTCCTCTCTGAATGAATAAGAGACGATGAATCTCTACCCATTATATATGGAATACGCTGGCTGGAAACCCTAGTTCCTTTTTTTGGTGCGAACTCATCACCGCCCGCGTCCGGGACGACTCCTCTCGGATCTCTGCTGCTTCGTTTGTGTACACGTTCAAAGGTGAGTCTCTTCCCATATATAATCCTTCTAAAGCTGTCGGTTAGATGCCTGTTTTCTCGTATCCATGCCATTTCTCAACGCATGCTCCATTTTGCCTGTTTGTTTGCAAGTGTTTGACAATAATGAGAAATCCCACTCCATTGCACGATAATTATAATGATGGGGGAAACGATGGATTTCCATGTCAGAGTTGAAGGTGCAGGGACACTGCATCTGTCTACAGTGCACTTCAATTACTAGAAAGTCGTTTATTTTGTTGGGTCTGCGGATACTGTAAGACACATTTTCTGAAAAAAAAAAAAAAAAATTTATTCGTCGGACACTCACTCAGACCCAGATAATGATGATTGAAAAAAGAAAAGAAAAGGGATTTGCATTCCTCAATTTGCCAACAAGTTTGTATAAGATGTATTAGTCAAACTTTCATTTATAAGATGCTAACTACAAATAAATTAGTCTGGGACAATGCCAATAAAATTACAATTGATTGGCTAAATTTATAACAGTGTTTTGAAAAGCGAGAGGTGCATCAAAGCGCTAAGGTCTCCTGGGGCCTAAGCGCTAAGGCGTGAGGCGAGGCGCGGGCTTCATTGAAGCGAGGCGCACATTGTAGATAAAAAATATATATTTTAGTATAGATAGATAATTCACAAATTAGAGCAAAAAAGAAGAGGAATATTAGAAGAACTCTAAAAGTCATAAAGCACCCATCACTCTAAATGATAAACATTCAACAAAAGTACCAACAAAAGTACAAAAGTGTGACACCTTACATAAAACCACCACACAAAAATACATCAAAGTCACTCAAAGCAACAACACAAATGCTCCTAAGGAGGACCTAACAGTCATCCTCAACATCTACACCAAGTAAGTCATAATCTTGCCCTTCATCATTGGATTTATATCCATCCACGTCTTCCTCATCCGTCTCCTCTGACTCTTCCTCATCTACCAATTGAAGAACACTTGATGATCTAGTCACTCTTGGTGTTGCCCTTGCCCTTGAAGTTGATGTTGCTCTAGTTCTTTGACTACTTTCTCCAACTCCAGAAGCTGTAGCAACATCACCCCATGTCAAAATATCATCATCAAACACAAACTCATCATCTTCATCCAATTCTCTATCCATCCTCCCAAGCAACCACTCATTGCTTTCATCAATATTCTTCAAAGAAATGGGATCAAGTATGTCACGCATATCATATCGACGTTTGAGTGCTCTGTTGTACTTAACAAATACTAGATCATTGAGACGTTTTTGATCCAACCTATTTCTTTTTTTGCTATGAATCTGCAACAATTAAAAAAGATACTAAAATTTATATGTAGAGAAGAAAAATATTTTAAATTCATTAGACTTGAGAAAAAAACTCACATGCTCAAATACACTCCAATTCTGCTCACAACCAGATGAACTACACGTCAGGCTAAGAACTTTTATCGCAATTTTTTGCAAATTTGGGGTCTTGGAACCATATGCAGCCCACCATGCAGCTGTTTATTATAGGTAATTAGCATAAATTTATGGGATAAATGTAAAAAATTAATTTTATAATATAATGGAATAAAGTTATGGGATAAAATAGTTTACCCGGTGCCGTTGTCGCCCTTTGCCTAATCGTCATAGGCAACCCAAATAAATTTTCAACTTGCTTATAAATAAACAACTCTTGACTGATCTTATCTTGCACATCAACATTTGGGACCAACTTTGATATGCAATTATACAACCCTGTCATGACTTCATTATCGTGCTCAATATTGGGATTCGAATAAAAGTACTCTGGGTTCAAAAAATATCCAGCTGCCTGCAAAGGACGATGCAATTGAACATCCCACCTTCTATCAATGATTTCAAAGATATTATTATATCTTTCTTCTTTTCCACCAAAAGCATTTGAAATGGCTTCTTTAGCCCGATCCATAGCTTCATAAATGTATCCCATGGGAGGCTTTTTCTCACCATCAACCAATCTAAGTACACAAAGAAGTGGACCCGAGACCTTAAGGGCATAGACAACAGTGTTCCAAAATGAAGGCATTAACATAATTTGTGCAACCCTTTTACCCTGTTGCTCCTTTGCCCATTTGCTTGTTGTCCATTCTTCTGAAGTGAACATCTTCCTCAAGTTGTTTTTTTGTTGATGAATCCTAGCTAAAGTAAGAAAGGCAGTTGAAAATCGGGTTTTTGCAGGCTTGATCAACTCTTTCATTTGTGTAAACCGCCTCATCATATTTAGCAAAGTTGGGCGGTTATAAATGAACCCATGTACCACAATAGCCCTTTCAAATGCTCTCTTGAGACTTGGTATCTTAAGAATGTCTTCCAACATCAAGTCCAAACAATGGGCAGCACATGGTGTCCAATACAAGTGTGGAAACTTTGCCTCCAAAAACTTTCCTGTTAGAACCAAAACAAAGAAAGAGAAAAAAAAAGAGTTTTAGATAACTGATTCTTTTAATACTACTAAATAAAAAACTTTTTTCCAATAACCACTAATTCTTACCCGCCAACACATTAGCTGCAGCACTGTCTGTGACAATTTGGACCACATTAGCTTCTCCAATACGCTCCACAAACTTTTCAATTAGTTGAAACATTTTTTCAGCATCCTTTGAGTAGCTAGAAGCGTCAATTGACTCCACAAACATGGTTCCTTTGGGACAATTCACTAAAAAATTAAGTAATGTCCTCCCTTTCTTGTCAGTCCACCCATCCATCATTATAGAACATCCATACTTTACCCAATCATCCCGATGACCCTTCATCAAATTATTAGTATGCTCTATCTCTTTTTTGAGGAGAGGAACTCGCACCTCATGGTAACTTGGTGGTTTCATACCAGGACCATATTGCCCAATAGCTTCAATCATAGGTCCAAAACTGTCACAATTAACTGCATTAAAAGGAATTCCAGCATCATACATCCACCTTGCAAATCTTATACATGCCCGCTCTCTTAATTCTTTTCTATACGGATCATTTGCATCAATTCTTGTTTGTTTTCCTTGGGCTTTTCGATTTTGCACAACAACGTCCGGATTGGGAGTGAAGAATACATCAATAGGCCCTTTTTGCTTTGGCTTTTTAGTTTTGGACACAGTGGAGATAGTAGTACTTCCACGAGCACTAGAAACTTCACTACCATGAGCCAAGGGTCTTTTACCACGTTCAATGACCTCTACATCATCATCTTCTTCATCCTCTTCATATGCATTAGCCAATTCATCAAAATGAGGCAACATATTCATTTCTTCTTTTTCTTTCTTTTTCTTTGTCATGTACTCTCTAATCTCTTCTCTAACTTCAGCTGGACATTTTGGACAAGCAGTAACATTCCTAAAACCCCCAGCAAGGTGTTGCTTGACCCGATAAACACCTCCATTTGATATTTTGCCACAAAAATTACATTTGAACTTATTAATATTTTGTGGATTTTCCAAATGTGCATACTGCCATGCTGGGTCCTTTCTACTACTACTTTCCGATGGCGTTGACATCTATAAATAGCTGCAGAAGTAGCAGCAAAGATCACCAAAAAAAAAAAAAACTAGAATGCAGCAGCAGAACCAAAAAAAAAAAAATGAACAAGCAGATTTACAGCTGCCAAAAAGAGAGGAGAAAAAAAAAAACACAGCATGATCTGTGCAGATAGTGGTCAATAGGAAAAAAAAAAGATTTACAAGCAGATTTACAGCATGATCTGATTGATGAACAGGGAAACAAAAAAAGAATTCAGTGGCAGCAACAGCAACAGAAAGAAAAAAAACACACATGGATACCGGCATCATCTGTGCAGATAATGGTCAATAGGAAAAAAAAAAAAGATTTACAAGCAGATTTACAGCATGATCTGATTGATGAACAGGAAAAAAAAAGAACAAATCAGTGCAGCAAAACAGCAACAGAAAGAACAAAACAACAAGCAGCAAGAACACAGAACAGCAATAGCAGCAGCAGTTAAAACCAGAAACACAATAAAAAAGACCAAGCAAAAAAAAAAAAAAGCAGGCAGCAGAAAAAAAAAGCAGCAGCAAGAACACAAACAGCAACAGCTAGCAGGGAAGAAGCAAGAAAACAAAATAAAAAAATAGCAGCAGAAAAACAAAAAAAGCAGCAGCAGAAAAAAAAAAAAAGAGCAGCAGCAGTAGGGGAAAAAAAAAAACAAAACCGCAACAGTAGCATGCCAACAAAAAAAAACGCAG
This sequence comes from Camphora micrantha, assembly GCA_003546025.1. Lineage (NCBI taxonomy): Eukaryota > Viridiplantae > Streptophyta > Magnoliopsida > Laurales > Lauraceae > Camphora > Camphora micrantha. The sequence goes on from QPKB01000001.1 coordinate 22,444,338, forward strand.
CACGCAGAACAAATCAAAAAAGAGCACGCAGCAGTAGGGAAAAAAAAAACCCAAACAGCAGCAGTAGCAGCAGACGAGCAGCAACCAAAAAAAAAAACGCAGCAACAAAGATCACCAAAACAAAAAAAAAAAAAAAAAAGAAAAAAAAAAGAAAGAATACAGAAAAGACGTGAAGAAGCAACAACAGTAGCAGCAGCGGTGAAGACGTACCTGCGCAGTGAAGACGTACCAGGCTACCAGCGATGTTGGTTCACAGGTTCTTCTCCTCCTTCCTCTTCTTCTTCTTCTTCTTCTTCTTCTGTTTCTCTTTCTTCTCTTTTTTTTCGTTTCTTCTTCTTCTTCTTCTTCTTCTTCCGTTTCTCTCTCTTCTCTTTTTTTCCGTTTCGTTTCTGTCTTTCTTTCTTCTGTCTTCTTCTTCTTCTTCTTCTTGCCGTTTCTCTCTTCTTCCGTTTCCCTCTTCGTTTTTTCTCTTCTGTTTTTTTTCCTTTCATTTGACCTAGGGCACGACAGATATACCCTCATGGGTTGTTGGGCTGACTTAAGCCCATTAACCTGTTGGGCTCGAAATCTGTTTTTTTTTTTTTTTTTTTTTTTTTTAAGTTTAAGTTTTGGGCCTCTATGAGAGAAGCCCAAAAGGCGTGCGCCTTGCGCCTCGTTGCAAGGCGCGCGCCTCATGCGCCTTAGTCGCGCCTCACTCATGTCGCCTCGCCCGAAGGGCTTCGAGGCGCTACATGGGCGCCCGGATGCGACTTGGGCCTAGGCGCGCGCCTAGGCGCGCCTTTAATAACGCTGATTTATAAGATGCTAACTACAAATAAATTAGTCTGGGACAATGCCAATAAAATTACAATTGATTGGCTAAATGGCTTCAAACAATCGATGGGCACTACGACTTATACAGATTATGATGACTTGTGCCCATCTGTATATCTGTTCGGACTGAAGACTTTATCTGTTATGCGCCCGATAACAACTGAATTGATATGTTTGCATATTTTGTCGGCATATTTATTTATTTTTGTTAAGGAGCCTAGAGAAGAAAAAGTGTTTTGTCTTAGAATAAGGCATGAGTGTAGATTAAATCGACTTCTGAGTTTTCCCGGGAAAACGCGGTGGAGAAAGCCCAATGTATTTATTTGTATACGCTATTGTCGTCTACAATTAGTCTCATAGAATGGACGACTGCCTATTATTATGTTGTCCATTTTCATAATAATAATATTGCTGATACGGTTGTATACCTGGAATTTCTTGCAGGTTATACTAATTTTCATGGCTCCGAAAAACAGAACATGTACACGCCCTTCATATGATCGGTCTCGGTTTTTAAGTGAGGATGGCCAAATTGCTTACATGAACAAGTTCCAGCATCGCGCAGTTGTGCTCGAAAGAATTGTCATGTACAATGAGCTGGACGGTCTCGATTTTGCCGAGTGGATGCGGGAGAGAGAATGGTTTACACTTTATGATCTTGGCTACCAGATTGTCGTCAATTGGGTCAGAGAGTTCTACTCTAATATGTATGAAGTATCAAACACCTCGTTCAAGACATTTGTTAGAGGACAAGATCTCGAAATAACACCGGATTTTCTGAGTCAAGTGCTAGGAATTGATCGCAGCGAAGGCGCACACTTCACGATTGAGGGTAATCGTCGGATTAATTACAACTTGGTTGCCAAAAAACTGACCGGCAGGCCTGTCGCCTGGACCAGCAGTGAAATATCCCACCACAAATTGAGTGATTCCTATTGCTTGCTGAATATTTTCATCCGTCACAATGTCAGCCCCAAAGTCAGCAAAAGAGTCACAAAAGAGGATGGGTATCTACTGTACTGCATCGGGACCCAAAGAAGAGTCGACATTCCTCTCGCAGTGTTTCGTGGAATGGCAAAGGTCCACACTGCACCTCATAACACTGCGCTTCCTTACCCGGGAATCATCTCCAAGATACTTGTGGACATGGGTCAGCTGGCTGAACCCAATGAAGACATAATAATTTCAAAGCAGAAGATTGATCGATTCACCCTTGAAAAGTCAAAGTCCCACATCCCTTCTGTTGAGTTGGATTACGATGATGAGGGAGATATAGCTGGTCCCTCTGGAGTTGTTCCTCCTAGTGTAGGCCACCCTGTAGATGTAGATTCGTATGCAGGACTATCAGGAGATGAAGAACTAAATGACGGAACAGTTCGTGCATTGAATCAGCAAATCGCGCGTCCGGAAGTGCGGGTTGATGAAGGATTCGCTGAGATGCGGCAGGGTTTTGCCGAGATTCTCGACCGTTTGAACCGCGGTTGACTTAGGTGACTGCCGATGTTGACTTGTACAAGTGCCACCAATACCTCAAAGCAGTCTTTTTGTTTACTGTCATTGGTTAGAAAAGGCGGAGGGTCTTCATCACTATCTCTCTCTACGTCTATCTATATATCTGAATCAGTTGTTGGGTATCTGAATCAGTATCGTCTTCCACTTTCAAACTATCCTATGCTGACAGCGTTTTTTTTCATTATCATATTGAACTTGTTCTAGATTGAGGATATGGGCTGTATAGGAGTCAGTGTGCTGAATTGTTTAATCCCACTTGTTTGGATGTTCCATTTTTAGATCCATTTTAGAATGATGGTTCGTCTCAGAAATGTGCAGGAAGGATCATTATGTATTATAATTTACGGTTGAATATCGCTGGCAGTTTTGGATTGCATTTGTTACCTTTCTTCCTCTTCACTTGGTTTTTTTGATTTTGACATTCAGTTGGAGACATTGTGTTTGCAAATATCTGCTCTAGGTTTGTTAAATTATGGCTATCTCTTTAAAGAGTAATCGGTTGGAGCATGTTTTTTATTGTGTTGAATTTGCAACTGAAGGACGAGGTCTGTATATCTAAAGGTTGTTAAAGGCTTGCACGTCGTGAGACTATACGAGACAACACCTTAAACATGTTTAGGTGTTGTCTCTTATTCTCTAACTCAAATTCACCCCCCCCCCCCCCCCCCCAAAAATTTCTCCATGTGTCTGCGGTTGTGAATGAGTTGCAAACACATCGTTGACCGTGGTGTTAGATACAAAGGGGGGTTGGGGTACTGAAGCTTATGAACAATTTAAAACGTGCTAATACGACGATGCATTTGCCTGTTTGGCTTTATCTATGGAAAAGGCTTTCTGATTAGGCTCCGAGGAAGGTGGATATCTGTATTAGGTACAGGTAATACTGATGGTGTTCTCAGTGATTCAATGATGAATACTTTTCTTTCATCCCACTTGAAAGGCATCATCATTTTTTTTGTTCGTTACAAAAAATGGGTCAGGAAACTTTAACAAATCGTAACGGTGTCGTTATCAGAAAATTTTTTAATACTATATTTTGAATGAACTCGGTAGTCATTCTTAAGAACTAAGCATCCAAGTATATATTAAGCGTTATTTTCTTATTGGACACAGAAAATGGAAGGAAAAACAATAAATGCTAGTAACGATATCATTATTACAAAACAATGTCGGGCACAAGATTAACAGTCGCTAGCCTTATTTGTCTCATCGTAATTTGTATATCCATAGATTTCCAGTATAATTATATGTAAAACTCAAAGTCAGCTGTCAAACATCTCGGGTATACTATCAGCTCGTGGTATACAATTCATGCCGCCGCATCCAAGGGATAAAATTAAGCAATCTTAAAAAGGCACGACCGGTTCGCATTTTTCAATTGTGTAGCTAACAGTAATCCGTTTTTAAAGGTGACACCGTGGATATTGGTGCACCCACAATGGTTAAACCTCATGGTGATTGAGTACCAGATAGACCCCTGAATTGATACACCACATAAAAAGGGCAGTCAGGTGATGCAACATGAGGCCTATTTTTACGCTCTTTGAAAGAGATCACTACTGGAATGCACCCTACATTAGGTAGATTGTAAATGTTTCCATTAGAGAGTGAGGCCATGGTATGACTTGAAGAGCCAAAATTCAGTTATGTTATGCCACTCAATGAAGATGATGCTCACCATGTTGGGGAGGAGCGGGGCTACATTATTTGGTTCCCAGAGTGGCGTATATTTCCCATGTACGTCAGGGTTGGAGCATGTTGGTTCAGTTACTGTTCCATGTTCCAAGCTATAATAGGTTCAAAAAGTACGCGAACCCTAATTGTGAACGTTCGAACCTCAGCAACTTGCCCTGACTGGGGCCAAATTACAGAGAGCGAAGGTTCGAACCCTTGTTGGGAGGGTCCGAACCTTCACTTGTAGCCCTGCATAGGGCCTTTTTCCAGATCCATCAAAAGTTCGATCCCTGCAAATCAAGGTTCGAACCAGCCATTAATTGCAGGTTCGACAGATATTCCAGCAACAGCGGTGGTACCAACCCTACAAATCATAGTCCGAACCTTAGATTGTCGTGTCTTTGAGAGTTCCTTCCCTTCGTAGCTGTTGGAAAATTCAGCACGTACATATAATGTATAACTTGTTTCCATTTTCACTACCTGATGTTGAAGGCTCATTGATCAATGGATCTGCCCGTACATATATTGTATATCTTCTTAGTTGTATGTGAATTCAGCAGGTACATATATTGTACAAATATTGCACCCGATGAAGGCCTTGGAACACGATCCATGGACACGTGGATGCAATTTTTTCAATTTGAAATGAACTACGGTGTCATCCTTACCTTAACCGGTGGTTTGTACACAACCAGTCTTTGTCCATCAGCCATTTAACTCAGACCAATAGTAATAATTAATCTAGTATTGTTTAGAGGCAATTGTTACATACGTTCAGTTATTAGATTTGCATTAGGTGATCAACCTTGAAGCAAATTTTTACAGTATAGAACAATTGCATGCACATCGTCATTTTAGAACTTATATTATGAATCTTCCTACTTGAAATATACCCAATTATGAATCTTCCTACTTGTAATATAACCAGATGCGGTATCAGTCAAACTGCCCTTGACAAGTCAAGGCAAGCTTCGAGCATCCATACACTAACTGAATTCTCATGATGTCATTGTGATGGCCTCCTTTTGGTCCACTTATTGCAGGGACTTCTGGTTGGGAAGGCTACTGAGAACGGCGGAGGCTCCTTCCAGATTTACAAGGGACAGATTAACATCTGTCACCTGGAAAAAAGGCCCGGAAATATCATGCATGAGAGTACATTATCGAAACAGACTGTAGATTTGTCCCAAAACTTAAAGCAGTTTCGATAATGACAACCCATAGATATTATCTCACAACATCCCTTTATCCGTAATAACAAAACACAAGGGGTGAACAGGTACAAGAAAAAAAAATCACAATATTGAGTTAGTGGATAAAATACATTTAGTTTGAACTAGTATGTCATTACAAAGTGGAATTCAGATTAGTCGATAGATACAGCAGGTTCGACCCATATGGATGGTGCCAGTATACAAAAAATTCACAAGTTAACATATCCAATCCCAAATAGTATGGTTTGCTGCTATACATCAATAAATAGCAACATTATGTTATCCCTCCATTATCGGGAGATGCATCCAAAAAATAGAGAAAAACAAGCACCCCCCACTGTCAACAAGTATTTACACCAAGTGCAATATATGTAGATGGATGTGTACATTATGTAGATATATCTTGCCCAAAAAACTGAAGAAGGGTAGTATTCATCCCCTTGGAGGTGGCTCTCTACATGTCTGTCTATTATGACCACGCTTCTTACAATGGGAGCATGTAACCTGTCTCCTCATCCTGTCCTCCGTTCTTATCCGACATTTTTTTGGCCTTCCATGCTGTATGCGAGCGATCGGGGGTAACACATGCTCTTCACTTCTGCGATCCCACTGTTTTCCATCGCGCGTGGCATGAATGACATCATTATAAGTTGCACAATAGAAGTCACTGGAAAACCACTGCTCACAGAAGTCATACGGATCACATCGCTTGAGTCTAATGGCACATATTCCATGTGAACAAGGAATGCCAAGCAGGTCACACTTGCGGCATGTGCATGACTTTCTATCAAGGTGCACAACATCTGTGTACTCCGACGACAATACCTGAAACTCAAATTCCCCTACCTGCCAACATTGGAGTCTCCGTGAGGCTTCCGCCTCGAGGGTAAGGATCTTGTCTACATATGGGGTGAATCTTGTCTTCATGTTTAGCTCATTTTCACGCCGATTTTGGTAAAATTCCATCAGCTTAGCCCGTATCGACTCTATCTGCTGTGTGATTGGCAGCTCCCTAATATCCTTTAACAAGCTATTTGTGCTCTCCGCAATATTCGTAGTCAGCATGTCGTAACGTTGTCCCTCGATGAATGCATTTGCCCAATGCTGGGGACCAATTGCGTTGATGTAATCATGCGCCCCCACATCAATGGATCTGATTTCTGCCATGTGGTTTTCGTACTCACATACGCGGGTTGAACGTGCGGCACACCAGAACTTCATGACGATTCCATCGTTTTTGAATTTCGCCTGAATATTTTGTGAAATGTGACGGCAGCAGTAACAGTGTTTCGCTGTTGGAAGTACATCGATGACTGCATTGGTCAGTCCCTTCATTCGATCAGACACTATTGTAAGATTGTGAGCATGTTCCAAAGTTTCATTGAGACATGCTAGGAACCATGACCAAGTCGCATAGCATTCGGACTCCAAAATAGCGACATCTAGTGGAAAGAGCCCATGGTCACCGTCCTGACAAACCGCAATAAGCAAGGCTCCTGAGTATTTACCCCGTAGGTGTGTCCCATCAAGGGCGACCAGTGGCCTGATTGATGATTTAAAAGATCGGGCACATCCACCAAAACAGACATAATATCTCTGGAAGGAGTGATCATCTTCTATCCACAAATTGTCGAATGTGCCCGGGTTAGTGCGCTTCAGCTCCAAACGGTAGTCTGGTAGGAGCTTGTACGAATCCTCGAACGAACCGCGAATGTCTTTCATAGCTATTTCCTTCGCAATGTGGGCTTTCCTGTAAGACATTTGTACGCCAAATTCCCTCTTGAAGTCCGACATAATTTCCTTTGGCTTGTAGTCTTGGTGGACTCTAAGTCTTTCTTTGATAAAATCCGCAATCAAACATGAAGTTGCCTGAGGATAATTTGTTCCATTAATTGGTCCCGAACAATTATGTTCGGGATTGTAGGTCCTAGCTTGAAACTGGGGCCCAGCTTCCACAATAGAGGCATGGATGCGCCATGGACATGTTGGGTGGTTACACCTTGTCATTGCTTCAAATCTATTGGTCCTTAATGGTTTCAAGTAAAAGTTCTTGTACATCGCAAATTTGGCCAATGTGCTTTTGAATCCGTCACGGCTATTAAACACCCTGCCCTTCCACATTGCGTGCGGTGATTCTTCGTGGGGTGGCGTGGTAAGCAATTCATCCGCTGCTTGCATCGTGTCGACAATTTTTGATGCCTTGGAAATTTCTGGTTCTGATTGGATATTGTCGTTTACATTTCGTTCCGATAAATTGATGTCAGCTTCTGAGTCTACTGATGGTATGTCTTGGCATCTGGCGGATGCGCCTCGAGTATGAATATTTTCCAGTCCCTCTTCATTATGAACGGAAAATCCTTGCCGAAAGACTGTCGGACCTTCTCTACAAGATCCTATGGTCACATGCAGTAATTCAAGGGTGTCACTATCATTCCCCAACTCCCCAATCTCATCTGCACAATTCTGTTTTTCGACTCCCAAAGTGTAGCCTCCTTCCCTACAACTTTCTGTATCCAATTGCATAGCTACAAGATTGTCGCTGTCAATCCCCATCCAAGGCTGAGTTTCTGCAAGAAAATTACCATCTCCTTCGCAGGTGTACCCTCCATTACAATTTTCTTCGTCCAGATGCAGTGAATGCTGACTGTCATTCACGATATCCGGCCTAGACTCGACATTTGCAGACGAATTTTCTACTCCTCCGCAGCTATAGCGTTCATGTGAAAAGGGCAATTCGAAATCAGCTCCTAGGTCCACGGATGGATATGTCTGCTCCAGAATAAATTCCTTCACGACCGCGGTAGTTTTTGATCCCAACTCAGACCCTTTCTTCGTTGGGTTAACCCTGCATGACAAATGACAGTCATCAATACAAATACTACAATTCAAAGAAATATTGACGGGGTAATTTTTCTCCATCACAAGGGAGTACCAAAATTATAACATGGACGTGCATTGTTAGGTTAAAATAATCACAATATGCTCCAGACGGAAGACAAATTCCATCACATGCTCTTCAGGAGGTTATAATAACAGAAAATGAAACGAACAGATGACAGAAACAATATGCAAACCAAGTGACTATGGATCAATAAGCGATGTAAGATATGAAATGACATACTTCGGAGATGGTAGTCTGTTATTCAAATTCGCATCCCTATTGGTACGAATGCCTGGGTGACCATCGTGTTGATACAGATCTTGTCTGGATGCATTCCTACGGGACGAGAGACGTGGATGATTAGGCATATAAATAGCGATCATTTGGGCTGATATAGCTATATCCATACATGGTGATGTAATTTTTTCGACCAGCTGACAGCGGACTACTCCGCTGAACGGCTTTGCTGTACTCAATATGCATAGAGGTAAACTTCAGGCTGTTCAGTATCAAATGTTATTGTTAAAAATAACAAGTCCGATTATAGCATACCTTTGTTCATTCAATTGATGGTCTACTGAATCACCCGCGCTTGGCTGGATGTACAGATACACTGCACTAGCAGCCCCCATAGATGCTTTGAACACAATCTTTACATCGTCATCATTTGTTATGGTCACTAAAGTGCATACTTTCCCATTTTGATGGAGGTATTGGATATTTGGGATATGTCCAGGCCGGTTCCCATCTGACAACCTGCATATTTTTTGGACCAATTGTGAATACGTTATGGAATTGTCGAGGAACGCCATCTTTGGGCAACCTCCATTATAAATTGGACTTCCATTGTCCCAAATTAATTGTCCACCGGAATGGAAGATGACTAGTAGATCACGTTCGCACATCCTGCCAAAGGCATGTAGAATTCACCGTAAAACTACTAGCTATCTATTATCTCTTGGCAAACAGATGCAAGTTGTGTTTCAAGTACGAAAATGTAACTGAATTTGTCATTCTACATTGTGTATCAATATAATTCAATCTAACGGCCACCGCATAGTGCCTATAGAATGAGACGAATAGATGATAAAACATGAGGAGTATTTCGTTAATTTAAAAAAAGATCAAAACAAAAGGAACCAGACAATTAACAGGGATATTGAATAAATCAAAATTACCCGATTCAGTTATAGGAAGACAACGAATAAATCATATAAGCAGTTGGCATTATACACTTGAACAAGTTCATGAGACGGAGTTTTGAAGGACTAGATTAGGAAAAAGGGGGATTAACTTTAACAACGATATCGTTAGTAATTGTTTGTATATGCGTATCCATTTTTGGTTTCACTCAAATCAGAAAGATGTGGAATTTATATTGAGGTCCCAAAATTATGAAGGAAAAGTTTTCATTGGTAACGATATCGTTCATATGATTTTTGAGTTAATCCACATATTTTGGTTTCCAACGACATAAAGGTTGGGACTTCATACTGAGATGCATAAACAGGATGAAGGAATCAAAATTTCAGTCAATTTGGTCTAATGGAAAGAACAAAAGGTTTTTCTGATAACGAAATCGCTACCAATAATTTGATTTTATTCATCCAAGTTTGGTATCCAACAACGTAATAGTGCTGACATTATATTGAGGTGCATAAATAATGAGGACTCTCGAATTCACTTAACCCGAATTATTGAGTATTTTCTGATAACCATATAGTTACATTCAGTCAATAGTATCTAATACAATTACTTGGCGTATTACAAGGAAGCAATAATGACTGTATATTGACATTCATAAACAGTAGGAAATAGTGATGGACTTCGCCCAGATTTTCCATTCGTCATCATTTGTATGACAACAGACTCAATGAGTATGATATCTATTCCCAATAATTTCTTTTTTTTTTTTTCATGCTCGATTGACATGGAACTATAGATTATATATTGATCCGAAAGTGCCGAAGCCTCTGAATACCTTATTAATAGGCGAAAAGGCCACTAGTACACGATGAGTACATTACCTATTCCCAATATCCACAACAGAACAAGTACGATAGTGAAGTTAACCTTACCGCTTAGCCGTCCTCATATCTCTTATGTTATATTCTGAATTGCTGTGAATTTTGCACCCTACTAATTAATTCATCAAATCAAATATCTCTAATCCACAGAGCCTAAATGATCAGATATCATATTTGAAGACCCTACTCGTCAGTTCATCAACTCAAAAAATAACAAGTCCCTGATCCACAAGGTAGACCCCCCAACAGCCAAATATCAAATTCAAGATATTCTCTACCTATGAAGAAATGCGAAGGAAATTATTCTTTAATAACGATATCGTAACCATAATTTTTATCCTTACATCCCACTTTTGGTGTCCAAAAGAGGAATGATGATGACTTCATATTGAGATCCTAAAACGATGAGAATAATGAAGTTTGGATTTTTCTGTATTTTATATATACGATATCGTTTCAATAATTGACATGTTATTGGCCAAATTTCTGCACCATGCAGGAGAACGATAATAAATGTATAATGAGATACATAAACAATTCGAAAGACTTACGAACTTCACATAGATGTTGATTTCATAGGACAACAGCATCATCGATAGTTATTTATAGGAATGTTCCTAAACTCGTTTGATCCTGCACTTGTTCGCCTTATTTCAGTAGATCACGTGTTACCCCAAAACATTGGAATCTCATATTATCAACTAGGCAATAAGTGCCAATATTAAATCACTGACAAAAACCACCAATGTCTTTTCAATAAATCGTATTGACGGCATACAATTGAAATCTCCTATTAAGGGAGATGAGACATCAAAATACGTTGGGAACGACTACATTTGTAATGGGTACTTCAAATATCAGGAAAGCCCACGACAGAAAAGTACAGAAAATCACCCAAACAATTACTATGCATGGCAAAAACATAAGAAGCCAATTCCCAAGAGAAACTAATAGAAGCAAAATCAAAAGGCAAGGAAAAGTTCCAAAGGAAACAGAAAACAAAAATTTAAACAAAAGGAATCTATAAGACACTAAAAAACAAATCTAATGAAAGATAATGATATCGTTTAAGTTGCATCCTAAAAGAACACGATAATGATTGTATAATGACATGCATAAGCAATGGAAAAGAGTTACAGACTTCACCCATATTGTGATCTAAACATCATTCATATGAGAATGGGATCACTACCATTGTGAATATGAGTTCTATAGATTTCATTTGATACTACACTCTAAACGTCTTTATTTAGCCATATTACTTAGTCCAAAGGCTTGGAATCTCATATTATCAACTATTTTAAAAACGGCCATTAGTAATTCGCTAACCAAACCCGAAAAATAGAAGTAAACATGAGTAGTATCGTTTCTTTTTTGTTCTACACATGATAATATACTACGAGTCAAATTGATAGATATTGTGTAAGTAACCATCAAGATTACTTGTTTATGAGAAAAGTGATCATTTACTGGAGAAATTTGACGCCTGGATGACGATGGAGAAACAGGTGGGGAAAAGGAGATAACTGGATTAGGCAATGAGACAATAAAGGATAGAAAAAGATGGGGCGTTGGAGGCTTACAGACTACTGAGTCGGCCGGGGGGGGGGCTGCTTAAAGACTGTATATTCAACCATCTAGTCTCTAAAGCTTGATCGATCCATGAGACTATTAGCTTCTTTACCCTTGTCATTAATTGAAGATAGGAATCTACACAATCGAATTCATCCTGTCCAAACTTGAAAGGATATACAAATCTCCAAGTATTAGATTTTGTTCGATTATCTAAATCTGACTTAACATTACTGACGAGAGCTTATAGAGTAAACCACAAGGCAAAACTATATAAACCATTTCAATGCAATTTCTTATGGTTGCTGTTGCATGTGTCAAGTAATGAAGAAATCACGTAATCTCAAAGAGATTGTAAGAATTCACTAACATTTTAACATCTAAAAAACATTACACACTAATCTTGTGTCTTAATCATTCCCTCAAATTGTAAATAATCATTCTCATGCATAATCTCATTCCACAAATACCGACCATATCTTGATTTGTGTTTTTAAATAGTGAACAGCAGCATAATCCAAGATTGCCATCGGGTATTTTAACAGAAAAGGTTACCATATATCAAAAAAAAAAAAAAATTTGCTATCGCATAGAAATGCACGGCTGTATTGCAAAACCAATACATTCGTATTAAAAGAACAGAACATGAGAAGTTGATACAGGCAAAAAACTGTTAAGATAATGAAGTTGAGGCCCATATGCAAATAAGTAAATAAAACAAGATTAAAATAGTAAAGAACAACTACAGGATGAAGAAGCCAAGTATTACAAAACCTCCAGTTATTGGATTTCAAATGGCCATTAATCCATTCTTAGAAATTCATTCAAACAAACAGAGCATTGAATGTAGGGAGTGCCCATGCACATGCTACAACAAAAAATGGATATTATGCAAGTTCTCACCTCTCTTGGCTAGAAACCCTCTTTCATTTGCAGGATTTTCTCCATCAATTACGGCAACGAGAGATCATCGCTGGCTGCCAGTGTGAGATGATCCAGACGGAATCATCGATTGTGGTGAAGACATAAAGGAAGAGGGAAAGAGAGAACAGGGAGCCAAGGAAAATGAGAGAGGAAGCGAGAGGGAAGGAGAGAGGGAGGCGAGAGGCACGGAGAGAGGGATCGAGAGGGAAGGAGAGAGGACGCGAGAGGGAAGGAGAGAAAAGGGACCGGAGAAGACATGCAGGGGAGAAGGAGAGGGAGAACGGAGATTTTTGGCGAAACGGGGGACTGGGAGAGAAAAATGCCCAGCAAGAGTGTTTCGAAGGATGTTTTCAGCAACGGGAGGGGTAAAAGAGTACTAATTGGATGTACAAACACTAAAATGAGAATATTCATGTATTTGTGTTTAAAATGGCCAAATACATACTTAAAGACACTTTTCTTGTAAAAATCCCTTATAAGAATTGCAATATTTTAACCAACAAACATTCATAAAAGTAGTAGCACGAAAGAACTAAAAAGAAAGTAAATTACCTTCTTTCCTATACCACCCAATCCTTAGCCATGAGCCACTTGCAATGTCAAAATGAAAATCTCTTGTTTTAAAGCCTTCCATCTGCTTCCTATTTACACAAATAAGAACTAAAAACTGAATTATATGATAAATAAGTAATGAGAAAACGAAAAAATATAAAGAAATCAGTAATTCAAACAAAAGCTCCATTTCAAAAGTAGAAAGAACTGCTTTAGAAGTCACAGACGAATCCAAGATATGTAGCTGATACAGGGATCGATCCGGAACTCGTTGGGGATGTCAGTATCATACATAGTAAAAATAAATGGCAGAAATGATGACCAGAAATTGTAGCCACTGGTCCATTTTCCATCAAAAATCCAAAAAGAAAAATGTTACTGACGGTACTCCAAAAACAAAAATGAAAAAGACGAAACTAGTGGAAAAATGTTTCCTTTATAAATCATTTACTAATATAATGATAAGGATGAAATAGCAAAAGCAAGACCAATAAATGTTCAAAATTCCGCTTTACACTTACACCATCAAAACTCCTCACGTCCAATCTTTAACATCAGAAAAGGGGGGAAAATAACGTCCAGGGGAAAAAAAATGAAACATCAAAAGCAGAAAAGAAGCAAGAAGATGCACCTGAGATTAAGAGCTCCGAAATGAGTGAAAACCAGACCAAAACGGATGGAACAATAATTAAGTAACCGGACTCATATGTTGAGTGACTTACTCTTGAGTCCAAGAGAAAACAAGAAGAAAATTATAGCAGAGGAAGATGAAAAAACAGGAGAGGCCTGGGTATCATTATATAGAGGCTTTTCCTCAACCTTACGTCCGACAAACCCGGGGTAAGAAGTAACCATGCAGCGGAGTTTGGGTTTGACTAGAATGTTAAAAACCAAGATTGTCTGATTACATCCAAATATTTTCTATGCGATTTCTCCTCGACCTGCTCCCTTTGCTTTTCTGTCGTAATTTTAAATGGGCGGAACGTCTTATCAGCAGGACAGACGCGTTAAAATAGCTGTGTAGTCTTTTCAGTACCCACCACTTTCACTTCTAAATTATATAAAGGGTCAAGTACGTCAGCCTAATAAAGATGTCAGGATTTTTTATAATCACTTAATAATATATATATATATATTTTTCTACTGTAGAACCATTTATCTACAATAAAAACGGTTGAATAACTATATAAGTATAAGAACTAATATTGCATTAAATTTAAACCGCTGATCTATTACGATTATCGAAAAATTTATAAATTATAAGCCATATTTTTTTATAAATTTCTTAATAACTGAGATAGATCAATGATTCAAATTTGGTGTAATATTAGTTCTTACACCCATACAACTATCCAACGGTTTAGATAGTGGGTTGGTGATCCCACAGTTAAAGAAAAAAATAAATGGACTGTTCAAGTCTTTCTGCTTCTGATTGTGGGATATCTTACATCCCTAAATTATCGCAGCTTACGATATCCTACAGGTCGAACAGTTCTACGGTAAATATGTATTTTTCGATTGTTATGGGGCTATTGTCAGCTTTAACACCTTCCGAACAGTAATTGTCCCAACTAAAAAACCAAGATTCATCACAATAGACGTAGTTCAGAAATCGGATATGAAATTTCCCTCAATTTAGTTTGGTTTAAAATTGCGATCCTGCCATCAAGTCGCATCGCGGTTCGTTGCTGTCACGTCGCACCTCATGGTTTTTGCGGTAAATCCTATTGTAAATTTTATTTGATTTTAAAAACTTTTGATAAAATATTATTTCTCTTTTTCAAATTCTATTTTTATATATTCTTCTTCAAGTACAGTGACCATTGAGCTCCCTCCTTTTTTTCAATGATTCAACTTTTTTGAAGGAAATTATCATTTCTCAAATAAAGGTCCTGGATTTAAATTATATGTTTTTTGCTTCTTTGATTAATCTACATTCTATTCTTCTTGATGTCTTGTGTATTTTTTTTTATCAAATACAAGCAGTTGTTGATGTTATTTAGTTTTCTTGATTTCATGTGATGAGATTTGCGTTCTTGATATCATATTTCATGTTATTTAAATGAGGATTTTAAGTGACCACTGCACCAAATAGAAAACTTTAGCCAGTAGTGCACAAAACAGAGATTCCATACAAAAAAAGTAACTTTTTTCACCATTTTTTTTAGTCGCATTCGACCTTCATTTTCGGTGTTGTCGACTCTCACTATAACAAGTAAATGTCGCATTCGACCATGAGCTGGCATAACCTCTTCATCTTCTTCATTCTTCTTCGAGTGTTCGAGTTTTCGATTAGATGAAGAGATGACTGGAAGATCTGTCACTTAAAGTTACTTTTTTGGTAAATTTCTCATAGAGGATCATTTCATAAAAAATAAAAAAAAGCTCTTGCAACTTCAAATCAAATTTTCTAACATGCTATGGTTTTGTGCAACATCTCGTGACATAGATTTTGCTAAAATGGAAGGATGGATTAGAGGAATAATTCAAAAAGTAAGATCCATGCTCATTTGTGCTAAGGGTCAGAAAAATCATGCCCATACAAGAATATTCCAATGGCCTAAAATAAAAGGTGCTACGAACAAGAAAACCAAAGATGAGGAAAAGAACAGGGCACCAGCAATTTACATGATGCACAACCAATCGACAACATTTATTAGGGACCAAACATTTCTTAAATTGATCAACCCACTAACAATATTTTTTAGGCCGATTGGCAATTTACTAGGTTAGATTTTCCAGCCATCTCTTCTTTTAATTGAAAATTCGAACACTCGAGGAAAAATGAAGAAGATGAAGAAATTATGTCTACTCAGGGTCGAATGCGACCCTCACTTGCTATAGCAAGGGTCGACACAGAAAATAAAGGTCGAATGCGACTGCAAAAAAAATTTGTGAAAAAAGTTATTTTTTCTGCACGGATTTCCTATTTGGTACACCACTAGCTAATGTTCCCTGTTTGGTGCAGTTATCACTTAAAGTTATTTTTTTGGTAAAATCCCCTATTTAAATTTTACCAAAAATTTTCATTTGGATTGGATTAAAATGTAAGTAAACAATCCTTATAAAGTTCAATCTTTAAATCTAGGCTTTTCTATGTTTAGGTCCAGCCCAATGAGAACATAGACTTACTAATTTTCTTTTTAGTTTGTTTGATCTATAATGGTTGAAATCGTCCGTTAGCCTGTTGTATTATTAATGGGCTGAAACCAATACTCAAGTGGATTAGGTACTCAAAATATGGGTGCAATAAAGTTTTGTTAGTTTATTTTACTTTTCTTTCAAGCACATAATTTTGTTATTAATACCTTGCTTTTATTTTGAAATTAAATACAAGATGTGAGTTATTTCTTTGGAGGATATGATAATTAATTGGGGATTGAATTTGGAAGACTCATTTAATTAATTTGGTATATAAAATTTTAAAATTGATTTTAATAGTATATTTCCTTCATTCATTATTTGTTTTATTTTCACTAATAACTCAAGAAAGCCCGAAGTTATTTACAATAGATTACAACACGACACAACTCTTATAATAACGAGAAAAAGAGCTGTCGAGTTCCAAGGGGCGGGACAGTTGAGGGAAGAAGAGCAGAGGTGTTGACTGTTGAGTGAATAGAGACGCATGCCGCTCTTTCAATGTGGTAATTAAACTTGGTTGTGACCGCATATCGGCTAACTCAGGTTAAAAATTAGGGAAAAAAGCAGTATACCTACCTGTACTTTGGGCTTTTTGCAGAATGCACCTTGTATTTTGGTAATTTGGACTAAACCCACCTGTAGTTTTAGTTGACATGCAAATACAAACGGCCGTGACGGAATATAGGAAATGGCGAATTTACCCCTCCCTATATAAGATGTTGAGCTCTGCTCTGTTGCTCCTCTGCGCGGTCGATTTCCTAGGGTTTCCTCCATTTATAGGGTTTCAATCTCTGCTGCTTCTCATCTCTTCAAAACCCCACCTCCACCTCCATGTCTCCTCTCCTCCATTCCTCTTAAACCCTTCTGTAGCTTGACCCTGAATCCTCACTCCAACCGCTTTGGAAATCCTCTGAAATGCAATCCTTTTTGGGTTTCCAGGGATGATGAAGACGATGATGAGTACGAGGACGACGACGACCATGAAGCCAAGGACATTGGTATCGAATTTGGCTTCCTTGACAAAGAAGACGACGATGATAGGACATTGGTATCTGTTTGGTGTGAACAATGCGTTTATGCAGAAATGAATTTTTTTATTTTTTGCATTTTTGGATCTTGGGGAACGTGGGAAACCACTTTACCTCAGAACCCATTTTTATTGAAAGTGGACAAAGAGAAAGATCGTTGCTTTCCCTTTAAAGCGACATGATTAGTGGTGATTTGAGGAAATAATGGGTTATGTGTGCTGCCTTCATATGTACCTGTAAGAGTAATGAGACTTTTCACATTGCTCGCTTTGCCTGATGAGTACACTACTACATTGACCAAAATCTAGGCTTGGAAATTAAACAAGCTAGCCCTAATGACGGGGACATCCATCTGCATGCAACACATTGCTGTGTGTTGGCGAGTAAGTAGGCTAAACAGAAGTGCTGGATCTAGAAGGAGAGATGAGGGAGAATCATCTTTTGGGTCTATTTTTCAAATGTTCTTTTCACCCCTGTTTTTTTCAACCCTTGTTAAGGGTTTTCTGCATCAGCTCTGAACTCACTCAACTGGGAGTGAAGACAAGCACATGAAGCTTTTCTGCACACAACATGAGAAACAGAAAAAATAAAGGAGAGATGGGGAAACCTCCAACGCAATTAAGGAGATATGGGGAGAGAGGAGATGGAAGCGCAGATTGGAGATTTTTTGGATCTGTGGGTCAGAGAGAGGGAGTGCAGATGAGAGAGGGAGAGTTGCAGATGGATTAGGTTCAGAAATTTGGAAAGGAGGGAATTGAGAAAAAAAAAAAAAAGCGAGCCCTAGGAATTTTTCTCCCCAGGGGCAAATAAGTCTTTTTGGGAGAGTAATTTGGTGCCAGGATGCACCAGACACCATTTATACAACCTACGCCGTTAATACCAACAGAATCCGTCCATTTTGTATGTTAACTAAAACTACAGGTAGGTTTAATCCAAAATACCAAAGTATAGGGGCACTCTGCAAAACGGCCAAAGTCCAGGTATGTATAGTGCTTTTTCCCTAAAAATTATAAAGAAACACTCTTTTCCATAAACCTACCCCCGGCCCCGCTCCATGCCGTAATGTGATTTCTGTCAAATAAATAAAATAAGGGGCCTTTAATCGCTGTTGTCATGTCATGATGACAGATGTCAGCTCTTTATAACTACATCTCGACTAATGATGAGCTTCTTGGTGATGGAATAATATAATTTATAGGCCTTCAAATTCTCACTAATCCCAAGCAAAATACACTTTTCTCCTTTAATATCAAGTTTCTTCCTTTATGTGTGTCTCCTATATATATATATATATATATCTGTCTATGTGTGCGCATGTGAGTTATAACATATATGTGGTGAACTCCAATTTTATCAGAAACGTCTTAGAATGCTACTCATCAATTTTCTAACATTTGATCCAATTTTGAACTTCTTTGTTATTCCAGGATGTCCGAAAATGAAATATGTTTGATATTGCACTTTAATGGGGATTTGGATATTGATCATCTAAATCCAATATACATGGGTGGTGAGCAGAGAATCATATTCGTGGATAACAACAGGAGTTATAATGCAGTAGTTGAACAAATAATTACAGAGACAAATTGGGATGAAGAAGATGAGTATCCACTGATATGATACATGTGTCATATCAATCGGATATTCACATTGGTCGATCTAAAAAGCGATGGAGATATCCGGAGTATGCGAAGATTAAACTGTGAACGAACTGTCCCCATATTGTTGTATCTCTATAGAAGTTCAGAAATTTTAGAAAGAACTAAGAAGCCCACTACACGGTACGCATTAATTTTTTTATACATTTTTCTTAATGAATTATTAATTTCCTCTTATTCATGAACTTCTTCATATTGTTCATTTTGAAGTTGTTCAAGTCGCATATCTCCGAGGGCCTGCACAAGATGTAGAATATTTACGGAAGTTGACAACGAAAGAGTTGCTCTTGAAGCAACGGTCTGTTCCCATAGGTATGCTATGGCTAACACCATTGAAATCTATTCTATTTCGAAATAATTTTATAGAAGAAGGTGATCTTATTGCTCAACTAATTATGCAGGAATAATCTTCCAGCCACGCCATCAATTCAAATAGATTCAAATAGATCATCATCATTTGATAATCATCAAAATGAAACCACACGCATAAATGGTGATGGAGCACAAACATTTTCTGATGGTGATGGCCTTGACTCAATTTTTCAAGAAGATTGTCATAGTGATCCATTTAACTTGATTGGCTTAAATATGAATATGCATCTTCCGCAACAACCAGAAATAACTTTTGATCAACAAGAGATTATTGGAGAGCCATGTAATGCAACTCTAAATTTGAATCTAGTAGACACATTGGTACTCGATTCCCTTGTTCTGGAAGATGATCAGAATATTAACTCCATGCATAAGATGTGGAAGGGAAAAAAATTTTCAAACCACGATTCCTTTAGAAAAGCACTTGCAAAAGCTGCAATGTATGATAATTTTGCAATGAAACGCTTGAGAACATCTCCAACAGAAGTTACAGCACGGTGAAGTGAAAGTAACTGTCCTTGGCGCATCCATGAAACACTTGTTAACTCTGGCCCAGAATTTCAGGTCAGGACATACAAAGATGCTCATACTTGTTCGAAGCCAATGATGGGGCTTGGACATGAGGAACCAACATCTAGAATCATTGCAAGGTGGATCATAGACAGACTACGTATCCATGAGTCATATACACCCAAGAGATTATAACTGACTTTTCAAAGGAGTTTGGGGTTCAACTTAGCTACAAGAAGGCATGGAAGGCGAGAGAGATAGCATTCGATGAGATACGGGGTTCATACGAACAATCATTCAACATATTACCAGACTATTGCCATGAATTGAGAAGGACTAAGCCTGGCACTGTGACGCATGTGATCCAAGAAGAGGATTCAACATTCGGCAGATTTTTCTTTTATTTGGGATCAAGTATAGAATCATTCCGTTCCACGTTGAGGCCATTAATTGCAGTTGATGGGACACACCTTCGTGGAAAATATGCTGGCATGCTACTCCTTGCTGTGACTCATGATGGAGATCATGGGATATTTCCAATAGTGTTCGGTATTGCAGAGATTGAGAATTTCAAAACTTGGGAGTGGTTCTTGGCCGCCTTCTCACTAGCTTTGCGGTCGCCCCAAAACCTAACAATCTTGTCTGATCGAATGAAAGGACTCACAAGGGCTGTTGTGGAACGGTTTCCAGATGCCAACCATTGTTACTGTGTGCATCATATTTCAGAGAACATTCGTGAAAGATTCAAAGAGGATGGTATTTTTCGCAAGTTGTGGAATGCTTCTCATGCATTTAGACCATGTGAGTATGAACGTCATATGAATGACATTAGAACAGTTAAAGAGGGGCCATATAAATACATTGAAGACATTAAAAAGCAGCATTGGGCCAATGCTTTTGTATTGGGCAAGCGATATGACATGCTCACGACAAATTGTGCCGAGGCCACAAACAGTGTGCTCAAGGGGGCGAGAGAATTGCCCATAACTAAAATGGTCGAGGCAATTCGTTCTAAACTCATGGAATTTTCTGAGCTTCGTCGGCAAAAGTCTCATGTTCTTAATTCCAAGTTAACTCGTTATGCTGAGTCTATGTTGAGCAAAGAGAGTGAACATGCTCGTAGACTGGGTGTTCGTGCAGCCAGTCCAACTGAAATCGAGGTCCACTCCAGTGAGTATGTAGACATTATTCACTTGGACCGTTATTCTTGTACCTGTCGTCGATGGAAATTGCTTGGAATTTCTTGCTTGCATGCTGTAGCGGTACTTAAGATGAGAGGTCTCGATCCATATGACAACTGTGAGCAGTGGTTTAGCTCTGATATGTATAGAAGGACTTACAACTCTATTATACATGGTGCGAGAGATATGAACCAATGGGATGTGCGAACCGGTTTACATGTGCCTCCTCCTCATTGAAAGATACAAGCTGGTAGACCCAAGAAGAATAGAATACGTACAGAGGATCGTGGGAGGAACAAAGTCACTTGCTCCAGATATAAGCAGAAGGGCCATAATCGTCAAACATGTCGCAATCCACCTATACAGGATTGAGTTTGATCCAAATGGCTTGTAAACATTTTGTGCCCACAAACATTTTTTTGTGACATAATTTGTTCACAACGTTTATGATGATGAGATATTTTGTTAACAGAGTTCTTTTGGCTTGGTATGCTCCATTGAGTTTCTTTACCAGTTTGTATTGTAACTCCTTAGAGCATTCAGATGATTCTTCTTACACAATATTTGGACATGTTTGGAATTTTTTGTATACTCTGTCAAATGTTATGTTTAAAATGGTTGGGCATTGAGAAACCAAAAACTTATGGTCATGGGTTTATCAGTTGCTAACTGCAGAAATTTTTATAAGTACATACGTATTTTTATTTAGAGATCAATAATGATAGAGCAAGTAACATTGACACATGACCACAGGCATTAAGTAAAGTCTGATTACGTTCATTAGATAATATACCTACGAGATATTAAACCAAAACATAAACCCAACATTCAGAATTTTTATAGCGGTTATACATAGTCATAATTAACAAAGACAAAAGCATAAAAAAGGTCATGAAGAAGAGGCTTCATTGATGACGAAGCTGATTGAACATCTCGGTCAACTGATTACGAATGTCAGAAAAACCGGTGGCCACCCTTTCCTCTAAATGTTCAATCTGGACAGATTAATCAAACACTGCATTTTTAATCGCAAGGAGCCGATCTTCAATGGAATCTACATCTACATCGTTAGCTTGGACTAGGGCCCGTTCCCCTCGAGGACGTCGACGCACATGTGTATTAAACATTATGGGGGTTCTGCCATCTATTTTCTGTCTTCGAGTGACAGGCAATTCATGTGTATACGCTTGGCAACCGGCCTCAATCATCAATTTGCAGATCAATGCACCAAAAGGAAGAGTGAGTTTCTGTGGTTCATGGTAAACTCGCAGCATTGATTCAAATATTGTCAGTGGAATGTCCATGGAGGTGCCTATTCCTAAGTAGTAGAGAAGGAAAGCATGTTCATAGGCAAGATCAGATGTATGGTTTCTAGGCTCAATATTGTTGCAGACAAATGTGTTAAGTGTCTGTTAATCAGAGGTTAGATCTAATATCTTCAAAACAGGTGTATCCCATTCAGTGGGTTCACCACAAAGAACGGTAGCCACTTCCTTCATTTCTATCACAATATTATCCGGATTGAGGATTGGATAGGATCTGGGAACAGGTCTTCGAAGATTGAGTAAGGTAGCAATCCTATTTGCATCCACAATCAGTGTCTTTCCCCGAACATAGGTATTGAAGCCACTACTTATAGCATCCAATATATTGCAATAAAACTCTCGCACCCAGCACTCGAAGCATTCATCAATTAAGTTCATCAAAATCGTGCAACCGTTAAGATGAAGCCAGTGAAAAAAACTTGTACCTCTAAGATCGGCCTGCACAACTATTCTCTCAAATATGACTGTACGATCAATAAATCTTGATTCAAAACGTACAACACACTCCGCATCCTTAAATCGCTCAGTATTGAAACGAGAGGAAGACCCAGCCGGTCGCTTTCCTTTATAAGTTTTAGGAGGCATGATGTACCGCTGAGAAAGAAATAAATAAACATATAAAGTGTAAGATTTCTCTCAGACAATTCAACAAACACTTAGTATGCACAAAAATCATATCCAACTTTTATGATAGATAAATGAATTCATATAATTCCTAAGGATGAGACATCTTATTGCACTTCCTCAAACAGCAGATAACAAGAGAAATCAACATTTTGAATGAAAAATACCTAAAATGAAACCACATGCTCTTCCACCCAACCTTCAACCAAATTCAAATAAACTTATTTTATATCCCTGAATAATGTTGAATAATGTACATTTGAGTGGATCATGAGAGAACCCCTTCCTCGTGCATATTATAAAAAATAACGTTAAATAGGTAACCAATGAGGATGAATCTAAGAACAACAGAATAACAAAAATATAAGAAAAAAATAATAATGCATAAAAGAAAAGGATTATCGATGAAAATATGAGAGCATGGGATAGATGCAAGAACACAAGAAAATAAAAAATGTAAGAAAAATGATAATACATAAGAGATGAGAATTATACATGAGATACGATGAGAGCCAGAATTGAAAGAACAAATTTTGAAAGTAAGAGATTAGGGCTAGAGTGAGTAGGAAAGAGGGGGTGCAAAATAAATAGATTTTTGAGAGGACGAAAATGCCCCCCTCGCCAAATTCCAGAAGTGGGTCTCGCTCTTCCAGGAGTGGGTCGAGCGAGACCCACTTCTGGAGCCAGGGACGGTGCAGGGAGTTCTCTCGCTATAGCGAGAAAATTTTCGCTATAGCGAGAGTATTCTCTGGGATTTTTTCATGATGCCGGAATTTCTTTCGCAATAATCGCTATAGCGAGGAAAGTGTCGCTATAGCGAGAGCATTCTTTGAAATTTTTCCATGAATGCAGTACTGAAAATTTTCAATTACTTCATGGTGAGTCCAGTGTTACTCCAGAATAAGCTCCAACTTTTCCATTCACAAAAAGATTAAAAACAAGGGAGAAAAACTTTAGTTTGGCTAATTTTTACCTTTTACAGACACACTAAAGTTCCAGAATGCTTCTCTTTAATTTTGTGACTACAGTTGAAACAGTAATCGATTTTTTAACCAGCTCATACCTTCTCTTAAGAAGTAGGAAACCATGTCGTTAGACATCATTTGGACGAAATAAAATCCACAGCAAAAACAGAACTGTGATTCATTGCATTTTGTGCGATATCGCACAATCACTTGGCCACTTACAGACACTAAAATTCCAGAATGCTTCACTTTAATTTTGTGACTACAATTGAGACTGTAATCGATTTTTAACCAGCTCAGATTTTCTCTTAAGAAGTAGAAACCCATGCCGTTAGACCTCTTTTGGAGCAAGTAAAATCCACATAAAAAATGAGACTGTGATTCATTGCATTTTGTGCGATATCGCACAATCAGTTGGCCACTTATAGACACTAAAGTTCCAAAATACTTCACTTTAATTTTGTGAATACAGTTGGGACTGTAATCGATTTTTTAAATAGCCCAGATCTTCTCTTAAAAAGTAGGAACCCATGCTGTTAGACCTCTTTTGGAGCAAGTAAAATCCACAGCAAAAATGAGACTCTGATTCATTGCATTTTGTGCGATATCACACAATCACTTGACCACTTACAGACATACTAAAGTTCCAGAATGCTTCTCTTTAATTTTGTGACTACAGTTGAGACTGTAATCGATTTTTTAACCAGCCCATACCTTCTCTTAAGAAGTAGGAACTCATGCTATTAGACCACGTTTGGACTAAGTAAAATCCATAGCAAAAATGAGACTGTAATTCACTGCATTTTGCGCGATATCGCACAATCACTTGGCCACTTACAGGAACATTGAAGTTCCAAAATTCTTCACTTTAAATTTTGTGACTACAGTTGGAACTGTAATCAATTTATTAACCGGTCCAGATCTGCTCTTAAGAAGTACGAGCCCATGCAGCTAGACCTTATTTGGAACAAGTTTAATCTATAGCAAAAATGGGACTGTAATTTAGTGCATTTTGTTCGATATCGCAGATTCACTTGGCCACTTACAGAAACACTGAAATTACAGAATAATTCAGTGCATTTTTGGCAAAGTACCAGACATCCATCTACAATGACAGATTTCTATTATAAAACAACACAAAAACCACTGGCAAATATTATAATATATACAATGAATTTTTACATGAACGTTAACATGTCAAACTATACAGTTCTTCACCGAATCCCACAAAACATGAGACGCATGTCAAATTACTATTTTGTAGTAACACACTCCTGTAAACAACCACTCTTGGCAGCATCCAAAATAAACTATAATAGAACAAAAAATGCAACATGTAGTCTTCTCAAGAAACATTTTGGGACTCGAAGAAATATGAATATAATTGCTTCTGTTTTTGGTAGATGTCTGTCACAATCTTTTGTCGATAGTACCATATATCAGCTTGCGTGTATTCAATGGCTCATCGATATGCAACATGTTCCGCATTAGCTATCGTAAAAATACCGCAATCACAACTGCACATAACAAATAATAATATAAACATTACAAAAAATGAAGGATCATAAGGAATATGGACGATTACAAGTAAGATAGGGTTTTTACTTGTTATCTTGTTGAGGATTTGGATTTCCTATCTCAAAGGTATAAAACACGGGATCACACCATCCAATATCAAGAAACTTCTTTCGGAGGAATTCAACCTAACAAAAAAGTAACAATATTAAGTAGATGTAAGAGTAATGTGATAGAAATACTCAAGATAGATGAGACTACTTACAAAATGATGTGCATAATCATCGTAACTTGTACTTCCCATCATTCTATTGTAGTAGATAAATCTCCGTTCTTTTGGATATCCAATTATAACAAAGAAGTGATGCTTGAACCATATGGGGAATACTATAGTCTCAAACGTCCAAAAATCACGATTTTTGTTACATGTAAACATAAGATCAATCTCTGTAGTTTTTTGTTGAACCTCAAAGTGCTATTTGGTAAAACAATATTAGCATATTAGTTCAAATAATAAATAACAACAAACTTCCAGTAGACATATAAAAAACATAAACATATTAGAAATTTAAATAAAAGCATTGCTGTACCACAAGAGTACTGGGGAAAAAAAAACGTGTCAATGCAATGGTCTCCAACTATGAACAACCAATAATCCATTATCTACATCACAAGTCATCTAAAGTAAATTTTATTATAAATTAAACGAAAATATTTCTAACACATGCACTTACAAGTGTATCCATCTATGACTTTTTTAACGTTTGGTGCAATTCTTCTTTAGGAATAGTCAAGCATATATCTTCTAGAATTGGATTGCTGCAAATTAAAATATATATATATATATACATATGTCTACATTAGGAAAACTTATCATAAGAACAAGAAATCAGTGATTCCAGTTTAAGTAATAGAACTTGCTTTGAATACAAACGTATCCAGAATTCATCCAAACACGATTTCTCAGCATGATTAAAGCAATACTTCGGATTCGGGTGGCTGACTTTTGTCCTCTTATTCTTCGGTACATAGTACGAGGATTTCAGTATAGGAATAAAACTGGCCCTCGATTAGGATTGGCCTTCATCCGACCGACAATAGATCCCATCTTATTTTTCCCCAATCTTTTGACCAATAGACTCATCGGGTCCACCTAAAACAAAAAAGTCTTTACTCCAACTTTGGAGGGTGCTTAAATTAACTGGGATCTTGCTCTTAGCACTTTGAGGTGTGTTGACATGAGTTGATGTTCGCGGGGATGGTGATAATCCATAAGCGCCATCGCGTGATCCAACGGGGGTCTTAGGTGATGGACTTTTCATATCCTATAAAAAAATCATAAACAAGCTTTATCCTATATCCTGTAGACATGAAAATAAACGGAAACATTTTTCTATCACACACAACGATATACTAATCGCCTTTCCTTTCTCAACAAAAGTAGAGTCGATGCAATTTTCTACATTAAAGCTAACAAAACTTGATGACCATGCTTTTTTAAACATTTCGACTTTCCTCTACATACTCTTTTCGAAGCGATTCATTTGAGAGGGGTCTGCCATCTTCTCCAACTTCTCAAAACTCTCAAGTTGCCAATCGAGGAATCTCTCAACCTGTGGACACAATTAATAAATCCAATCATGAGCATGGTGTTCACTAATACTAACAACAAAATTAAATCATACTCATCATACCTAATGTTGGGTGGAGTTGTCATGATCCAAATGTACTCTTTCCAACTGCTGACCGATTCGGTTTCTTGTAATTCTTCTATACCATTACAGGTATTGATCCCGGTGGAAGCCACTAACTTCATCATTTTCTGCATTTACAACATACATGGCTCTATTGTTCCAATCTTCTATAAGTTGTGCATATTTTCTCTCATAGTTTGTAGCTCTCTTGGATAATTTTTTCTCCACCCTCACAGTTGGATAAAATGGATGAGGGACATGTTGCTTTAATCCAAATTGCATAAGCACACGATCAACATTATGTCTCTCGACAACCATATAATTGATCATTAACACTACAGATCATCGCCGTACGGGTCATACGGCTGCCAATCAAACTATAAGTTGGAAAGAACATTGAATGAAGGTTAGATAGATTATATGTACAAAAATGAACAATAAACAATCTTGAAAAATAACTAACTTACGCTATCAACATCTTGCGTGTCAAGTTACCTCCGAACCTCTCCCACATTTGTGAGAATATGATGATCCTTTAGTCTTTCTTCCCACATCTTGAACATGTCGCAATCCCTCGGCTCATGAATAATGGTGATGATCATTATTTACAGTAGCTACTTTTGTAACAAGAAAGATATAATAGTGATGATCATTATTTACAATAATTACTTTTGTAACGATGATCATTATTTACAATAACTACTTTTGTAACAAGAAAGAATATCTGAAATGTGTTTACCAAGACCCACCCCTGGTTGTTGTTCCCTACTTGCTGTATATATGAGAAACAAGCATCATGAGGGTCCTTTTTTGTAATACCCTTTCTGTAATATATAAATTTATGAAGCATCTGCACTAAATGAATATAGCCTATTTTGCTTGAAATTGTAACACATTCTTTTAAAATTATTTTTATTGATATTTTTTGTGATGTTTTTGTAGGATTTTATTGATTAGTTCTCTAGAGGGTAAATGTGCCAGTTAATTGACACTTGATACCCTAGGGGTGTTGACACGTGTACATAATGTTAAACCAAAACATAAATCCGAAGCAGATAATATATAAACATGTTGTACATAGTCATGGAGTACAAATAGAAAAGCATAAAAAAAAAAGAAAAAGAAAAAGACAATTCATTTACGAAGAAGCTGTTTGAACATTTCGGTCAGCTGATTACTAATGTCAGAAAAACCGGTTGCCATCCTTTCCTCTAATTGTTCAATTTGGACAGACTCATCATACACTGCATGTTCAATCGCAAAGAGCCTATCTTCAATGGAATCTATCTCTGCTTCCTCAGCTTGGACTGGGGCTTGCCCCCTTTGAAGACATCGACGGACAGGTGTTGACTGTTGAGTGAATAGAGACGCATGCCGCTCTTTCAATGTGGTAATTAAACTTGGTTGTGACCGCATATCGGCTAACTCAGGTTAAAAGTTATAAAGCAACACTCTTTTCCATAAACCTACCCCCGGCCCCGCTCCATGCGGTAATGTGATTTCTATCAAATAAATAAAGTAAGGGCCCTTTAATCGCTGTTGTCATGTCATGATGACAGATGTCAGTTCTTTATAACTACAGCCATGTGGCTCTGTTGTAACACAATGGTTAGTTAAATCACCACGTACCTTTTTTTTTTTTTTTGAAGAAAATTTTCCTATAAGCCCTTAAATTTTCACCTTATTAAAAAAGTAGATTTTAAAACTTTTTAAATTAGGGCTTAATTTTTCTAGTAGATTTTCAATTAAGGTCCATTTGGCACTTTACTTGTTTGGTAAAAGTCAAATAAAGCCTTCATTTCTAAGACATTGGCCTTCATTTCTAAGACATTGGAACACAGTAAAAGTACATTTTTTCAAAATTTCACCTTAAAAAAAAAAACCCTTATTTCCCCACTAAAAGACAAAAGAATTCAACTTTTCTATAAAAAAAGTCAAAAATGAAAAAAAAATAAAAAAATTCATACCAAACAATTAAAAATAAAATATCATCATAACTCACTTGCATTTTCTTGCGACAATTACCTTATGGATGGCACTAAACCCGACATTTGCCCCACAAAAGATGAAAAAGTGAAAATTACCGAATAACTGTTTCTACAAAAAAGGACACCGGATTGTGGCGATTTTACCCTTTACTGTGCGATATCCTAAGGCCGTAGGATATCCTAGGATTTAATATCCTATGGATATAGGATCTCACCGTTACCTACTCCCGCACAAGCGAAAAGTACATATTTTCATCACGAACTGAATAAGTCTATCTCATCTTCTCCATTTTTGCTTGTGGGTTCCTATGAGATTTTACCATTCTATCTTGGCCCACATCCTAAGGTATATGAGCCCATATCATTTTTGAATGCGTTAACAAAACAACTCATACATGTGGAATTGATAAACATTTTTTCTGTTTTGATTAATTTGATGGAAACTCTAAAGACATTATTTTTCAGTCTAGGATATCGAAAACTGTGGTATCCTACAGCTCTAAGATATCGCACTCATGGTAAATGGTAAAATTGTCATAATCGCGGCATCATTTTATGTACAAACAGTTATCTGGTAATTTCCACTTTTTCATCTTTTATAGGGAAAATGTCGGGTTTAGTGCCATCCGTACAGTAATTTTCCCTATTTTATTCTCTCTTGATTTAATACATTACTTTATCTTTATTTTATGGTAAAATTACCAAACGGGCCATCCATTTAAAGTTGTCTTCTAACAACTTTCTCACTATTTTTTTTTTTTAAATACCGAAATCACTCAGCATTGAACAAAACCCTCTTTCACTTCCTCAATCTCCTCCTACTTTCCCTTCCAGCATCCTCATGATAATTAAAAAAAATATATAAATATTGACACATCAATGACATAATTGACAATTTAAGGGAAAATTACTGTACGGAAACTCCTAATGTTGTTGACACTTTGGTTCCCGATCTAGAGCACACTGATGATGAGCATGTGGAGAATTCTCAACATGACATGTGGAAGGGAAGACAATTTCCAGATCGTAATTTATTCAGAGAAACACTGGCGAAATTTGCAATGCACAAAAACTTTGCTATTAAGCCTCTGCAAACGAGTAAGACAAAAGTCACTGCAAGATGTGCTGATCCTACTTGTCCGTGGCATATCCACGTTATAGATTGTGGCTTCCGGACTACAATTTCAAATGAGGACATATAAAAGCAGTCACTGCAGTTCAAAGCCAGCGATGGGGATGGGACATAGACAAGCTACATCGATTTTAGTTGCTAAGTGGATCAAAGAGCGGCTTCAACACCATCCGTCGTACACACCGAAGGAAATTATAACCGACTTTTAATTGAAATTTGGTGTTTTACTCAGTTACAGGAAGGCGTGGAAAGCAAAAGAAATTGCGATGCTTGATATACGGGGTTCTTACAAGGAATCCTTCAGTGTTTTGCCCCACTATTGCCTTGAACTGCAGATGACAAATCCTGGCAGTGTAACGGTGCTGATTAGGGAAGATGATGATTCGTTCTTAAGATTTTTTTGGGCATTTGGGTCTAGCATACAATCATTTCGTTATTCCCTAAGACCATTAATTGCTGTCGACGGTGCCCATCTTCGCGGAAAATATCCTGGAGTCTTACAGCCGTTACTTATGATGGAGGCCGCAAACTCTTTCCTCTCGCATTTGCCATAGCCGAAATTGAGCGACAAGATTCTTGGGAGTGGTTCATTGCTGCATTTACTATTGCGTTTCGCCCTACACAGAATTTGACCATTGTCTCTGACCGGCAAAAAGGACTTGTGCAAGCTGTTTCCAATAGGTTCCCAAATACATATCATTGTCATTGAGTACGACATGTTGCACAAAATATAGCTCAAAGATTCAAGGATAAAGCTATCGTGGCTAAGTTCTGGAGAGCGGCAAAAACGTACAGAGCATGCGAGAATGAGAAAGAGATAGCTGATATACGAATTGTTTCAGAGAAAGCATATAAGTATATTGACAACATCCCAAGAGAGCAGTGGGCAAATGCATTTCTAAGGGGCGGACGTTATGATATGCTCACTCAGAACATTGCGGAATGTACGAATGCTTGGATGAAGTGAGGGAGTTTCCTAATAGCAAAACAAGTTGAAGCGATATGCACCAAACTGATGGAGTTTTTTGAAGATAGACGCTTGAAATCACAATTGTTAAAAACAAGGATGACCCACTATGCTGAAAAGGTTATACACATGGAGTTGGAACGTTCACGTAGATTGGGAGTGTTTTCAGCCAGTCAATGGGAATTTCAAGTTCATTCACCTGGTGAGTATGTAGATGTCGTTTTGCTTGACAAACGTTCTTGTACTTGTTGGAAGTGGGACGCACTTGGGATCCCATGTTCTCATGCATTAGCGGTAATCAAGGCCAGAGGTCTCGACCCATACGACTTTTGTCAACATTGGTTCAGTGGAGACACATATCGGCAAACATACAGTTATGTTTTGCATGCAACACGAGATATAAAGCAATGGGAGGAAAGAAGCAACGTGCGGGTATTACCACCACATGCAAGAAGACAACATGGCCAACCCAAGAAGAATAAAATTCGTACTGAAGATCGACAAAGGAATACAGTCACGTGCTCCCCATGTCGAGGAAAGGGTCATAATCGATAAACATGTCGCAATCCCTCGGCTCATAAATAATGGTGATGATCATTATTTACAGTAACTACTTCTGTAACACGAAAGAATATCTGAAATGCGTTTACCATGATCCACCCCTGGTTGTTGTTCCCTACTTGCTGTATATATGGGAAACAAACATCATGATGGTCCTTTTTTGTAATACCCTTTCTGTAATATATAAATTTGTGAAGTATCTAGACTAAATGAATCCAGCCTATTTTGCTTGAAATTGTAACATTCTTTTAAAATTATTTTTATTGATATTTTTTGTGATGTTTTTGTAGGATTTTATAGATTAGTTGTCTAGAGGGTAAATGTGCCAGTTAATTAACACTTGATACCCTAGGGGTGTTGACACGTGTACATAATGTTAAACCAAAACATAAATCCGAAGCAGATAATATATAAACATGTTGTACATAGTCATGGAGTACGAATAGAAAAGCATAAAAAAAAGAAAAAAAAAGAAAAAGGCAATTCATTTACGACGAAGCTCTTTTAACATTTCGATCAGCTGATTACTAATGTCAGAAAAACCGGTTGCCATCTTTTCCTCCAATTGTTCAATTTGGACAGACTGATCATACACTGCATGTTCAATCGCAAAGAGCCTATCTTCAATGGAATCTGTCTCTGCTTCCTCAGCTTGGACTGGGGCTTGCCCACTTTGAGGACGTCGACGGACATGTGTATCCGACATTGCTGAAGTCCTGCAATCTATTTTCTGTCTTTTAGAGACAGGCATTTCATGGGTGTATGCTTCGCAACCGTCCTCAATCTTCATTTTGCAGATGATTGCACCAAATGGATTAGTGAGTTTCCGTAGTTCATGGTGAATTCGCAGCATTGATTCAAGTATCGTTAGTGGAATGTCCAAAGAATTGCATGTGCCTAAACAGTAGAGAAGGAAAGCCTGATGATAGAGAAGATCAGATTGATGGCTTCTAGGCTCAATATTATGGCAGACAAATGTGTTGAGCAACCTGTAATCAGTGATTAGACCGGATATGAAGAAGGTTGGAGTATCCCAAATAATAGGTTCACCACATAAAACGGTAGCCACCTCATTCCCTTGTATCTCAATGTTTTTCGCATCAACGAATGGATATGATCTGGCAGCAGGTCTCCAAAGATTGAGTAGAGTAGCAATTTTATTTGCATTTACATGGAGTGTCTTTCCCCGAACATAGGTCTTGAAATCACTATCCAAAACATCAAATATATTGTAATAAAACTCTCTCACCCAGTCCTCAAAACATTCATTAATCAAGTTCATTAGTATCATGCAGCCATTAATATGAAGCCAGTGCAAAAACCTTATGCTCGTAAGATCGGACTGCACAACTAGTCTCTCAAATATCACTGTGCGATGTTTGAATCTAGATTCAAAACGAGAAGCACTCGCAGCATCTTTGAACCGTTTGGTATTGAATCGAGATGAAGACCCAGCCGGTCGCTTCCCCTTAAAAGTTTTAGGAGGCATGCTGTATCATGCAAAGTAACAATAACATAAACAAACACATAAGGTTGGACTTTGGAAAGTCATAGAGCATAAAATAATCACAAAAAGTGTGAAGCATGATAAAGTCAGAGTGTATAACCAACATTAATCAATTGTTAAATAAGAGAACACCCCCAATAGACGCAGAGAACACCCGGCACATGTATTTTTGAATTTCAAAATCCTTTTTTTTTTTTTTTTTGTTTTTTTATAGGGTTTAAAATAACCGAAACTACATGAGTGAATGTGGATAAACAAAAACTACACCAGTGAATGAGACCGGAAAATACATGATAAAATATATAAGAAGAAGAGAAGACAATTATACCTGTGAGAAGACAAGAAGATGAGAGAAGAAAAATGAAAGAAACTAATCCTTAAAAAAAATACACATGCGAGAAGAAGGGAAATTACACTTGTGAGAATAAACTACACTCGAAAATCCAAGGAACATAAGAACATGCACGAGTGAATTAACTACACAAGTGAATGATTGAAAGAAAAATGATAAAACTCATAAGAATAAGAGAACACGTTGATACCTAATGAGAGAAAAAAAATGAAAGATTGAATAGTGAGTAGAGAAGGCCAGTGAATGATTTAAAAAAAAAAGAAGAAGATAAAACTCACAAGAATAAGAAAAGACGTTGATACCTGTGAGAAGATGAGAAGATGAGAGAGAAAATGAAAGATTGAAGAGTGAGTAGAGAAGGCCAGTGAATGATTTAAAAAAAAAAAAAAAAAACTCACAAGAATAAGAGAAGACGTTGATACCTGTGAGAAGATGAGAAGAGAGAAAAAAATGAAAGATTGAAGAGTGAGTAGAGGTTTATTCAAAGAAAATTTATTGCACTGGCGGTAGTGGGTTGGAGAATTTAATATGGTGGGGAGGAAAATTCAATGAAGTGAGTGGGATGAATCAGTGTAGTGGGGAGGAGCATTCACTGCAGTGGGTGTGATATAACAGTGGATGAAAAGAGAATCCAAAAAAGAATCCAAATTCAGTCGACGAAAATACCCTTCATCTGAAGGTAACCTCGCTATAGCGAGAACCTCGCTATAGCGAGGAAATTCTCCCTCAGAACCTCGCTATAGCGAGGGCTGCCACTACCTTCTGCCGCTTTCTGCCTTCTTTCTTTCGAGACAGAAATTCTCGCTATAGCGAGTGAAGTTCTCGGTATAGCGAGGCATCGCTCTGTCTTCCGAGAAACAAATATTGAAATTATTTTCGCTATAGCAAGAAACAAGTCGCTCTAGCGAGATTATCTTCTAACCTGAGTGATTTTCGATATATCAAGAAAAGTGTGGATGCGATTAATATGACTCGATTGAAGCACATACTGTAGATACGGCTCTACCTCTGGGCAATTATTCAGCACAAACTAACGAGTCATGTCACGCTCTCTTTGAAAAGAATCATGTGCCCTTGGCATCAGTCCAATGGGACGGACAGTTTTTGTGAAGATCGACATCCCCAGGCCACGTTTGCCACTATCATCATAATGCTCTACTCGATCAGTCTGCCTTAAATACATTGAGCAAAAAGTGAGACACTTTTTGACAATGTAAGCCTCGACGATCGAACCGTCACGCCGAGCTCGATTGTGAGCATACTCCTTTAGGGTCTTCAAAAACCTTAAAACAACCAATGAAAACAATTACGATTTTCAATGAAAGGCAATTGCATTAATACATAAATAATTAATCAATGGTCAACAACTAATACCTTTCTATCGGATACATCCACTGATATTGCACCGGTTCACCAAGCATGGCCTCACATGGCAAGTGAACTAATAGATGAACCATCACATCAAAGAAAGCAGGAGGAAAAATCCTCTCCAGCTCGTAGAATATTAAAACTATATGCTCCAATTTTTTTCAAATCATCATGTCTCTATATTTTCGAGTAAAGGTCTTGGAAAAAGCTGCCTAACACAAACAATGTTGTACAGATATCCTTATTTAGAAAACCGCGCATGCCAATAAGAAGAAAGCGTTGGATAAGGATGTGGCAATCATGACTCTTTAAACCAACTAATTTGTCATTTTTCAAGGTTACATACCTCGAGAGATTCGCCGCATAGCCGTCTGGGCATTTGATCAACTTCAAGAATTCATAAAATCAATTTCTATGTTTTGATTCCAGAGTGTAAGAGGCATGCGGCTTCAAGCTGGATCCATCGCCCCTCTCCACTAGACGTAACTCTGGCCTTATGCTAATATTTTTTAAATCCTTATGCGCTTTCTCGGTGTCCTTGTTTTTGCCCTCTATGCCCAAAATTGTTCCAACCAAAGCTACACAGATGTTCTTCTCAATGTGTGTAAGATCAAGGTTGTGTCGGAGTTTTTTGGAATAAGACCATTCAAATGAGATGCTTTTCTTTGTCCAATTCAGTTCTCCAGAGTCACACGGTCTTTTGTTATTCTTACCAAACTTGACCGGTGCTAGTGCTTCTAGCTGGTCTAGAACCTTTTGCCTCGGTAAATCAAAAGAAATCTTTTCACGCTCAGGCTGACCGTTAAGGCCTTGCTTCTACGCCATTGGTGGTTCAATTCCAAGTAATTTCAAGGGCCAATGTACCCAATCTTATCTTTTAACTTCACCCCTAACGAGCTGTCGTTACACGAACAGCAAAGCATTATAACCTTTTGTGCTCAACCCAGACAGGTTACCATACGCAGGAAAGTCATTTATCGTCCACATCACAGACGCATGCATTTGAAATGTCTGTTTAATGGAGGTATCATAAGTCGATACACCATGATTCCACAACTCCTTCAACTCATCAACCAAAGGCCTCAGATATACATCGATATCATTTCCCAGTGAGTGGTCCTGAAATAAGTTATGATATTATCAAGATAAAAGCTTCATATAGATGAGTTATAAAATCTTGTTTATTGAGAGAATTAGATATATGATTGATTGAATAACTTTATTTAATGATTTGTAATTGATTACGAGGCATGGAGCCCCATGTTCCTTTTCAAGGGCATTTTCAACATAAAAGGCGGTATAACTCCAACGAGAGTGATTTTCAAATTAATTTCTTTTGAAGTAGATCTCTAACTTCTTTAACACATAATTCTGAGAGTGACTCATTTGAGATGGTCTAACTTTGATAAGAATATCTTTCATTGAATGTGGAAATATATGGTAAGAATACCAGATGTTTTTTCTATGCCAAAAGGCAAAAAAGATTTCAAAACAACATTCTTTTATTGAGCAGGTTTGAAAATTATTAATTTTGGACGAAAAATGGCTGAACTTTTAATGAAAAGGGAGTTCCTATAATGACATCATTTGTTAATATTTTTGTTACAGCAAATGAAGTCTGAATGCATTTTTCACTTTAACACGCGTGTGCATTTGGAATTTTATAATTGACTACTATTTTTTTTTTCCATATTCGGTGCAAATTGTGTAATTTTTTATTTTTTCAAAATATTTTTTAGGAATTAATCATTCTCTTATACAATTTACATCTAATACACTCTCAATTAAACAATCAATAGATAAATTAAATTCTTTAATTTTTAGAGTTGTATACCATTTATAATAATGATATTTAGTGATAGAATTTACAAATTCTTCAATTTCATCATCAAATTCTTTTTTCTGGATTAGTGTCTTCTTGGTTATTTGTACCGATTTCTTTTTCTAATTCAACGATTTCAATTCTTCTTCTTAATTTAGCAATTTGAAAATCTTAAATCTGCTTAATTTACCAAATTAATAACAAAAATCTGCTTTAATTTTCAACAAAAGAGCCTACTATGGTGTAACGAACTCAAATCTCAACGAAACTTCACACACGTTTCTAATGTTAATTCAAACTTATTTGGCTCTTAAACTAACTTAAGTGACTAACAATACAATTTACTAGGCTAATTACACTCTTAGAAAAAAAAAATTGTTTTATAAAATCTTCCAAATTTATAATAGAAAATGATGATTTTTGGGGGTATTGTACTAGACTAAAAATACTAACCATTTCATTTCTTTTCATAGGCAAAAGCAACAATAAAAACAATATTCAAAATGTAAAACAACAAACATCTTGCTGTAGAAAAGAAATGTGGATTACACAATTAATGAGCTCCTACCATATCCAAGAGGTAAAACCCAGATGTCATGTTCAAAGGATAATCATATACTGTAAAGTAATTTATAGCAATTTCACTTGACTAAAAAAAAACAGTAATATTTAAGCCAACGTTTATAAGAAATGCAATATTTTAACCAACAAACATTCATAAAAGTAGTAGCACGAAAGTACTAAAAAGAAAGTAAATTACCTTCTTTCCTATACCACCCAATCCTTAGCCATGAGCCACTTGCAATGTCAAAATGAAAATCTCTTGTTTTAAAGCCTTCCATCTGCTTCCTATTTATACAAATAAGAACTAAAAACTGAATTATATGATAAATAAGTAACGAGAAAACGAAAAAATATAAAGAAATCAGTAATTCAAACAAAAGCTCCATTTCAAGAGTAGAAAGAACTGCTTTAGAAGTCACAGACGAATCCAAGATATGTAGCTGATACAGGGATCGATCCGGAACTTGTTGGGGATGTCAGTATCATACATAGTAAAAATAAATGGCAGAAATGATTACCAGAAATTGTAGCCACTGGTCCATATTCCATCAAAAATCCAAAAAGAAAAATGTTACTGACAGTACTCCAAAAACAAAAATGAAAAAGACGAAACTAGTGGAAAAATGTTTCCTTTATACATCATTTACTAATATAATGATAAGGATGAAATAGCAAAAACAAGACCAATAAATGTTCAAAATTCCGCTTTACACCATCAAAACTCCTCACATCCAATCTTTAAACATCAGAAAAGGGGGGAAAATAACGTCCAAGGGAAGAAAATGAAGTATCCAAAGCACAAACGAAGCAAGAAAACCATAACAGGGCCTGAAGAAGATGCACCTGAGATTAAGAGCTCCGAAATGAGAGAAAGCAAGACCAAAACGGATGGAACAATAATAAAGTAACCGGACTCATATGTTGAGTGACTTGACTCTTGAGTCCAAGAGAAAACAAGAAGAAAATTATAGCAGAGGAAGATGAAAAAAAGAGGAGAGGCCTGACTGTCATTTTATAGAGGCTTTTCCTTAAGGGTCCGTTTGATAATTTTACTAATATAATCAAGTGAAGTGAAGTGAAGTGAAGTCAAACATTCCATCAAAAGCACTTTTCTAAAAAATTCCCTCCATCTTTTTCAAAAAAAGTCAAAAAGTAACTACATTTACTCACTAAAAGAAAAAAAAAACTTCATTTTCCCATATAAAAAGTCAAAAATATTTCATCCCAAATAACTAAAAACAAAATACCATCATAACTCACTTATATTTTATTCATTCTTTTCATTTCACTTCACTCCATTTTATTTTAAAAATAAATTACCAAACGGGCCCTAACCTTCCGTCCGACAAACCCTGGGTAAGAAGTAACCATGCACCGGAGTTTGGGTTTGACCAGAATGTTAAAAATCAAGATGGTCTGATTACTTCCAAATGTTTTCTATGCGATTTCTCCTCGACATGCTCACTTGAATAGTATATATATATATATATATATATATTTTACACTGTCTGACCACCCATCCACAATGAAAACGGTTGAATAGTTGTATAAGTGTAGGAATTAAATCGTACAAAATTTGAACCGTTGATAAATTTCTTGATAACCGTAATAAATTAACGTTTTAAATTTAGTGCGATATTAGTTCTTACATCCATACAACTATCCAACGGTTTAGATGGTGGTTTGGTGATCCCACATTCAAGGGAAAAAATAAACGGACTGTTCAAGCCTTCTCGCTTTTGATTGTGGGATATCATACATCCCTAAGTTATTGGAGCTTACGATATCCTACAGATCGAACAGTTATGCGGTAAATATGTATTTTCCGACTGTTCTGAGGCAATTGTCAGCTTTAACACATTCTGAATAGTAACTGTCCCAACTAAAAAACCAAGATTCATCACAATGGTCGTAGTTCAAAAATCGGATATGAAATTTCCCCCAATTTAATTTTGGTTTAAAATTGCGATCCTATCATCATGTCGCATCGCGGTTCGTTGCTGTCATGTCGCACTTCATGGTTTTCACGGTAAATCCTATTGTAAATTTTATTTGATTTTAAAAACTTTTGATAAGATATTATCTCTTTTTCAATTTCTATTTTAGTATATTCTTCTTTAAGTACAGTGACCATTGAGCTCCTCCTTCAACTTTTTTGAAGGAAATTATCATTTCTCAAATAAAAGGTCCTAGATTTAAATTATATGTTTTTGCTTCTTTGGTTAATCTACATTCTTTTCTTCTCGATGTCTTGTGTATTTTTTTAATCAAATACAAGCAGTTATTGATGTTATTTAGTTTTCTTGATTTCATGTGATGAGATTTGTGTTTTTGATATCATATTATCATGTTATTTAGATGAGGATTTTACGAAAAAAAAAATTAAGTGGCCGCTGCACCAAATAGAGAACTTTAGCCAGTAGTGCACAAAACAGAGAATCCATACAGAAAAAGTAACTTTTTTTACCATTTTTTTGTAGTCGTATTCGACCTTCATTTTCTGTGTTGTCGACCCTCGCTATAGCAAGTGAATGTCGCATTCGACCCTGAGCAGGCATAACCTCTTCATATTCTTCCTTCTTCCTCAAGCGTTTGATTTTTCAATTAGAAAAAGAGTTGACTGGAAGATCTACCACTTAAAATTACTTTTTTGGTAATTTTCTCATAGATGATCCTTTCGAAAAAAAAAAAGCTCTTGTAATTTCAAACCCAAATTTCTAACATGCTATGGTTGTAACGCCCCACCCATACCCATGCATGATATTGTCCGCTTTGGCCCACTGGCCTCACGGTTTTGCTTCTGATGGGCCTCAACCCATCAAAAGGCCTCATCAGAAGCAAAACCGTGAGGCCAGTGAGCCAAAGCGGACAATATCATGCATGGGTATGGGGTGGGGCGTTACAAATGGTATCAGAGCCGACTCTCGACTAGTTCGAGTGTGGGTCCCCTGCCGTGGTCTGGTGTAAGTGGGCGGGTCTCCATGTGGGCGGGCCAAGAGGGCTGGCAGGCTACAGAGACTGGCAGGCTACTGCACAGGGACGTGCAGCCTTAAGGGGGGTGGATTGTGACGCCCCGGAGTCCCACATCGACTATAGAGAGGAAAGTGAATGGGGTTATATGTAGAGCTTACACCCTTACCTTGCATGAGGCCTTTTGATGGGCTGAAGCCCATCAGAAGCAAAACCGTGAGGCCAGTGGGCCAAAGCGGACAATATCATGCATGGGTATGGGTGGGGCGTTACAATGGTCTTGTGTAACATCACGTGAAACAAATTTTGCTAAAATGGAAGAATGAATTGGATGAGCAATTCAAAAACTAAGATCCACGCTCATTTGTGCTTAGGGTCAGAAAAATCATGCCCATACAATCATGCCCATACAAGAAGATACCAATGGCTTAAAATAAAAGATGCTATACGAACAAGAAAACCAAAGATGAGGAAGAGAACAGGGCACCGGCAGTTCACATGATGCACAACCAATCGACAATATGTATTAGGGACCGAACATTTCTTAAATTGACCAACCCACTAACAACATTTTTAGGGCTGATTGGCAATTTACTATGTTAGATTTTCCAACAATCTCTTCCTTTAATCGAAAACTCAAACACTCAAGGAGAAATGAAAAAAATGAGGAGATTATATCTGCTTAGGGTCGAATGTGACCCTCACTTGCTACGGTGAGGGTCGCAGTCTACCCTCAATACAAAAAATAAAAGATGAATGCGACCGAAAAAAAAAAATGGTGAAAAAAGTTATTTTTTCTGTATGGATTTCTTATTTTGTGCACTACTAGCTAAAGTTCCATATTTGGTGCAGTGGCCACTTAAAGGTTTTTTTTTTTTTTTTTTGTAAAATCCCCTCTTTAAATTGTACCAAAATTTTCGTTTGGATTGGGTTAAAATGTAAGTAAACAATCCTTATAATGTGATGTTAACTTGATCTAAAATATGAAAAATGAATTCACGTCTCAACATTCTATATCATGTCAACATAGTTTTCCTACATGTGAAGTTCAGTCTTTAAATCTAGGCTTTTCTTTGTTTAGGTCCAGCCCAATGAGAACATAGACTTACTAATTTTCTTTTTAGTTTGTTTTATCTATGAAATCGTCCATTAGCCTGTTGTATTATTAATGGGCTGAAACCAACACTCATGTTGATTAGGTACTCAAAATATGGGTGCAATAAAGTTTCGTTAGTTTATTATTTTTTTTTTTTCAAGCACATAATTTTGTTATTAATATCTTTTTTTCATTTTGAAATTAAATACCAGATGCGGGTTATGTGTTCTGAGGATATGATAATTAATTGGGGATTGAGTTTGGAAGACTCATTTAATTAATTTGGTATATAAAATTTTAAAATTGATTTTAATAGTATATTTCCTTCATTCTTTATTTGTTTTATTTTCACTAATAACTCAAGGAAGCCTGAAGTTATTTACAATAAATTACAACAGGACACAACTTTTATAATAACGAGAAGAAGAGCTGTCGAGTTCCAAGGGGCGGGACAGTCGAGGGAAGAAGAGCAGAGGTGTTGACTGTTGAGTGGATAGAGACGCTTGCTGCTCTTTCAATGTGGTAATTAAACTTGGTTGTGACCTCATATCGGTTTACTCAAGCTACACTCTTTCCCATAAACCTACCCCCAGCCCCGCTCCATGCCGTATTGTGATTTCTGTCAAATAAATAAAGTAAGGGGCCTTTACTCGTTGTTGTCATGTCATGATGAAAGATGTCAGCTCTTTATATCTACAGCGATGTGGTTATATTGTAACACAATGGCTAGTTAAATCACCACGTAGCTATTTCTTTTTTTGAAGAAAATTTTCATATAAGCCCTTAAAATTTCACCTTATTAAAAAAGTAGATTTTAAAGCTTTTTAAATTAGGGCTTAATTTTTCTAGTAGATTTTCAATTAAGGCCCGTTTGGCACTTTACTTGTTTGGTAAAAGTCAAATAAAGCCTTCATTTTTCAGACAATGGATCACAATAAAAGTACACTTTTTCAAAATTTCATCTAAAAAAAAAAAACAACCTTATTTCCCCACTAAAAGACAAAATATTTCAACTTTTCTATACAAAAAAGTCCAAAAAAAAAAAAAAAAAAATCATACCAAACAGCTAAAAATAAAATATCATCATCATAACTCACTTGCATTTTCATGCGACAATTACCTTACGGATGACACTAAATCCGGCATTTGCGCGATAAAAGATGAAAAAGTGAAAATTACCAGATAACTGTTTATACAAAAAAGGACGTTGGATTGTGGCGATTTTACTCTTTACTGTGCGCTATCATAAGGCTATAGGATATCCTGGGATTCGTTATCCTATGGATGTAGGATCTCACCGTTACCTACTCCCGCACAAATGGAAAGTACATATTTTCATCACGAATTGAATAACTCTATTTCATCTTCTTCATTTTTACTCGTGGGTTCCTATGAGATTTTACCATTCTATCTTGGCCTACATCCTAAGGTATATGAGCCCATATCATTTTTTAATGCGTTAAAAAAACAGCTCATACATGTGGTATTGATAAACATTTTTTCTGTGTTTTGATGGAAACTCTAAAGACAGTATTTTTCAGTCTAGGATATGGAATACTGGGGTATCCTACAGCTCTAAGATATCGCACTCACGATAAAGGGTAAAATTGTCACAATCGTGGCGTCCTTTTCTATACGAATAATTATTTGGTAATTTCCACTTTTTCATCTTTTATAGGGAAAATGTCGGGTTTAGTGCCATCCGTACAATAATTTTTCCTATTTTATTCTCTCTTGATTTGATACATTACTTTATCTTTATTTTATGGTAAAATTACCAAACGGGCCGTCCATTTAAAGTTGTCTTCTAACAAATTTTTCACTCAACTTTTTTAAAATACCGAAATCACTCTGCATTGAACAGAACCCTCTTTCACTTCCTCGATCTCCTCCTACTTTCATTCCCAGCATCCTCGTGATAATTAACGGCAACCAGTGTCCCAAAAGAAATCGGCAACATTCAGTAGCTACCAGAAGCATGTCATGGCTTTAAATGAAAGGGTGATTTGAGTATTTCAAAAAAAAAAAAGAAGACAACAAGCGAAGAAAAATACCATTAAATCGTTGAATGTCCTTAATTAAAAGCTTAGTAGAAATTTAGGCCCTAGTTTGAAAAATTTTAAAGCTTATGTACTTTTTTAAAATAAGGCAAAAACTTATGGCCTCTATCAAAATTTTCCAAAAA
The DNA here is from genome assembly GCA_003546025.1 of Camphora micrantha. Taxonomy (NCBI): domain Eukaryota; kingdom Viridiplantae; phylum Streptophyta; class Magnoliopsida; order Laurales; family Lauraceae; genus Camphora; species Camphora micrantha. The sequence continues at coordinate 22,488,035 of QPKB01000001.1, forward strand.
TAAATTCCAAATGGGTCCACTTCAACGATAAATGATCTGTTTGGTTAGAGTCATTTTTTACAAGGAATTGAATTTGTTGGGGATTTATTACATGATATGACATCTTGTCCCTTGATCATTCCAAATACTCTATTTTTGCAAGAATTCAGAATTCCAAACCACATGAAAATGCATTTTTAGCCTTATGAATTCCCTAAGTTCCAGCATTCCAAATGTTAAAGAGGGGTTCAGCGTTTAGAATTCTACTTTGGGGGGCGGCGGCGGCTAAAAGTAGAATTCCAAATGCTCAACCCCTCTAGCATTTGGAATTATAGATTATTTCTGCGAATTTATAAGGCTAAAAATGTCTTTTCATATGGTTGGAATTCTAAGTTCTTGCAATAGAGCATTTGGAATGCCCAGAGGACAAGATATCACACAATATCATAAATTCTCAATAAGTCCAATTCCTTGTCAGAAATGCCTCGAACCAAACAGGCTCAAAAGTTACTAAAACATTTTGAGTTCTCAGATTGTTTGATTTTGAGTGCTAGACTGAGCATGAGCATTTGAAATTTCACTTTAATAGACTGCATTGAGAGAACTCCAAATCTTTCCATATGAGAATTTTTGGAATTCCCATAAACAAACAGTCCTTACATTACATCGATACGTACGTATTACAACTTTGAGTATCTGAATTTCAACCCATCTGCTAGTTGTTGCTAATGAGAACTAGAATACAGTTTTCAACCCACCCTCCATGATCTGGATGCATCTAAGGGGGCCTACAAAATTATTCTTGTATAAAATATGTGAATATTTTATCGCATGAAATATACACAGGCATTATATATTAAATAATATGAGAAATTTCAATGTGAGAAATGGCAGTCGACACTTGATTCATCGCGTGGATGACTTTTTTACTAGGCTTCATGAGAGAGAACCTTTTATAACAAGCATATTTATCTATGTACTTCCAGTGAAAGACCTTGGTTTTTTTCACCCAGCTTAGGGGTGCCGGGAACAGCCCAATGGAAAGACTTTGATCCTCTGGTATTAGAGTACATCCCATATGTTTGTAGAGAAACAAATACCACTACAAAATACACACGTTTCAATGCACCTCTTAAGTTATGGCATAGACCATGCTACCAAATTGGACAATGACATTCGGAGACACCTCTCTAACAATTGCCTTAGTAAAGATGTCCATAAATTGATCATTTTATTTCATGTGTAGTTCGTATAGGATTAGCCACCTCTTTTTACCAAACAAGATGACAATTAACAGCAAAATGCAATTTTTTCCAAAAAAAAGGAAAACAGGAAAATGCAATGCCCTCATGGAAGATAAGATTTTCACAGCAAAATGCGTGGCCCCTTCATTTTCCAAACCATACGAGGCCAAGAAATGACAAAGAAAAAGAATAACAAAAAATAGAGAAGAAAAAGGAAAAGATTTTAGCATCTCTTGCCAAGTGCAACTCAGCCCACAAGAAGCATGGATCAGAATGGTTCACCAATGATTTTCCAAGTCATATGAACTGGATTTCCAATTGGTCTTCCTCAACACATTCTGGAGGCTGAGATCCATACCATGTGATGATGATCAAGATAATCCAATGATCCTAAAGGAGGTATAATATCGATTAATTAAGTCAGATGTTTCTAAACTTTCTCTATACATATTTTTTATTTAATAGTGGGTTAAACTTTTAATAGAAAATCTGCGCAATGGATCTTTATCCACTATTATCTTTTGGTTAGAGAAAGGGCCAATATATAAAGAAAATAATAAATAAAAATATAAGGGGATTTGACTTTACGGGTTAGAAAATACTCTGTATTCCTTAAAATGGTGTTGACTCAAAAGTTATCCCAAATATGGGGATCGTATAAAGAGCCTCTTTTTTTTTTTTTTCTAATTTTACCCTTTTTGTGCGATATCGCAGATATTTGCGATATCGCAGAAACTTGAACGGTCATTTATATCGCTGCTCGTTTTCCCTCCCATTTTTCCTCCGTTCCTAGCAGAAAGCATGTCGTTTTATCTCATTGTATTTCTGTGGCTGTCTCCATCGTTAGAGGGAGGTTCTCAAGAGGATTAAGCGATCGCTCTTTCGTTTCTTCAAAAGCATATGAAGGTTTCTCTACTACTCATCTTCCTTTTTCTCTTCCATTTGTTTACTTTTTCGCTGTAATGAATTTAACTTGAACAAGGGATAGATCCATGATATCAATAATTTGTGGGATTTTGTTGTTTATGTGTCCTTGTTGGGAACTACTTCTCATGAAACCATCTTTATGTGATGGGATGAGGAAATCAAGAGTTGCATTCCGTTAACCTCTGTGCCAAAAATAAGAAAGAAAAAAAACATGGTTTTTTTTATTGTCTTCATGTTTGTTCTTTTGTTTTTGTCATATTTTATTTTGATAAACAAAAACAGACTCAAACAAATTTTCCTAAATACTTGGTCTAACAAGTTTTATTCTAAACTCCTAACACCCTCCCTTAAATTGAATGTACTTCTGACAATCAGTTTAGAGATAAAACATCAGTCACCTTCCCTCAAATTGTAGTATCCATCGAACACACTCCAAGTAGCTGCCGTAATATCATGAAAATGGACAGTTTGAGGGGCTTGGTCAGAATATCTGCAAGCTGATTCTCACTTCTGCAGTAGATTAGATAAATGGTTCCATCATTTGAAAGATCACGTAGAAAATGATACCGTTCATCAATGTGTTAACTTCTTCCATGCAGAACAAGATTTTTTGAGAGTTTGATTGTTGAACTATTGTTGCGACCCCGGACCGGGACCCCCAAGATAAGGCGGGCCTAATCTGGGGTCGGGACTAATTTTAGTTGGATTTGTATGTGTGATGATGAATTGATTTAAATCCAAAACGTATACGAGTCTACCAGAGAGTACCACTCGTACATGCAATTTCCCACAGGTGTCCGCGGTGAGGATATCACATCAACATGAATATTTCTTTTATGCGAGGAAGCGTGTAGCAAATCTGTTTCATACATTCATGTCCAAGATAACAAGATTAACACATATTTAATACCAGTATCAAAATGAGCAATGATCATTAATGCTATAACCCCAAAAGAAAGTTAAGGTTTACAACAATATAGTGTAATTACATTGTCCCTAAAAATAGAGGCCAACAAAGGCCAATATAAATAAAATAACAAGTTGTCAAAATATTTCGCAGCTTAAGCACCCGAATGTCTAGACGACATCATCGGCGTGCCACTTAACTAAGCGATGCGGTTCTCCGACCGCCTCCTCAAGCTCCTCCTCGGGAAGACCGATAACGGAACCTGAGTACCAAAGCAAAGGGTCAAACACGACGGTTTGACAAACATGTGAAAAGACATATCCATAAAGAAATTACCTTGGAAAACATTTAAACATGTCAAAACAATAATTTCATAAAACGAGAGAATCATTTATTCAAATACATATACAATGTGAAACATGTAAGGTATCCAAGGAAACGGAAAACAACAAGATGGCAACCACACATAACTAAGTCCTCTATCACCGAAGTGACATGAGCATATCGGGATGTTATCTCAGTCACCGAAGTGAGGAGATACAACATAAGTAACATATACATATACATAATATAATACGGGACATGACCACGGTAGCGAACCAGGTATCGGGACAAGACCACGGTAATAATCGGGTAGCGGGATCCAAACTGCAGCTGACGGGACGGGAATGGGTCTCCAAGTCGGTGGATTAGACCGTCAAGGAAAGCCAAGCTTAGTGGTGCCGACTCATAGGTCAAATGACAAATCAAAACATGTACAAAACATATCGAGTGCATGTATATAAACTAGCGGGACGAGATGCTCAAAGGCACAAGTATCATTTTATTCGGGCATGTATAAACGGGCTAGCAAAATGCTAAAATGTACTTTCAATACTTTCGGGAATGATAAATCATAATTCGATAAATTCGGGACAAGTGTCGAGATTTAAGATAAACCATAATTCGAGAAATTCGGGACAAGTGTCGAGATTCAAGCTAAATCAGGTGGTTAAGGACCCCGTATGTCCATTGTAATAATGACTTGGTACTTCTTGAGTTTGGAGACATTCTGGACTCTTTATACACCTTAGGGATTTTCAAACCTTTAAATGAATTTCAAAACAAACGGAACCTCAAGGGAGATCCTAAGTATAATGTTAATCCTAGCGCATCGTACAACCTATTCAGTCACCGAAGGGAATAGGATTCGCGATACCCAAGCGTACAAACCTCGCGCATGGTTATAAGGGGTATCCCATGTCCCATACCGTTCAAGGTTGAATTTGGTTAAGTTTCGATACAACCGGATTAACCTCAAAGAAATGTCGGGTCAAACAGTCTTACGATAAGTCAAGTGAGTTCAATAAAAAGGGTAACCAAGTTCCACCTAAGTCCATTTAAGAAAGGAGTGAAAATCACTTTCCAGGGGAGATTCGCAGAGTGCCCGGTCGACCCGGCCCTTGGCCGGTCGACCGAGTACACTGCGGTCTCGGTCGACCTGAGGAGGTCAGGTCAACCCCTATCATGAGTGCCCGGTCGACCGAGCCCTTGGCAGGTCGACCGGCAGTAGTAAATAAAATGAGTGAACAGTGTTTTTGTCAGGTTCCAGAGAACCTGACCCCTGTGTGGCCGGTCGATCGAGCTCCCTGGCCGGTCGACCGCGTGAACTGCGTAACAGAACCCAGTTTTGTTTTCTGCAGTGCAGTGGGTCGTCCATTAGAGACCATGACCCCGTTGCGCCTGTCGACCGAGCCCCCTGGCCGGTCGACCGCGTGAACTGCGTAACAGAACCCATATTTTGTTTCTGCAGTTCAGTGGGTCATCCATTTTCCCTCATTCCCTTTCTACATTCTTAAGACCTGATTAACAATATAAACCATGAATAAAACAAGCTAACAAGATTCACTGTTGTGCATTTATTTCAAACCTAAACAAGCCATTAATATCCCAAAATATTTGGTGAAATCATAAATGCATTTCATAAAACTCATTCAAAGCTAAACATATCAAATCATCCACTTGCTTGGGTCTCAAATCAAAGAAAAACAAGCTCCTAACCACCCTTGCAAGCCAAGAACACAATCTCTACAAAAACCTCCAAAACAAACCCTAAAAATGGGTCAAAACAAGCAATAAGAAGAAAGAGCTCCCAATAACGAAAATGGAGCTTCTTAAGGACTATAAGAACACAAATCTAGAAGATTAGGGAGAGAGCTTACCAATAGGTGCTCCAAATGAGCAAGGCAAGCTAAATGAGGATCTTGGAGAGAAGAGATTTCTTCACAAATGGTACCAATGGAAAGCCCTTGAAGTGGTGAAAAAGATGATGAAATCCTTTCTTGATGTTGGTGCAAGTTGGTAGTGTCTTGATGATGGAAAAGCAAGAAGAAGAAAGGAAAACCCTATGCAAGAAAAGTTGCTGGAAAAAGGAGAAAGGAGGGAGATGAGTGCTTATATAGCATTTGCAAGTGGGCTCCACCTCTTTGGAAACTTGGAAGGCTGAAATAGTAGTTCTCGAGATCTCAGATGAAATCGACGAAGAAGGAAGAAATGATCGTCGAAATTTCTAGTTTCTAAAAAGTATATGTTTCGCGGGTTTCGGGAATATTAAATTTTGGTCCAGATTTAGTGTAAAAAGACTATTTTGCCCAAGAAGCTGGGAAAGTCGAGTTTCGGGATTCGGGACGGGAACGGGATCAACATGAAAGTTGAAGGGATTAACAAAATAGGTAAATCTGGATAAAACGCCAAATCAAAAGAATATCGAGTAATCCCCCAAGTACACGTAAGTCATAAAAAGGAACCCCCATAGGGCCCCATTAAATCCAAATGCACTCCAAATTTCCAAAGCTATGACAAAGCTATGACAAAGCTATTCTTAACCAACTAAACCAAAATCCACAAAACAAATACAAGACAAACACGCGAATTAATTAGTACTAATCGAGGTCACTCGGGTCGGGGTCTTACATCTATAATCACAGTAGACTGGAGTGGGACCTTGTTGGGGACAATGTAGTTCTTCAAGGAGTCTCCTCAACCAGATAGCTTGATAACCACAGGATGCGGCAGCAATAAATTTAGCTTCAGTAGTGGACAGAGTAACAATTTGTTGCTTCTTGGATGACCAAGAGACCACTCCTGATCCTGTTGACTATAATTTACCAGATATAACATCTAGTGGATGAGATAAGCTTCTGGAAATGGAATGTGGTGGTCGTGGTTCACTACTTTCTTTTTCCTCAATATCAAAATTCATAGGAATTTGCTGCCCTGAACTATTAACAGTTTGCTGCCTTGAACTATTAACAGTCCATGTCTTTTAATCTTCATCAAAAATAACATCTCGACTAATGATGAGCTTCTTGGTGATGGGATTATATAATTTATAGGCCTTCGAATTCTCACTAATCCCTAGCAAAATACACTTTTCTCCTTTATTATCAAGTTTCTTCCTTTATGTGTATCTCCTATATATATATATATTTGTCTGTGTGTACGCGTGTGAGTTATAACATATATGTGGTGAACTCCAATTCTATCAGAAACGTCTTAGAATGCTACTCATCAATTTTCTGACATTTGATCTAATTTTGAACTTCTTTGTTATTCCAGGATGTCCGAAAATGAAATATGTTTGATATTGCACTTTAATGGGGATTTGGATATTGATCATCTAAATCCAATATACATGGGTGGTGAGCAGAGAATCATATTCGTGGATAACAACAGGAGTTATAATGTAGTAGTTGAACAAATAATTACAGAGACGAATTGGGATGAAGAAGATGAGTATCCACTGATACGATACATGTGTCATATCAATCGGATATTCACATTGGTCGATCTAAAAAGCGATGGAGATATGCGGAGTATGCGAAGATTAAACCGTGAACGAACTGTCCCCATATTGTTGTATCTCTATAGAAGTTTAGAAATTTTAGAAAGAACTAAGAAGCCCACTACACGGTACGCATTAATTTTTTTTATACATTTTTCTTAATGAATTATAAATTTCCACTTATTCATGAACTTTTTCATATTGTTCATTTTGAAGTTGTTCAAGTCGCATATCTCCAAGGGCCTGCACAAGCTGCAGAATATTTACGGAAGTTGACAACAAAAGAGTTGCTCTTGAAGCAACGGTTTGTTCCCATAGGATGCTATGGCTAACACCATTGAAATCTATTCTATTTCGAAATAATTTTATAAAAGAAGGCGATCTTATTGCTCAACTAATTATGTAGGAATAATCTTCCAGCAACGCCATCAATTCAGATAGATTCGAATAGATCATCATCATTTGATGATCATCAAAATGAAACCACACGCATAAATGGTGATGGAGCATAAACATTTTCTTATGGTGATGGCCTTGACTCAATTTTTCAAGAAGATTGTCATAGTGATCCATTTAACTTGATTGGCTTGAATATGAATTTGCATCTTCCTCAACAACCAGAGATAACTTTTGATCAACAAGAGATTATTGGAGAGCCATGTAATGCAACTCTAAATTTGAATCTAGTAGACACATTGGTACCTGATTCCCTTGTTCTGGAAGATGATCAGAATATTAACTCCATGCATAAGATGTGGAAGGGAAAAAAATTTTCAAACCACGATTCCTTTAGAAAAGCACTTGCAAAAACTGCAATGTATGATAATTTTGCAATGAAACGCTTGAAAACATCTCCAACAGAAGTTACAGCACGGTGTAGTGAAAGTAACTGTCCGTGGCGTATCCATGCAACACTTGTTAACTCTGGCCCAGAATTTCAGGTCAGGACATACAAAGATGCTCATACTTGTTCGAAGCCAATGATGGGGCTTGGACATGGGGAAGCAACATCTAGATTCATTGCAAGGTGGATCATAGACAGACTACGTATCCATAAGTCATATACACCCAAAGAGATTATAACTGACTTTTCAAAGGAGTTTGGGGTTCAACTTAGCTACAAGAAGGCGAGAGAGATAGCATTCGATGAGATACGGGGTTCATATGAACAATCATTCAGCATATTACCAGACTATTGCCATGAATTGAGAAGGACTAATCCTGGCACTGTGACGCATGTGATCCAAGAAGAGGATTCAACATTCGGCAGATTTTTCTTTTCTTTAGGATCAAGTATAGAATCATTCCGTTCCACGTTGAGGCCATTAATTGCAGTTGATGAGACACACCTTCGTGGAAAATATCCTGGCATGCTACTCATTGCTGTGACTCATGATGGAGATCATGGGATATTTTCAATAGTGTTCGGTATTGCAGAGATTGAGAATTTCAAAACTTGGGAGTGGTTCTTGGCCACCTTCTCACTAGCTTTGCGGCCGCCCCAAAACCTAACAATCGTGTCTGATCGAATGAAAGGACTCACAAGGGCTGTTGTGGAACGGTTTCCAGATGCCAACCATTGTTACTGTGTGCGTCATATTTCAGAGAACATTCGTGAAAGATTCAAAGACGATGGTATTTGTCGCAAGTTGTGGAATGCTGCTCATGCATTTAGACCATGTGAGTATGAACGTCATATGAATGACATTAAAACAGTTAACGAGTGGGCATATAAATACATTGAAGATATTAGAAAGCAGCATTGGGCCAATGCTTTTGTATTGGGCAAGCGATATGACATGCTCACGACAAATTGTGCCGATGCCACAAACAGTTTGCTCAAGGGGGCGAGAGAATTGCCCATAACTAAAATGGTCGAGGCAATTCGTTCTAAACTCATGGAATTTTCTGAGCTTCGTCGGCAAGTCTCATGTTCTTAATTCCAAGTTAACTCGTTATGCTGAGTCTATGTTGAGCAAAGAGAGTGAACATACTCGTAGACTGGGTGTTCGTGCAGCCAGTCCAACTGAAATCGAGGTCCACTCCAGTGAGTATGTAGACATTGTTCACTTGGACTGTCATTCTTGTACTTGTCGTCGATGGTAATTGCTTGGAATTTCTTGCTCGCATGTTGTAGCAGCACTTAAGATGAGAGGTCTCGATCCATATGACAACTGTGAGCAGTGGTTTATCTCTGATATGTATAAAAGGACTTACAACTTTGTTATACATGGTACGAGAGATATGAACCAATAGGATGTGCGAACCAGTTTACATGTGCCTCCTCCTCATTGAAAGATACAAGCTGGTAGACCCAAGAAGAATAGAATACGTACAGAGGATCGTGGGAATAACAAAGTCACTTGCTCCAGATGTAAGCAGAAGGGCCATAATCGTCAAATATGTCGCAATCCACCTATACAAGATTGAGTTTGATCCAAATGGCTCGTAAACATTTTGTGCCCACAAATATTTTTTGGTGACATATTTTGTTCACAACGTTTATGATGGTGAGATATTTTTTTAATAGAGTTCTTTTGGCTTGGTATGCTCCATTGAGTTTCTTTACCAGTTTGTATTGTAACTCCTTGGAGCATTCAGATGATTCTTCTTACACAATATTTGGACATGTTTGGAATTTTTTTTATACTCTGTCAAATGTTATGTTTAAAATGGTTGGGCATTGAGAAACCAAAAACTTATGGTTATGGGTTTATCAGTTGCTAACTGCAGAAATTTTTATAAGTACATACGTATTTTTATTTAGAGATCAATAATGATAGAGCAAGTAACATTGACACATGACCACAGGCATTAAGTAAAGTCTGATTACGTTCATTAGATAATATACCTACGAGATATTAAACCAATACATAAACCCAACATTCAGAATTTTTATAGCGGTTATACATAGTCATAATTAACAAAGACAAAAGCATAAAAAAAGGTCATGAAGAAGGGGCTTCATTGATGACGAAGCTGATTGAACATCTCGGTCAACTGATTACGAATGTCAGAAAAACTGGTGGCCACCCTTTCCTCTAATTGTCCAGATTGGACAGACAGATCAAACACTGCATTTTTAATTGCAAGGAGCCGATCTTCAATGGAATCTATCTCTGCATCGTCAGTTTGGATTGGGGCCCGTTTCCCTCGAGGATGTCGACACACGTGTATTAGACATTATAAGGGTTCTGCCATCTATTTTCTGTCTTCGAGTGACAGGAAATTCATGTGTATACGCTTGGCAACCGGCCTCAATTATCAATTTGCAGATCAATGCACCAAAAGGAAGAGTGAGTTTCTGTGGTTCATGGTAAACTCGCAGCATTGATTCAAATATTGTCAGTGGAATGTCCACGGAGGTGCCTATTCCTAAGCAGTAGAGAAGGAAAGCATGTTCATAAGCAAGATCAGATGTATGGCTTCTACGCTTAATGTTGTTGCCGACAAATGTGTTGAGTGTCCGGTAATCAGAGGTTAGATCTGATATCTTCAAAACAAGTGTATCCCATTCAATGAGTTCACCACAAAGAACGGTAGCCACTTCATTCGTTTCTATCACAATATTATCCGGATTGAGGATTGGATAGGATCTGGGAACAGGTCTTCGAAGATTAAGTAAAGTAGCAATCCTATTTGCATCCACAATCAGTGTCTTTCCCCGAACATAGGTATTGAAGCCACTACTTGTAGCATCAAATATATTGCAATAAAACTCTCGCACCCAGCATTCGAAGCATTCATCAATTAAGTTCATCAAAATCGTGCAACCGTTAAGATGAAGCCAATGCAAAAAACTTGTACCTTTGAGATCGACCTGCACAACTATTCTCTCAAATATGACTGTACGATCCATAAATCTTGATTCAAAACGTGCAGCACACTCCGCATCCTTAAATCGCTCAGTACTGAAACGAGAGGAAGACCCAGCCGGTCGCTTTCCTTTATAAGTTTTAGGAGGCATGATGTACCGCTGAGAAAGAAATAAATAAACATATAAAGTGTAAGATTTCTCTCAGACAATTCAAAAAACACTTGGTATGCACAAAAATCATATCCAATTTTTATGATAGATAAATGAATTCATATAATTCCTAAGGATGAGACATCTTATTGCACTTCCTCAAACAGCAGATAACAAGAGAAATCAACATTTTGAATGAAAAATACCTAAAATGAAACCACATGCTCTTCCACCCAACCTTCAACCAAATTCAAATAAACTTATTTTATATCCCTGAATAATGTTGAATAATGTACATTTGAGTGGATCATGAGAGAACCCCTTCCTCGTGCATATTATAAAAAATAACGTTAAATAGGTAACCAATGAGGATGAATCCAAGAACAACAAAATACCAAAAATATAAGAAAAAAATAATAATGCATAAAAGAAAAGGATTATACATGAAAATATGAGAGCATGGGATAGATGCAAGAACACAAGAAAATAAAAAATGTAAGAAAAATGATAATACATAAGAGATGAGAATTATACCTGAGATACGATGAGAGCCGGAATGGAAAGAACAAATTTTGAAAGTAAGAGAAGAGGGCTAGAGTGAGTAGGGAAAGAGGGGGTGCAAAATAAATAGATTTTTGGGAGGACGAAAATGCCCCCCTCGCCAAATTCCAGAAGTGGGTCTCGCTCTTCCAGAAGTGGGTCGAGCGAGACCCACTTCTGGAGCCAGGGACGGTGCAGGGAGTTCTCTCGCTATAGCAAGAAAATTTTCGCTATAGCGAGAGTATTCAATGGAATTTTTTTCATGATGCCGGAATTTCTATCGCAATAATCGCTATAGCGAGGAAAGTGTCGCTATAGCGAGAGCATGCTCTGGAGTTTTTCCATGAATGCAGTACTGAAAATTTTCAATTACTTCATGGTGAGTCCAGTGTTACTCCAGAATAAGCTCCAACTTTTCCATTCACAAAAAGATAAAAAACAAGGGAGAAAAACTTTAGTTTCGCTAATTTTTACCACTTACAGACACACTAAAGTTCCAGAATGCTTCTCTTTAATTTTGTGACTACGGTTGAGACTGTAATCGATTTTTTAACCAGCCCATACCTTCTCTTAAGAAGTAGGAACCCATGCTGTTAGACCTCATTTGGACAAAATAAAATCCACAGCAAAAATAGAACTGTGATTCATTGCATTTTGTGCGATATCGCACAATCACTTGGCCACTTACAGACACTAAAGTTCTAGAATGCTTCACTTTAATTTTGTGACTACAATTGAGACTGTAATCGATTTTTAAGCAGCTCAGATTTTCTCTTAAGAAGTAGGAACCCATGCTGTTGGACCTCTTTTGGAGCAAGTAAAATCCACATAAAAAATGAGACTGTGATTCATTGCATTTTGTGCGATATCGCACAATCAGTTGGCCACTTACAGACACTCAAGTTCCAAAATGCTTCACTTTAATTTTGTGAATACAATTGGGACAGTAATCGATTTTTTAAACCAGCCCAGATCTTCTCTTAAAAAGTAGGAACCCATGCTGTTAGACCTCTTTTGGAGCAAGTAAAATCTACAGCAAAAATGAGACTTTGATTCATTACATTTTGTGCGATATCACACAATCACTTGACCACTTATAGACACACCAAAGTTCCAGAATGCTTCTCTTTAATTTTGTGACTACAGTTGAGACTGTAATCGATTTTTTAACCAGCCCATACCTTCTCTTAAGAAGTAGGAACCCATGCTGTTAGACCTCATTTGGACTAAGTAAAATCCATAGAAAAAATGAGACTATAATTCATTGCATTTTGCGTGATATCGCACAATCACTTGGCCACTTACAGGAACACTGAAGTTCCAAAATGCTTCACTTTAATTTTTGTGACTACAGTTGGGACTGTAATCAATTTTTTAACCAGCCCAAATCTGCTCTTAAGAAGTAAGAGCCCATACAGTTAGACCTCACTTGGAACAAGTTTAATCCACAGCAAAAATGGGACTGTAATTCATTGCATTTTGTGCGATATCGCAGAGTCACTTGGCCACTTACAGAAACACTGAAGTTCCAGAATAATTCAGTGCATTTTTGGCAAAGTACCAGACATCCATCTACAACGATAGATTTCTATTATAAAACAACACAAAAACCACTTGCAAATATTATAATATATACAATGAATTTTTACATGAACGTCAACATGTCAAACTATACAGTTCTTCACCGAATCTCATAAAACATGAGACGCATGTCAAATTACTATTTTGTAGTAACACACTCCTGTAAACAACCACTCTTGGCAGCATCCAAAATAAACTATAATAGAACAAAAAATGCAACATGTAGTCTTCTCAAGAAACATTTTGGGACTCGAAGAAATATGAATATAATTGCTTCTGTTTTTGGTAGACGTCTGTCACAATCTTTTATCGATAGTACCATATATCAGCTTGCGTGTATTCAATGGCTCGTCAATATGTAACATATTCCGCATTAGCCATCGTAAAAATACCGCAATCACAACTGCACATAACAAATAATAATATAAACATTACAAAAAATGATGGATCATAAGGAATATCGACGATTACAAGTAAGATAGGGTTTTTACTTGTTATCTTGTTGAGGATTTGGATTTCCTATTTCAAATGTATAAAACACGGGATCACACCATCCAATATCAAGAAACTTCTTTCAGAGTTACTTGTTATCTTGTTGAGGATTTGGATTTCCTATCTCAAAGGTATAAAACACGGGATCACACCATCCAATATCAAAAAACTTCTTTCGGAGGAATTTAACCTAACAAAAAAGTAACAATATTAAGTAGATGTAAGAGTAATGTGATAGAAATATTCAAGATAGATGAGACTACTTATAAAATGATGTGTATAATCATCGTAACTTGTACATCCCATCATGCTATTGTAGTAGATAAATCTCCGTTCTTTTGGATATCCAATTATAACAAAGAAGTGATGCTTGAACCATATGGGGAATACTATAGTCTCAAACGTCCAAAAATCACAATTTTTGTTACATGTAAACATAAGATCAATCTCTGTAGTTTTTTGTTGAACCTCAAAGTGCTATTTGGTAAAACAATATTAGCATATTAGTTCAAATAATAAATAACAACAAACTTCCGGTAGACATATAAAAAACATAGACATATTAGAAATTTAAATAAAAGCATTGCTGTACCACAAGAGTGCTGGGAAAAAACAGCGTGTCTATGCAATGCTCTCCAACTATGAACCACCAATAATCCATTATCTACATCACAAGTCGTCTAAAGTAAATTTTATTATAAATTAAACGAAAATATAATTTTATTATAAATTAAATGAAAATATTTCTAACACATGCACTTACAAGTGTATCCATGTATGACTTTTTTAACGTTTGGTGCAATTCTTCTTTAGGAATAGTCAAGCATATATCTTCTAGGATTTGATTGCTGCAAATTGAAATATATATATATATATACATATGTCTACATTAGGAAAACTTATCATAAGAACAAGAAATCGGTTATTGCAGTTTAAGTAATAGAACTTGCTTTGAATACAAACGTATCCAGAATTCATCCAAACACAATTTCTCAGCATGATTAAAGCAATACTTCAGATTCGGGCGGCTGACTTTTGTCCTCTTATTCTTTGGTACATAGTACGGGGATTTCAGTATAGAAATAAAACTGGCCTTCCTAGGATTGGCCTTCATCTGACCGACAATAGATCCCATCTTATTTTTCCCCAATCTTTGACCAATAGACTCATCGGGTCCACCTAAAACAATGAAGTCTTTACTCCAACTTTAGGGGTGCTTAAATTAACTGGGATCTTGCTCTCAGTACTTTGAGGTGTGCTGACATGAGTTGATGTTCGCGGGGATGGTGATAATCCATAAGCGCCATCGCGTGATCCAACGGGGGTCTTAGGTGATGGACTTCTCATATCCTATAAGAAAATCATAAACAAGCTTTATCCTATATCCTATAGACATGAAAATAAACGGAAACATTTTTCTATCACACACAACGACATACTAATCGCCTTTCCTTTCTCATCAAAAGTAGAGTGGATGCAATTTTCTACATTAAAGCTAACAAAACTTGATGACCATGCTTTTTTAAACATTTCGACTTTCCTCTACATACTCTTTACGAAGCGATTCATTTGAGAGGAGTCTGCCATCTTCTCCAACTTCTCAAAACTCTCAAGTTGCCAGTTGAGGAATCTATCAACCTGTGGACACAATTAATGAATCCAATCATGAGCATGGTGTTCACTAATACTAACAACAAAATTAAATCATACTCATCATACCTTATGTTGGGTGGAGCTGTCATGATCCAAATGTACTCTTTCCAACGGCCTACCGATCCGATTTCTTATAATTCTTCTATACCATCACAGGTATTGATCCCGGTTGCAGCCACTAACTTCATCATTTTCTGCATTTACAACATACATGGCTCTATTGTTCCAATCTTCTATAAGTTGTGCATATTTTCTCTCTTAGTTTGTAGCCCTCTTGGATAATTTTTTCTCCACCCTCACAGTTGGATAAAATGGAGGGACATGTTGCTTTAATCCAAATTGCTTAAGCACACGATCAACATTATGTCTCTTGACAACCATATAATTGATCATTGACACTACAGATCGAAAGAGGGATCTATCCACTTCATTTACACAAGCTTCCAACTCATCACCGTACGGGTCATACGGCTGCCAATCAAACTATAAGTTGTAAAGAACATTGAATGAAGGTTAGATAGATTATATGTACAAGAATGAACAATAAACAATCTTGAAAAATAACTAATTTACGCTGTGTAAGACCCCGACCCCTAATTCTCGTGTTTAGTGTTGTCTTAGTTGTGGATTAGCTTTTTGAGTGAGATTAGAGGTTGTTTGGCTTCGTTTGTGAGTTTGGTTAGATTTTTTATAGCTTTAGAGAATTTTGGGAGCCGCGAGTTTGTTTTGACTCGGCTAGTGGTGGCCCGTGTGATTTGTGTTCGCGTGAGAATTTATTCTTTTATATAAAAAGAATTTCGATTTTTACTCCTCTCGATTTGTTTTATTGATCTTAACAACTTTCATGTTTTGTCCGTTTGAATTTGAAACTTGAAAATCACGTTTTTCGAGAAAAATGGGCAAAAATGACTTTTCACACCACATGTGTGCATGAATTTCGAAATTTGCAAATCATGAGGAAAATATTCCTTTTGGAAACTAGATATTTCGACGATCAACTTTGTCTTCTTCGTCGTTTTCATTCGGGACCCACAAATGATCGATCCAGCCACTTGCAGACTTGGGGCCCATGGGGCCCACCTACCTCACTTAAAACCCAAATAAAACCCACGTTGGAAGCCTTCTTCTCCTTCATTTCATTTTCCTGCAACATAGCTGAACATGAGTGTTTTCTTCTCCTCCATTTTCAGCCCTCTCTCCTCTTGCATGTATATTTCTTGAGTGCTATTTAAAGATTTGATTTCACAAATCCTTTCTCCTCATCTCAAGCTTTTCAAAGATACTATTTTTGAGGAATTTCAGCTGGAACCCATCTCTTCTCCAAGCTCTTCTTCTTGTTTAGAGCTCTTAAAAGGTTAGCAATGGCTTCTTTTTCAAATTTCTAGTTTTAATAGAACCTTTTGAACCCTTTCTTCATGCATGCAAAAGAGTTTCTTGAGAGCTCTTTTCTATTTTGAATTTGGTGGATTTTAGTGTGTTCTTCTTTGGATTTTTTTGTGTAGATTGGAGTTGCTGGGTTTGAGAGTTTCTTAGAGTGGTTTGTGACCCTTTCTGCACTTGAGGCAAGTGAATAAACAACCCTTGGAATGCATGCAAATCTGCACTTTATTTTCTCAAAAGTTATGACTTGAAAGTTGCATTTTTTCTACCGATTTCAATGGACTATATCAGGTGTGTTTTAGAAATTTTTATAGTTGTTTTATAATCAAATTTCTGCAGGTTTTTATGTCTAAATAATGTACAGATTTCTGCTATATTAGTGTGCTTTTGTATACAGATTTTTGCAGGGTTTTGTGTGGAATTGTGTTCAAATTTCTGCATCCCATTCAGATTGTGTATTTGAATGGTGAAATTTTAGTTTTATGTACTAGCTCAAAGGCTGGAAACTCATTTGGAAATCCTTGAGTTTATATGATTTGAAATTTGAATCTATGTTTCTTTCTCTCTTGTTTTGTGATCAATCTATTTGTGTTTTACAGTTCTAATAAAAGGGTTGGAATGAGTGTGATGTAGTGGTTTAATGGGGATAAGTGGAGGAGATTGAAGTCTGAATGAAGGATAAGAAAGAAAGAAATTTGAACCAAGAAGGAGCAAAAAAAAAAAAAAAAAAAAAAACAGCCAGCTTATGGGCTAGGCAGAAGCCCAGCCCGCTCGAGCGAGCCTGGGCCCGCTCGAGCGTGCCTGGCTTCTGTGACTGCCCGCTCGAGCGGGCCTGGGAGCAAGCCCAGGTCTGTCCAAGGCCCATTTTCTGGGCTGTTTAGGGACGGTTTTTCTGATTTTTTTGGGCCTGTTTGGGATTGTTTTGTGGGTCATTCCTAGACCTGTTTTAGGCCCATTTCATCCCATCTCTCCTGTTTGTTTTGAGGCCCGTAAATTTCCTTATAATGTGTATAAGCCCATTAATGAATTTTGATAAATTATAATACTTTGGGATGTGTAAATTGAATGGGAGAGATGAGAGAAAGAATTGATAGGAATCTTACCCGGGAAATGTTGTGAATCTTAAGACACACTTATTAACCTTAGGAGCTGTGGATTTTTATTGGTACCAAACCCATTATATATTAACCTCCAAGAAATAAGTGTGCATTAAGGTATCCCTTGGTAGGCCATAAATTCACTATACACTATTCCATTCCAAGTTAGAAAATATAAATGTATTCTTCGGCAAATTAATTTGAAAGGATTTAAGTGATTCCTCACGTTTGAAAGCATTGGTGATTTGAAATAGAATCAAGTGGTTTACCACATGAATTCGTATATTTTTCTACAAATTATTTTGAAATGAATTGAATGTATTTTGAAATGAATTGAATGGTTCGCCCGTTCAAAAATGGTCTATTATCTTGAAAACAAGATCTCGAGGCAAGATGGGGCCAGAACTTTGTAGTGCGAGCCCATGAGCCAAAGGAACTATTCTTTTGAAAACAAAATCTCAAGGCAAGATGGGGCCAGAGCTTTGTAGTGCGAGCCCATGAACCAAGGAGAACAAGTGTGTATGTATTTGTTCAGGAGTAGTTGTTTTATCGATTTCAGAAATAAATTATTATGATTTGATTGGTATCGGTTCAGGTTTTGAAATTTAAAGGCACCACTAAGCTTAGGTTACCTTGTTGGGCTGATCACCCAACTTGGGATCTTTAAATTATTCGCCAACTGCAGTTTGGACTCTATCTGCTTCGGCCATGGCAACGGTTCTGTATTCCGATCCCACGGGTAGTGGCAAACGGGTAGTGGCAACGGTTCTGTATTCCGGTCCCACAGGTAGTGGCAACGGTTCTGATTTCCGTCCCACTTTATGTAGCAACGGCTCTATTTGTTCCAGTCCCACGGGTAGTGGCCATGATTTCTGTTTGCTCTTGTTACTTCGGTAATAGGAGAATATAGCCATACATGGATTGCCAGTGTTTTTTCTCAGTTTATTATGTCTCTTTAAAATTGTTAATCGTTTAGAAATTGTTTAATTATTTCATCGATATTCATGTTTAGGCTTTTAATTATTTTATAATGTTTTTCATAATGTTTTATAAATATTTGTCACCCTTTATCTGTTTATTTGATTGCCAGACCGTCATGTCTGATACTTTCTTATTTGATGCCAGATTTCGACCCCCCATTGCCTTTTAGACGGTTTGAGCAGGGGCGGCGGTTGAGCCGTCGATTGGACGTGAGTAGCTGCCCAACGATGTCATCTAGATGTCGCTTTTAGCGCCGGAGTTCGTAATGTAATTTGGGTAGCATTTTGTTAGTTGGTCATTTTTGGATGGCTTTTATTAGCCTTTTTCTTTTAAGATCTTTTTCCATGAATATATTTGTATAATTTGTAACTTGAACATATGTGGAAAATAAATTGTCCTGTTACTGCCAGCTCAGTGTTTTATGATTCTTGATTTGTTCCAGTCTGATTATAAGCCTTGATTTGATGGCTTTATGTTAGTGGTTGAGTGCGACACGCAACCCGATGGCCACGGGCTCCGAGTCGCAACACCACATTAGCTTCCGCGAAAATTTCGGGTTGTGTGGAATTTTGTAATCCTCACACACGCGGATCCTGGGGAAAGAAAAAAAATTTTTAATTAACCCCAAATCACGCTCCCCGAGATCGGATCGCTGCAGGATCCCGATTTTGGGGTGTGACACGCTGTCAACATCTTGCGTGTCAAGTTGCCTCCAAACCTCTCCCACATTTGTGAGAATATGATGATTCTTTAGTCTTTCTTCCCACATCTTGAACATGTCACAATCCCTCGGCTCATGAATAATGGTGATGATCATTATTTACAGTAACTACTTTTGTAACAAAAAAGATATAATGGTGATGATCATTATTTACAGTAACTACTTTTGTAACAAAAAAGATATAATGGTGATGATCATTATTTACAGTAACTACTTTTGTAACAAGAAAATATCTGAAATGTGTTTACCATGACCCACCTCTGGTTGTCGTTCCCTACTTGCTGTATATATGGGAAACAAGCATCATGAGGGTCCTTTTTTGTAATACCCTTTCTGTAATATATAAATTTGTGAAGTATATGCACTAAATGAATCTAGCCTATTTTGCTTGAAATTGTAACACATTCTTTTAAAATTATTTTTATTAATATTTTTTGTGATTTTTTTGTAGGATTTTATAGATTAGTTGTCTAGAGGGTAAATGTGTCAGTTAATTGACACTTGATACCCTGAGGGTGTTGACACGTGTACATAATGTTAAACCAAAACATTAATCCGAAGCAGATATAATATATAAACATGTTGTACATAGTCATGGAGTACAAATAGAAAAGCATAAAAAAAAAAAGAAAAAGAAAAAGACAATTCATTTACGACGGAGTTGTTTGAACATTTCGGTCAGCTGATTACTAATGTCAGAAAAATCGATTGCCATCCTTTCCTCCAATTGTTCAATTTGGACAGACTGATCATACACTGCATGTTCAATCGCAAGGGCCTATCTTCAATAGAATCTGTCTCTGCTTCCTCAGCTTGGACTGGGGCTTGCCCCCTTTGAGGACGTCAACGGACATGTGTATCTGACATTGCTGAAGTCTTGCAATCTATTTTCTGTCTTTTAGCGACAGGCATTTCATGGGTGTATACTTCGCAGCCGTCCTCAATCATCATTTTGCAGATGATTGCACCAAATGAAAGAGTGAGTTTTCGTAGTTCATGGTGAATTCGCAGCATTGATTCAAGTACCGTTAGTGGAATGTCCACGGAATTGCCTGTGCTTAAGCAGTAGAGAAGGAAAGCCTGAGGATAGAGAAGATCAGATTGATGGCTTCTAGGCTCAATATTATGGCAGACAAATGTGTTGAGCAACATGTAATCAATGGTTAGACCGGATATGGAGAAGGTAGGAGTATCCCAAATAATAGGTTCACCACATAAAACGGTAGCCACCTCATTCCCTTGTATCTCAATGTTTTTCGCATCAACGAATGGATATAATCTGGCAGCAGGTCTCCGAAGATTGAGTAAAATAACAATTTTATTTGCATTCACATGGAGTGTCTTTCCCCAAACATAAGTCTTGAAATCACTATCCAAAACATCAAATATATTGCAATAAAACTCTCTAACCCAGTCCTCAAAGCATTCATTAATCAAGTTCATTAGTATCATGCAACCATTAATATGAAGCCAGTGCAAAAACCTTGTGCACGTAAGATCGGACTGCACAACTAGTCTCTCAAATATCATTGTGCGATGTTTGAATCTAGATTCAAAACGAGAAGCACTCGCAACATCTTTGAACCGTTCGGTATTAAATCAAGATGAAGACCCAACCGGTCGTTTCCCCTTAAAAGTTTTAGGAAGCATGCTGTATCATGGAAAGTAACAATAACATAAACAAACACATAAGGTTGGACTTTGGAAAGTCATAGGGCATGAAATAATCCCAAAAAGTGTGAAGCATGATAAAGTCAGAGTATATAACCAACATTAATCAACTGTTAAATAAGAAAACACCCCCAATAGATGCAGAGAACACCCAGCACGTGTACTTTTGAATTCCAAAATCCTTTTCTTTTTTTTTTTGTTTTTTTTTTTTTTAGGGTTTAAAATAACCGAAACTACATGAGTGAATGTGGATAAACAAAAACTACACTAGTGAATGAGATTGAAAAATACATGATAAAATATATAAGAAGAAGAGAAGACAATCATACCTGTGAGAAGACAAGAAGATGAGAGAAGAAAAATGAAAGAAACTAATCCTTAAAAAAAATACACATGTGAGAAGAAGAGAAATTACACTAGTGAGAATAAACTACACTCGAAAATCCTAAGAAACATAAGAACATGCACGAGTGAATTAACTACACCAGTGAATGATTGAAAGAAAAATGATAAAACTCATAAGAATAAAAGAACACGTTGATACCTGTGAGATTATGAGAAGATGAGAGAAAAAAAAATGAAAGATTGAATAGTGAGTAGAGAAGGCCAGTGAATGATTAAAAAAAAGAGAGAGATAAAACTCACAAGAATAAGAGAAGACGTTGATATCTGTGAGAAGATGAGAAGATGAGAAAAAAAAATAAAAGATTGAAGAGTGAGTAGAGAAGGCCAGTGAATGATTAAAAAAAACAAAAACTCACAAGAATAAGAGAAGACGTTGATACCTGTGAGAAGATGAGAGAAAAAAATGAAAGATTGAAGAGTGAGTAGAGATGTTTATTCAAAGAAAATTCATTGCACTGGCAGTAGTGGGTTGGAGAATTTAATATAGTGAGCAGGAGAATTCGATGAAGTCGGTGGGATGAATCAGTGCAGTGGGTAGGAGCATTCACTTCAGTGGGTGTGATATAATAGTGGATAAAAAAAGAATCCAAAAAAGAATCCAAATTCGGTGGACGAAAATACCCTTCATTTGAAGGTAACCCCACGCTATAGCGAGGAAATTCTCCCCCAGAACCTCGCTATAGCAAGGGCTGCCACTGCCTTCTGCCACTTTCTGCCTTCATTCTTTCGAGACAGAAAAATTCTCGCTATAGCGAGTGAAGTTCTCGGTATAGCGAGGCATCGCTCTGTCTTCTGAAAAATAAAAATTGAAATTATTTTCGCTCTAGCGAGAAACAAAATCGCTCTAGCGAGACTATCTTCTAACATGAGTGATTTTCGATATATCAAGAAAAGTGTGGATGCGATAAATATGACTCGATTGTAGCACATACTGTAGATACGGCTCTACCTCTGGGCAATTATTCAGCACAAACTAATGAGTCATGTCACGCTCTCTTTGAAAAGAATCATGTGCCCTTATCATCAGCCCAATGGGACGGACAATTTTTGTGAAAACTGACATCCCCAGGCCACGTTTGCCACTATCATCATAATGCTCTACTCAATCAGTCTGCCTTAAATACATTGAGCAAAAAGTGAGACACTCTTTGACAATGTAAGCCTCGGCGATCGAACCTTCACACCGAGCTTGGTTGCGAGCATACTCTTTTAGGGTCTTTAGAAACCTCAAAACAACCAATGATAACAATTACGATTTTCAATGAAAAGCAATTGCATTAATACATAAATAATTAATCAATGGTCATCAACTAATACCTTTCTATCGGATACATCCACTGATATTGCACCGGTCCACCAAGCATGGCCTCACATGGCAAGTGAACTGATAGATGAACCATTACCTCAAAGAAAGCAGGAGGAAAAATCCTCTCCAGCTTGTACAATATTAAAACTATCTACTCCTCCAATTTTTTTCAAATCATTGTGTCTCTATGTTTTCGAGCAGAGGTCTTGGAAAAAGCTGCCTAATACAAACAATGTTGTACAGATATCCTTATTTAGAAAGCCGCGCATGCCAATAAGAAGGAAGCGTTGGATAAGGATGTGCCAATCATGACTCTTTAAACCAACTAATTTATCATTTTTCAAGGTTACACACCTCGAGAGATTCCCCGCATAGCCATCTGGGTATTTGATCAACTTCAAGAATTCATAAAATCCATTTCTTTGTTTTGAATCCAGAGTGTAAGAGGCATGCGGCTTCAAGCTGGATCCATCGCCCCTCTCCACTAGATGTAACTTTGGCCTTACGCTAATATTTTTTAAATCCTTATGCACTTTCTCGGTGCCCTTGCTTTTGCCCTCTATGCCCAAAATTGTTCCAACCAAAACTACACTGATGTTCTTCTCAATGTGAAAAGATCAAGGTTGTGTCGGAGTTTTTTGCACTTCTAGTAAGACCATTCAAATGGGATGCTTTTCTTTGTCCAATTCAGTTCTCCAGAGTCACGCGGTCTTTTGTTATTCTTACCAAACTTGGCCGGTGCTAGTTCTTCTAGCTGGTCTAGTACCTTTTGCCTCAGTAAATCAAAAAAAATCTTTCCACGCTCAGGCTGACCGTTGAAGGCCTTGCTTCTACGCCATTGGTGGTTCAATTCCAAGTATTTTCAATAGTCAATGTACCCAATCTTATCTTTTAACTTCACCCCTAACAAGCTGTCGTTACACGAAGGGCAAAGCATTATAACCTTTTGTGCTCCACCCAGACAGGTTACCATACGCAGGAAAGTCATTTATCGTCCACATCACAGCCGCATGCATTTGAAATGTCTGTTTAGTGGAGGCATCATAAGTCGATACACCATGATTCCACAACTCCTTCAACTCATCAACTAAGGGCCTCAGATATACATTGATATCATTTCCCAGTGAGTGGTCCTGAAATAAGTTATGATATTATCAAGATAAAAGCTTCATATAGATGAGTTATAAAATCTTGTTTATTGAGAGAATTAGATGTATGATTGATTGAATAACTTTATTTAATGATTTGTAATTGATTATGAGGTGTGGAGCCCCATGTTCCTTTTCAGGGGCATTTTCAACATAAAAGGCGGTATATCTCCAACGAGAGTGATTTTCAAATTAATTTCTTTTGAAGTAGATCTCTAACTTCTTTAACACATAATTCTGAGAGTGACTCATTTAAGATGGTCTAGCTTTGATAAGAATCTCTTTCATTGAATGTGGAAATATATGGTAAGAATACCAGATGTTTTTTCTATGCCAAAAGGCAGAAAAGATTTTAGAACAACATTCTTTTATTGAGGAGGTTTGAAAATTATTAATTTTGGATGAAAAATGGCTGAACTTTTAATAAAAAGGGAGTTCCTATAATGACATCATTTGTTAATATTTTTGTTACAGCGAATGAAGTCTGAATGCATTTTTCACTTTAAGACACGTGTGCATTTGAAATTTTATAATTGACCACTATTTTTTTTTCCATATTCGGTGCAAATTGTGTAATTTTTTATTTTTTCAAAATATTTTGTAGGAATTAATCATTCTCTTATACAATTTACATCTAATACACTATCAATTAAACAATCAATAGATAAATTAAATTCTTTAATTTTTAGAGTTATATAACATTTATGATAATGATATTTATTGATAGAATTTACAAATTCTTCAATTTCATCATCAAATTCTTTTTTCTAGATTAGTGTCTTCTTGGTTATTTGTACCTATTTCTTTTCCTAATTCAACGATTTCAATTCTTCTTCTTAATTTAGCAATTTGAAAATCTTAAATCTGCTTAATTTACCAAATCAATAACAAAAATCTGCTTTAATTTTCAACAAAAGACCCTACTATAGTCTAATGAACTCAAATCTCAACGAAACTTCCCACACGTTTCTAATGTTAATTCAAACTTATTTGGCTCTTAAACTAACTTAAGTGATTAACAATACAATTTACTAGGCTAATTACACTCTTAGAAAAAAAAATTTGTTTTATAAAATCTTCCAAATTTATAATAGAAAATGATGATTTTTTCGGGTATTGTACTTAGACTAAAAATACTAACCATTTCATTTCTTTTCATACGCAAAAGCAACAATAAAAACAATATTCAAAATGTAAAACAACAAACATCTTGCTGTAGAAAAGAAATGTGGATTACACAATTAATGAGCTCCCACCATATCCAAGAGGTAAAACCCTGATGTCATGTTCAAAGGATAATCATATACTGTAAAGTAATTTATAGCAATTTCACTTAACTAAAAAAACAGTAATATTTAAGCCAACGTTTATAAGAATTGCAATATTTTAACCAACAACATTCATAAAAGTAGTAGCACGAAAGAACTAAAAAGAAAGTAAATTACCTTCTTTCCTATACCACCCAATCCTTAGCCATGAGCCACTTGCAATGTCAAAATGAAAATCTTTTGTTTTAAAGCCTTCCATCTGCTTCCTATTTACACAAATAAGAACTAAAAACTGAATTATATGATAAATAAGTAATGAGAAAACGAAAAAATATAAAGAAATCAGTAATTCAAACAAAAGCTCCATTTCAAAAGTAGAAAGAACTGCTTTAGAAGTCACAGACGAATCCAAGATATGTAGCTGAAACAGGGATCGATCCGGAACTTGTTGGGGATGTCAGTATCATACATAGTAAAAATAAATGGCAGAAATGATTACCAGAAATTGTAGCCACTGGTCCATATTCCATCAAAAATCCAAAAAGAAAACTGTTACTGACAGTACTCCAAAAACAAAAATGAAAAAGACGAAACTAGTGGAAACATGTTTCCTTTATAAATCATTTACTAATATAATGATAAGGATGAAATAGCAAAAACAAGACCAATAAATGGTCAAAATTCCGCTTTACACCATCAAAACTCCTCACATCCAATCTTTAACATCAGAAAAGGGGGGAAAATAACGTCCAAGGGAAAAAAATGAAGCATCAAAAGCAGAAATGAAGCAAGAAAACCATAACAGGGCCTGAAGAAGATGCACCTGAGATTAAGAGCTCCGAAATGAGAGAAGGCAAGACCAAAACGGATGGAACAATGATAAAGTACCCGGACTCATATGTTGAGTGACTTGACTCTTGAGTCCAAGAGAAAACAGGAAGAAAATTATGGCAGAGGAAGATGAAAAAACAGGAGAGGCCTGGCAATCATTTTATAGAGGCTTTTCCTCAACCTTACGTCCGACAAACCCGGGGTAAGAAGTAACCATGCAGCGGAGTTTGGGTTTGACTAGAATGTTAAAAATCAAGATTGTCTGATTACTTCCAAATATTTTCTATGCGATTTCGCCTCGACCTGCTCCCTTTGCTTTTCTGTCGTAATTTTAAATGAGGGGAACGTCTTATCAGCAGGGACAGACGCGTTAAAATAGCTGTGTGGTCTTTTCAGTACCAACCACTTTCACTTCAAAATTAGGAAGGCGCAAGTACCTCAGCCTAATTTAATTATTAGGATTTTTTATAATCACTTGAATAGTATATATATATATATATTTATTGTGGGACCACCAATCTCCAATAAAAACAGTTGAATAGTTGTATAAGTGTAAGAATTAATATCACACTAAATTTAAACCGTTGATCTATAACGGTTATCGAGAAATTTATAAAAAAATCACGTTATTTTGTAAATTATAAGCCATATTTTTTTTATAAATTTTTTGATAACCGTGATAGTTTAATGATTCAAATATGGTATAATATTAGTTCTTACACCCATACAACTATCCAACGGTTTAAATAATGGTTTGGTGATCCCATAGTTAAGGAAAAAAATAAACGAACTGTTCAAGTCTTTCTGGTGGGATATCTTACATCCCTAAGTTATTGCAGCTTACGATATTTTATAGATCGAATAGTTCTGCGATAAATATGTATTTTTGACTGTTCTGGGGCTATTGTCAGCTTTAACACTTTCCGAACAGTAATTGTCCCAACTAAAAAACCAAGATTCATCACAGTGGACATAGTTCAAAAATCGGATATGAAATTTTCCCCAATTTAGTTTGGTTTAAAATTGTGATCCTGCCATCAAGTCCCATCGCGGTTCGTTGCTGTCACGTCGCACTTCATGGTTTTTGGGGTAAATCCTATTGTAAATTTTATTTGATTTTAAGAACTTTTGATAAAATACTATTTCTCTCTTTCAAATTCTATTTTAGTATATTCTTCTTCAGGTACAGTGACCATTGAGCTCCTCCTATTTTTCAATGATTCAACTTTTTTGAAGGAAATTATCATTTCTCAAATAAAGGTCCTGGATTTAAATTATATGTTTTTTGCTTCTTTGATTAATCTACATTCTTTTCTTCTTGATGTCTTGTGTATTTTTTTTTTTTTTATCAAATACAAGCAGTTATTGATGTTATTTAGTTTTCTTGATTTCATGTGATGAGATTTGTATTCTTGATATCATATTTCATGTTATTTAAATGAGGATTTTATAATAAAAAAAAGGTTTTAAGTGGCCACTGCACCAAATAGGAAACTTTAGCCAGTAGTGCACAAAACAGAGAATCCATACAGAAAAAGTAACCTTTTTCATCAATTTTTTTAGTCACATTCGACCTTCATTTTCTGTGTTATCGACTCTCGCTATAACAAGTGAAGGTCACATTCGACCCTAAGCTAGCATAACCTCTTCATCTTCTTCCTTCTTTTTCGAGTATTCGAGTTTCCGATTAGATGAAGAGAGGACTGGAAGATTTGCCACTTAAAGTTACTTTTTTGGTAAATTTCTCATAGAGGATCATTTCATAAAAAAAAAAGCTCTTGCAACTTCAAATCCAAATTTCTAACATGCTATGGTTTTGTGCAACATCTCGTGAAACAGATTTTGCTAAAATGGAAGAATGGATTGGAGGAGCATTTCAAAAACTAAGATCCACGCTCATTTGTGCTCAGGGTCAGAAAAGTCATGCCCATACAAGAAGATTCCAATGGCCTAAAATAAAAGATGCTACGAACAAGAAAATCAAAGATGAGGAAGAGAACAGAGCACCAGCAGTTCACATGATGCATAACCAATCGACAACATTTATTAGGGACCAATATTTCTTAAATTGATCAACCCACTAACAATATTTTTAAGGCCGATTGGCAATTTACTAGGTTAGATCTCAACCATCTCTTCTTTTAATCGAAAATTCAAACACTCGAGGAAAAATGAAGAAGATGAAGAGATTATGTCTACTCAGGGGCGAATGCGACCCTCAACACATAAAATAAAGGTCGAATGCGACCGCAAAAAAAAAAAAAAAAATTGTGAAAAAAGTTATTTTTTCTGCACGGATTTCCTATTTGGTGCACGACTAGCTAAAGTTCCCTGTTTGGTACAGTTGTCACTTAAAGTTATTTTTTTGGTAAAATCCCCTATTTAAATTGTACCAAAAATTTTCGTTTGGATTGGATTAAAATGTAAGTAAACAATCCTGATAGTATGATGTTAACTTGATCTAAAATATAAAAAATGAATTCATGTCTCAACATTCTAGATCATGTTAACTTAGTTTTCCTACATGTGAAGTTCAGTCTTTAAATCTAGGCTTTTCTATGTTTAGGTCCAGCCCAATGAGGACATAGACTTACTAATTTTCTTTTTAGTTTGGTTTATCTATAATGCTTGAAATCGTCCGTTAGCCTATTGTATTATTAATGGGCTGAAACCAATACTCATGTTGATTAGGTACTCAAAATATGGGTGCAATAAAGTTTTGTTAGTTTATTTTATTTTTCTTTCAAGCACATAATTTTGTTATTAATATCTTTTTTTCATTTTGAAATAAAATACAAGATGTGGGTTATGTCTTTTGAGGATATGATAATTAATTGGGGATTGAGTTTGGAAGACTCATTTAATTAATTTGGTATATAAATTTTTAAAATTGATTTTAATAGTATATTTCCTTCATTCATTATTTGTGTTACTTTCACTAATAACTCAAAGAACCCCGAAGTTATTTACACTAGATTACAACACGACACAACTCTTATAATAACGAGAAGAAGAGCTGTCGAGTTCCAAG
This sequence comes from Camphora micrantha, assembly GCA_003546025.1. Lineage (NCBI taxonomy): Eukaryota > Viridiplantae > Streptophyta > Magnoliopsida > Laurales > Lauraceae > Camphora > Camphora micrantha. The sequence continues at coordinate 22,516,987 of QPKB01000001.1, forward strand.
GGGCGGGACAGTTGAGGGAAGAAGGGCAGAGATGTTGACTGTTGAGTGGATAGAGACTGCTCTTTCAATGTGGTAGTTAAACTTGGTTGTAACCTCATGTCGGTTTACTCAGGTAAAAAACATATAAAGCAACACTCTTTCCCATAAACCTACCCCTGGCCCCGCTCCATGTGGTAATGTGATTTCTGTCAAATAGATAAAGTAAGGGGCCTTTAATCGCTGTTGTCATGTCCTGATGACAGATGTCAGTTCTGTATAACTACAGCCATGTGGCTCTGTTGTAACACAATGGCTAGTTAAATCACCACGTACCTATTTTTTTTTATGAAGAAAATTTTCATATAAGCCCTTAAATTTTCACCTTACTAAAAAAGTAGATTTTAAAATTTTTTAAATTAGGGCTTAAGTTTTCTAGTAGATTTTCAATTAAGGTCTATTTGGCACTTTATTTCTATCTACTCTCATAAAAGAGAGAAAGATGAGTCTTCTTTTCACTACACACATAGTCAATCAAATGAAAGTTGTGGGGCCCACCCTTATTTATTATTATCTCTATCTACTCTTATAAAAAAGAACAAAATGCACTTTGTTTTCACTACACCACATGACCCACTTGCTTGTGGGGCCATTTGAATGCAAGTGTATATATATATATATATATATATATATCTATACACTTATCTACTACTATTATAAACGAAGAAAAGTTGCAAACTTTTTTCATTACACCATTGTGGGGCCCACCTTCAAATATTTCTATCTACTATCTACTACTATTATAAAAGAGGAAAAGTTGCAAACTTTTTTCACTACACCATTGTAGGGCCCACCCCCAAATAGTATAATATAATATAATATTATTATTATAAGAAATTGCAAACTTTTTCATTACACCATTATGGGGGCCCACCCCCAAATATTATAATATAATATAATAATATATTATTATGAGAAATTGTAAACTTTTTACTATACCTTTGTGGGGCCCAACCCCAAATATCATAATGCAAACTTTTTCACTACACCATTGTGGGGCCCACCCCCAAATAGTATAATATAATATAATAATATATTATTATAAGAAATTACAAACTTTTTCACTACACCTTTGTGGGGACCACCCCAAATATTATAATATAATATATTATAACAATATATTATTTTTATATTATAATAATAATAATAGGAAATCAATACCCTTATTATAAAAGAGAAGAGAAGTTGCATACTTTTTCACGACACCTTTGTGGGCCTCCTCCCCCAAATATTATAATATAATATAATAATATATTCTTATTATATTATAATAATAATCATATAATATCTATGCCCTTATTACAAATACAAAAGAGAAAAAAGTGTCATGCTTTTTCTCTACACATCTGTGGGCCCCACTTAGTATTATGATATTATATATATACAATTTCTCCTCTTTTATAATAGTAATAGATATATATAAAATAAAAGAGAACTATACATATGTGGGCCCCAATAAAAGAGAAGAACTTGTCATGCTTTTTCTCTACACATCTGTAGGCCTCACTTAGTATTATTATATTATATATATAATAAAAGAGAACTACACGTCTGTGGGCCCCACTTAGTAGAACTTATCATGCTTTTTCTCTACATCTAGATATATGTGGGCCCCACTTAGTATTATTATATTATATATATAATACAAGAGAACTACACATTTGTGGGCCCCACTTCGTATTACTATATTATATATGTATAAAATAAAATAGAACTACACATATGTAGGCCTCACTTATTATTATTATATTATACCACTTAGTAGAAGAACTTATCATGCTTTTTCTCTACACATCTGTGGGCCCCACTTAATATTATTATAATATCTGTACGCCCCACTTAGTATTATTATATTAGATATATATATATATATAAAATAAAACGAGAACTACACATCTATGGGCCCAACTTAGTATTATTATATTATATATATATATAAAATAAAAGAGAACTACACATTTGTGGGCCCCACTTAGTAGTAGAACTTGTCATGCTTTTTCTCTACACATCTGTGGGCCCCACTTAGTATTATTATATTATATTATATATATAATCAAAGAGAACTACACATCTGTGGGCCCAACTTAGTATTATTATATTTTGATGAAATGCTTAACTCAAATGATCATGAAAAGGATTGTGTTTGAAGAATTTGTTCATTCGCTGCAAGAACTCAAATGAGAAATTTCAGTTGAGATTTTTATGTGTAGAAAATTTTAACTTCGATCCCAATGCTTATAAAGACACGATTTGCTTGTCAGAAGAAGAGATGTGAATGCCAAAGATTGCTTGGAATCCTTGTGATTCGTTGTTGATTCGTTTAAAGCTATGAGTTGGGTACTGTTTTGGTTGGTCAGTATTTTGTTTCATTGAATTTGGTATGTATTTGGCGCTAGGTTTTAGACAAATTTTTTGGAGAAATAGGCCGGACTATCGATCTATACTGAAATTGGTGAGTGTTTTGCCTAATCATGTATGGCCAAAAAAGGTTGGTGTTCAACATTTTTTTTTATTAGTTTCCTTCCGTATATCTTGTTATTCCATCTTCTTCTTACTTTTTTCTATTGAAGCTTTTACTAAATTTCATAAGAACAATGAGTGATTGTAAATTACTTAATTTGCCAAAAAAATGAGCTATATGTAAATCGATCATTCTCCATTGGGATAGTTAATATTGAGTTTTTAAACTATATGTAAACTGGTCATTTTCCATTGGGATAATTAATATTGAGTTTTTAAATGACTTTATTTTTTCAAATTATCATACTGAAAGAGTATGTTCCTTGCACGTGCATTGCACGTGCAGGCTCCACTAGTGTTTGGTAAAAGTCAAATAAAGCCTTCATTTCTAAGACAATGGAACACAGTAAAAGTATACTTTTTCAAAATTTCACCTTAAAAAAAAAACAACCTTATTTCCCCACTAAAAGACAAAAGAATTCAACTTTTCTATAAAAAAAGTCAAAAAAAAAAAAAAAAAAAAAAATCATACCAAACAATTAAAAATAAAATATCATCATAACTCACTTGCATTTTCTTGTAACAATTACCTTACGGATGGCACTAAACCCGACATTTGCCCAATAAAAGATGAAAAAGTGAAAATTACCGAATAACTGTTTGCACAAAAAAGGACGCCAGATTGTGGCGATTTTACCCTTTACTGTGCGATATCCTAAGGCTGTAGGATATCCTAGGATTTGATATCCTATGGATGTAGGATCTCACCATTACCTACTCCCGCAGAAGCGAAAAGTACATATTTTCATCACGAACTGAATAACTCTATCTCATCTTCTCCATTTTTACTTGTGGGTTCCTATGAGATTTTACCATTCTCTCTTGGCCCACATCCTAAGGTATATGAGCCCATATCATTTTTGAATGCGTTAAAAAAACAGCTCATACATGTGGTATTGATAAACATTTTTTTCTGTTTTGATTATTTTGATGGAAACTCTAAAGACAGTATTTTTCAGTCTAGGATTTCGAATACTGTGGTATCCTACAACTCTAAGATATCGCACTCACGGTAAATGGTAAAATTGTTATAATCGCGGCATCCTTTTATGTACAAACAGTTATCTGGTAATTTCCACTTTTCATCTTTTATAGGGAAAATGTCGGGTTTAGTGCCATCTGTACAGTAATTTTCCCTATTTTATTCTCTCTTGATTTGATACATTACTTTATCTTTATTTTATGGTAAAATTACCAAACGGGCCATCCATTTAAAGTTGTCTTCTAACAACTTTTTCACTAATTTTTTTTTAAAATACCGAAATCACTCCGCATTGAACAAAACCCTCTTTCACTTCCTCAATCTCCTCCTACTTTCCCTCCCAGCATCCTCATGATAATTAACGGCAACTAATGTCCCAAAAGAAATCGGCAACATTCACGGGCAACGGAGCCCGTTTACTCAGTTTGGGCGCTCAGAGGCTAATTTTCTAAGTTTTAAGTTCACGTTTTAAGCTAAACCTACATTTTATCTTTACGAGCAATCCACGAGTCAAAATCTCGAGCTGTCAGTTCCGGCGAGTCACGAATAACTAGGGGCTCATGCTGTCCAATTTCATGGGCAACGGAGCCCGTTTGCTCGGTTTTGACGCTCAGAGGCTAATTTTCTAAGTTTTAAGTTCACGTTTTAAGTTAAACTTACGTTTCAACTTTACAAGCAATCCGGGAGCCGAAATCTCGAGCTGTCAGTTCCGGTAAATTACGAATGACTAGGGGCTCGTGCCCATCTAGTGTCACGGGCAACGGAGCCCGTTTGCTCAGTTTGGGCGCTCAAAGGCTAATTTTCTAAGTTTTAAGTTCACGTTTTAAGTTAAAACTACGTTTTAACTTTACGAGCAATCCGTTTGAACTTTCTAAGTTTCTACATTTATAAGTTTCTAACTTTTTAAGTTTTAAAATCTATAAATTTCTGACACAACTTAAAAAATTTCTATACATGTTGAAATCTTGATTTAAAAAAATAATTATACCTGGTCAAAATCAGTCGAGCCTGCTGAATCATGACTGCCCTCTCCAACCGAGTCATGTCTCGCCCTGTGGCCGTTGCCAGTGTCAGGTGCCTGTAATTATTTATTATACAGTTAAAAATAATTAAAAAAACATAAATATTGACACATCAATGACATAATTGACAATTTAAACGTATAAAATGTTTTCTTACTAACTTGCATAGTGGGTGGTGGGTCTGAAGCGAGAGGGCCGCGACTCTGTGATAGACGAGCCTCTAGCTCTGCCAACTCCGCTCTCAACTCGGCCCTCATTTCTGCCCTCACCTCATTTGTCACCTCCTCTCTGATCGCTGACTTCATGGACTGCAGCAACTCCTCGACCTCCTTATCTGTACGGAGGCGCACCGGATGACTCCGCTCGTGCGATGTGAAAGCGTGGAAAGCCGTCCCATACGTGAGCGTGTATTCGTGCCCATCCCGGCCAACAACGAAGTGGAATATCTCATCCCTCCACGATGGCAAACTGCGTTCCTCCTTGGCAACGTCTCCAGGCATGACTGAAACTTGGCCTGCGTAGTTGATTCATTTAATATATTATCATGCATAACAAGACATAGTAATAGACAAATAATTTAAACGGTTCAATATAAAAACTTACGAAGATAGCTGCAACCTCCGGGTGGCGATGATCTCGTGAACGCATCCAGACAGACATCTTGTCGACCGGACCGCCCTCGGAAAGCAACTGTTTGGTGGAGAGTTATATTATTAGTATAATATCATACAAAATGACAAAAATATAAATTACATGTACGATCTAACTTTTTACCTCGTGGCGGACCTGGGCGATGTGTCGAGTCCCCAGCCTGTGTGCGGGACCCTGCATTGCGCGGTTCCACGCATTTGAAGCTGCCTCTTTCTGTTTTCAATATTTATCAGTTAATTTTTGTTAGTTATGATAGTCACTAGTAAATTGTTAAAATTAAAATAAAAAAATTACAAGTTTCTCACCTTTGCCTCCTCGCTAGTCCAGTACTAGACGAGCTGAGTCCACTGATCTGAGAGAACGCCCTTTGGAACTCACTCAAGTACGTCGCGGGCATCCTGATGTGGCTTCCAATGCTGCATCTTCATTTTAATTTTATGATCTTTCCACATCTTCCGACACTTCGACATGCAGACTGGCCGAAAGAGCTTAGGACATGCCCTCAAATTGTCCTGAGAAGGACAAAAAAAATTTCATTAAGTTATGGTTTAAATTGACACATCTTGCGGAGAAATGTTAAATTATTACCTTAACCTGCTTCCAGATATGATCTAATGTCTCCACCAGGAATGCCTCTCAATCAAGTGTAGTCAAAGGACATGCATATGGATCCCGGACCATATGTCCCAAATAGCTGATGAGCTGGCGAGCATGCGGACCCACCGGATGGTATATCTTATCAAACTCCACATCAATGGGATGACCGGAATTTCAAGTCTGGATCCCTTTAGCAGGGCCTCTCCCCCTGCTGGAAGATGGGCCCGTGCTCATAGACTTTGTTCAAATTAGAGATAATCTAATTAAATTGAAATAAAATAATTTGCTAGAATTAAAATGTTTTAATTAAATAAACTTATATCGGTCTGTGTATCGGCTGATGCAAGCCGAGACGGTGAAGCTGAAGCAGTCGACGCCGAAGGCCCCACTGGGGTGGATGGGGATGGTCGATCAATCGGGGGCGGTGTTGCGACGATCCATGAATGGGTCGATGGACTCTGTCCGGAGGGCGATGGCCTCGGCCCGGAGGTCGATGGACTCGGATGAGAGGTCGATGGCCTACTCAGTGGGGCCATCGAACTAGGCTGGGCGGCACCCGGTGTAGGTCTAAGGTCCTTAGATGGCATGTTAGCCTGGGCTTGGCGCAGCAGCTCATCCATCGTCCGCGGACGATCTCTCATCTTTTGTCCTAACATATCTGTTCAAATGTTTGTAAGATAAATTAATTTAACGAGATAATTGAAATTAACATTTAAAAATTATTTACACTGAAATTTAATATTGGTGAATTAGTTCACAACCGTTCACTGGTCATGTAAGTCAACTGTATCTCCTTCAATGGTTTCCCGAACCCAATTAACATCTTCATCACGTTGAACAACCGCATTCTGGTCAAGAACTTGTTGGCTGAATGCATCAATATATGGCCCATCACATTCAATCTGATACACTCCCCTCCTTGACATTTTAACTGCAACCTGCCAGTTAGGATCTTTCGAAACTCTGACATAGTAAACTTGTCCCGCCATTGAGGACAGTATGTAGGGTTCGACACTTATTTGATCATCACGATGTAACGAATTGTTAAAATTTACCAATGTAAATTGATAATTATCTGTTTTCACCCCTCGGCCCAATCACATTTAAACAATAAAAATTTTAACCTGTGATTGTATACAACTTCAACAATATCCTTTAGCCGGCCGTAGTAGTAACCAGCAGCGACAGATGGACAACCGAGCCCACCATTTTGTGTCGCTCATTTCTCATCTACATCCTTGATGCGAAAACGAAAACCGTTGACATCACAAGTTGTGTAACGTCGGGCCGTTATAAAGGGACCATCAACTAACTGGTTCATTTCATCGGTCAAATTAGGATCGTTGGTTCTTCGTAAGTTACGCACCTTCGTAATGCATGTAATCACTGAATATCACTATATGAAAGTAATATGACAGGAACACGTGAAACTATTCTGAATGATTGAATACGTACGTGATTCTTGAACCTTTCGTGAAATGACCGATAATGGGACTGATGAATTTGATACTCTGTAGCACGAGGCATGTCCCGTTTGAGCTCATCGATGTATGTCATGCGATGCATAACACGTGTTAATAACAAGTATGATAATTTAGGCAAAAATTTGATAAGTTACTCTTATAAATGAGTGATAACTTACTGAGTCAAAGTCACAACAGATGGGTGTTAAACAACACCCACCAGTGAGCTTGAATCCACTCAATATTGTTGAGATCAAATGGCATGCCCTCCCCAACCGAACCATCATTAATCCGCGAGGGCCGAGTTAACTTTGTTTCAATATTATCATTAAGATATGCTGTGCAAAATTTGGTGCACTCATCCATCAAATACGCCTTAGCTATTGATGCCTCTGGACGAGCTCCATTACGAACATACCTCTTCAATGTGTTTATGTACCTCTTGATCGGATACATCCATCTGAATTGGATGGGGCCACCAAGCAGGGCTTCAGTGGTTAAGTGTATGGTCAAGTGAACCATGACATCGAAAAATGCAGGTGAAATTTTTTTTTTCTAGATAACACAATGTCACAGCAATCCTCTCTTGCAGACCATTCAACTCATATATTCGGTGAACTCTAGAGCACAGTTATCTGAAGAAGTTACTAACTTCAATAAACAGCGCTACAACATTCTTAGGCAAACAATTCCATATGGAGATAGGTAGTAACTGTTGAATGAGAATATGATTGTCATGACTCTTCAAACCCTGGAATGTTATTTCTTTCATGTTCACACGCTTAGCGATATTCGAACAATACCCGTCAGGAACCTTGACACCCTTCAGAAGAGAGAGGAAGACATCTTTCTCATCTTTACTCATCGTGTACTGCGCATGAGGCATGTATGCCTTGTTGGACTCTCTCAGCTGCAAGTGCAACAGTTTTCTCAAGCCCATTTCTTCCAAGGCACGGCTTGCATTGACATCATCCTTCGACTTCCCCTGAACACCGAGAATGGTCCACAATATATTATCACAGACGTTTTTCTTGATGTGCATAACATCTAAGTTGTGCCTGAGTAAGTTATCTTTCCAGTATGGTAGATCGTAGAAAATACTTTTTTTCTTCCAATTATGACTTCGCCTTCTATTTGCACAGGGAATAGGGGGGCTAGTAAATCTTGAAAATCTTGTACAGTATGTATTTGCTCCTGCTCGAGCTATGACAATAGTTCAACTCTCGTCATTATTCCATGTGCTGGACCATATTCTCGAGTGCCATCAAATGACACTTTGTCCCTCCTGAACCTATGCAATAGAGGTAGAAAACGTATATGACCCGTGTATACCTATTTTCTGCCGTGCTTCAACTAAGTTGACTTCTTCTCCTGATTGCAGCAAGGACATGCAAACTTTCTCTTTGTGCTCCAACCTGACAAGTTAGCGTACGTTGGGAAGTCATTGAGTGTCCACAATAATGCGGCGTGGAGTTTAAACATTTTATGGCATTCGGCATCAAATTTCATCAGACCATCAGCCCATAATTCATTCAATTCATCAACCAAAGGTTGCATATATACATCAATCTTGTCCCTTGGTCCTCTTGGTCCATCAATAAGTGCGGATATGATCAGAAAATGTTGCTTCATACACATCCATGGCGGGAGATTATTAGGTACCAAAACTATAGGCCACGTACTGTGATTTGCCCCAGTCATGGATCTGAATGGACTAAAACCATCTGCAGCCAAACCAAGCCGCACATTACGACAATCCAAGGCAAAGTCTGGATTCCTCCGATCGAAGTCTTTTCACGCTGGGGAATCTGCTGGATGGGTTAACTTACCATCGTCCATGCTATTCTCAGCATGCCATCTCATCAGTTTAGAAATATTTGATAACATAAAAAGCCTCTTCAGCCTTGGCTTAAGTGGGAAATATCTTATTTGCTTTGCTGCCACAAGTTTGCCACGATTGATAACACTTGTAGAACTATTCTGACGATTGTAACCAACCTCATTCTCCTTCCATCTCGAAGTCTGACACACAATGCACGTATCAAGATGAGCATTCTCATTCCTAAACAAATACAATTGTTCGGACATGTATTCAAAGTCTCATATGTGAAGCCTAAATTTTTAGTTAACTTGGGAGCTTGATAGTAGGACTCAGAAAGTTTTGAACCTGATGGGAGCACTCCATGCAACAATTGAAGGAGCATATCAAAGGACGTGTCAGACCACTCATTCAATGCCTTCAAATGTAAGAACTCAACAGTAAATGAAAATGTAAGAATTCAATAGTAAATGACAATTTACTGAAGTCCTTGCATCCAGGATACAATTTTGTCTGTGCATCGTCTAGAATTTCAAAATATCTCAAGGCTTATTCATCAGCACTGGAGCGAGGATTACTCCCACCCGCCCCCTCACTCTCACAGCTTGTGTATTCGGGTGCCAACCCGCACGCGATATCATTTAGCATCGTGATCATCGCATCAGTCTCTGACATATCATCCACCTCAATTTCATTTCTTTCCTCTTTGCGACAAGAAATATACTCTTCTCTATGTCTTATCCAATTCTTGTACTACTTCAAGAATCCGTTCAGAATCAGATGCTCTCGGAAAAACTCTCTTCTGTAATAATACCGATTGACACATTTTCTACATGGACAACTGATGAACTCATTGTCAAACTCATTGGTAAATTCCATGAACTAGTTAATCCCCTCAATGTATTGCCTAGATATTTTATTCCGTAAATTAATCCAACTCTTGTCCATCTCGGTAACTATTTCTGTGAAAATCTAAAATGAGCAAGTACAATTAGCCTAAGGTACCGTGCATCATGCAAGTCACCTATCGATAAACTACAAACTCCTTACTACAGGGTGGTTGGTCCTATCTCATTCAAGAATGCACGATCCAACTTACACTCAACAACTCAAATGCTTCGTTCCCTAATCATTCAAAATTTCGGCAGCTTGTCCGCGTAGTTTTCCAAGTACACGATACAGATACAACATTAGTCGTACCTATGTATGTACCCAGAGAATAATGAGACATCAACCGAAACTCTATCTAACATCAGACTTGCATGAGCTATTGAGTATAAGATGGATAATTACATTCCCAAACTTTCCGAACTGGACAATTCAAGAATCGCATACGATAAAGTTCGAATGTACATCACAAGAACAATGAATCTAGTCAAAGACCCAATCTGTCGCGTCAAGGATTACCGAACAGATGTCGTACACAATTCTCGAACGGGTCTAAGTTTCACTAATGCATGCAAATGAATAAAAGTTGCAGTGGAAGGTTCACAACCAATGAAATCTTCAAAAATAAAACCATCTATAACAGTTCTAAGTTTGTTTGTACCATTAATTAACCTAATATTTAACGTACTTAAATAATAACTATACCTTTCTAATTTTAGTCATGTCACTTTGTTTTCTAATTTGTTTCTAACTTTTATTGTTTGTTATTGGTTTATCTAGTATCATTCAACGATTTGCACTACAATTCCAGTTTTCAGAACAATGGCTCTCCATATATAGAAAGTTGAAACTAGATGTTGTGATGTACATGTAGATGTACATGTAGATATGGTTCAATTGAAATTATTCTTTTATAAATATGTAAAATATGGTTCTATTTAAATTTCAACTCATCACTTTAAACGAATAAATAATAAAAATTACATAGCTAAAACCGCACATATATAGCACTTATGATAGATTTAGATCATCTAACAAATGCTAATAAATCACCTAAGGACACAAATAAATACAAACCATAAAGATTAAGGGCCCGTTTGGATGTTTATAGAATAAAATATTTACAGATTTAAATATTGCAAGAATAAGATAGTATAGAATAGAATAATGTAATATTATAATATTACAATATTTTTGTTGTTTGGCGATTTTTGAAGAATTTTACAGATTTTAAATTGAGTTGTTTGGAAGGTGCTATGATTAAAGTAAATTACATTATTAGAATAAGTGTTTATTAAATATTTTAATTTATATGTAATTTACTAGATCTGGATAAAAAAGTAGTGTGGTAAAGTAAAGTTCAACTGCCATGTTTGACCTTAAGTTACTTTTGTTTTATCACATAAAATCATAGTAAAGAATAATAAAATCAAGTCAATACAAAAAAATTACTTTCGAATTATCTCTCCAACTTTGCTTTACCACATACTTCATCTCACTTTACTTTACCTCGCCTTTACTATGATATCACATTAATCTTTATTTTACTTTACCATACCTATAAATAAGTCACTTTTTATATACCATATAAAACTATGATAAAATGTGATAAAGTAAAGTTAAATAAAAGGAAACTACTTTATCATTCCTTCCTACTTTACTTCACCAAATATTTTATCCGATCTTTACTTTACCCCAACTTTATTGTGTTGTGACATTTACTTTTAGTTTGCATTGCCATATATGTAAACAAACACATCATGATGGATTTGGTAAATTAAAACATTTACTTTACACTATCACTTTCTAGTTGTCATTTTGAAAGATTCTTATCTTGTAGATTGTTTTCTACAAGAGGGAGCTGTAGCAGAAAATATTGAACCTTTTGAAAGAAATATTATTTTCTTTAGAATATTTTGGATTTTTATTAATATTTTGGATTACCAAATGCTCAAGATTCTCTTTTTTAGAAAATGAAAAATTATATTTTATAAATATTATTTATTTGTATTTTCTTATGCATCCAAACAGGCCCTAAGTTTTCTTTAAAAAAAAAAAAAAAAAAAACCTACGTTGGAACCCATCAATCAAAACATGGCTCGCTCGCTAAATTAACCCCTTCTCCCTATATGTCATTGCCAATGGGAATCAACCCCTTTTTTCAAAATCTTAATGATTCAAGCACTCCGGCATCAATAGAAATCAAATCCATATGTGTACGATGCTTTAATTTAATGGAATCCCAAACCTAGAATTAAGAACCCTTAACTAGGACTCAATGGTGACTGCATGGTCAACTACAAGTGAAAACACCCACCCACAAGTGATGGGAAACATGATTCTACTGAATGGAAGCACATAACATTAAATCTAGGTTACCAAGTCAAGAGAAAACACACTACTACAGCTTGAAATCAACAAGAAAACTCAAAACATTGAATCTAAAGAGATTAAATTGGACATTATTGAAGAGGATATTAAGCCACCTAACTAAATTTGAGCCCTAGCCCATTGTGGAAGATGGCTTGGGAGGAAGATAACGATTGGGAGAAGAAAATCAAAGCCCCCAATGGAAAAATCCAACCTCCAAGCCGTGCACTTCGTCTGCTTCTGTCACTCTCTTCCTCCTCTCCTTCCTCTTTCTCCTTCATTTCCTTCTCTTCCTCTTTTTCTTCCTTCCTTTCTCCTTTCTCCTCTCTCACCCTTGGTCCTTGTCTCAAATGACAGAGACAAGAGATGGGTTCTCTTTTGGCTTGGGCAACAATCCTCTTAAGAGGATTGGGCCCCACTTTTCTTCATCTTTAGCAACACATCAACATTATTATATGTCTTTTACATATTGCTAATGGGTCCTAGTGTTGGGTGCGGAAATCAAATTTGGAGTCTCAAGTGGGTCTCACCTGGGCCCTACTTGACCCTTTAATTATTTTATTTTAATAAATCCTCGCTAAACTTAAGAATTAGCATTTAATTCCACTTAAAATCCCTCCATAGATTTATCTAATGAGAACTACAGTATTATCATAAAACCAAGGTGGGTACATACCAAAGGGTTTATTTCATTAAATTCAGAAAATTAGTATTATTTTAGAAATTTTTAACTTTTCGTGGGGGCAACTTATGAACGCCGCTAAAAATAACTTCTCCTAGAAAAAATTGGCCGCTGCTAAATGTCTGACAATAAAAACCCGAAATTTCCCTGCGAAAATTTGGCGCCATTGAAGAAAAGTTTTCACCGACGACCATTTCTACGATCACCGCTGTAAGTTACTAGAAATTGACTTTTTTGGCCCCACTATGAGTGACCCATAGCGGCGTTTCTAATAAGCACCCCACTAAAGGTATATTTTCTTGCAATGACTGCTAACAGACCACACCAAAAGACTATTTGATTGGGTAAAGAGACAGATGACTAGAATCCTTGTAATACATTCGATCATAGTCACTGCCTCCACATTATATATCATCAACATTTTAGTTTCTAATAGAAAAAATATGCCGGGTTTCATTCAGAAAAGGGGGAGGTAGAACGAAAAGAAAAATGAGAAATTTGTTATGTTTCATTCATTTTATGCATCACCATCATCAATCATGACGTGAGATAGGTGAGAAGTGGATGAATACAAAAATTTACAATAGATTATCATAGGAGCAAGGAACTTAGGCAAATGCAAGGTACCCACTGCATGGTTCTTAAGAAATGAGTAAATATGGCTTAACTATAGCCAGCAGTGTTTTTTTTACTGTTCAATGGTGTGATTTTCACTTCCGTTCTTGTCAATCAAATAATGGATATGGTTACACCTGAAGTTCGCTTAAAATAAAGAAAACAGTGTGTAATTTGAAGGTGTCAAATGAATTGTGTCATGACGGAAGATGTGAAGGGTTGTTGATAACTCAAAATAAAATGCAAGATTACAGTTAGCTCAATTATTTGAAACAAGCATATTCATCAATTCAGTTGTGGTGCTTGTGGATTATGAACTTTGGCCAATCAAGGACAATTCGAGTCAAACGAAAGTTTAAGGCTTCACTAGTGTCAAAATGCCTATTGAGATGCCAGTACTAATGTATAGGTCAGTGGTGAGGCAAATCTATTCCAAAGAGACAATCAAGGATCAATCCCTGGCTGTTAGTGTGATTGTGAAGTACTCAACTACTAGAAAAAGGACTTTTAGCGACCGCCAATGGCCGTCGCTAAAAGTGCCGAGTGGTGGTCGCTAATACTTTTTATGACCACTACTTGACGGTCGCTAATAGTTTTTTTAAAGTATTGGCGGTTGCTAATAATTTTTTATATTTTTTTAAAATTTTTTTAAGTATTAGAGGCCGCCATAGCGGTTGCTAAAGTGAATTAATTTTTTTTAATTTTTTTTAATTTCTCAATTTAATTTCTGCTTTTTATACCTGTACCTGAATATATCACATACATACTACCATCAATTAAAAATACTAAAAACAAAACAAAGTCTTATATTAAAGATATTCAAAACAACACAAAAGTTTCAACAAATTACATATCCATTACAATTCCAACAAAAAAAAACAACAAAAAAGAAAAACATATTGTCCGTGCAGGGTGTCGAGATAGATCCGATGCTCTCATACTTGAAGACAAAAGGGGAAATAAAAATTAATAGTTAATTATAAAAATTGGCAATTTATAGTAAATATAAACAAGATTAAGTATTAAAATTAAAAATTTTAAAAATTTAAAATTTAAACTTACGTTTCAGCTTTACGAGCAATCCGGGAGTCGGAATCTTATTTCGTCAGTTCTTACTAGTCAGGAATGACTATGGGCCCGTGCCCGTCCAATTTCACGGGCAACGGAGCCCGTTTCCTCGTTTTGGGCGCCCGGAAGCTGATTTTCTAAGTTTTAAGTTAATGTATTGAGTTAAACCTACATTTCAGCTTTACGAGCAATATGGGAGTCGAAATCTCGTTCCGTCAGTTCATGCAAGTCAGGAATGACTACGGGCCCGTGCCCATCCAGTTTCACTGGCACCGGAGCCCGTTTGCTCGTTTTGGGCGACCGGAGGCTGGTTTTCTAAGTTTTAAGTTAACGTATTGAGTTAAACCCGTTTCAGCTTTACGAGTAATCCGGAAGTCGGATTCTCGTTCCGTCAGTTCCTGAAAGTCAGGAATGACTACGGGCCAGTGCGCGTCCAGTTTCACAAGCACCGGAGCCCGTTTGCTCATTTTCGGCCCCCAAAGGTTGGTTTTCTAAGTTTTAAGTTAACGTATTAAGTTAAACCTACGTTTTAGCTTTACGAGCAATCCGGGAGTCGGAATCTCGTTCCGTTAGTTCCTGCAAGTTAGGAATGACTACAGGCCCGTGTCCGTCCAGTTTCACAGGCAACGGAGCCCGTTTGCTCATTTTGGGCGTCCGGAGGCTGGTTTTCTAAGTTTTAAGTTAACGTATTAAGTTAAACCTACGTTTCAGCTTTACGAGCAATCCGAGAGTCAAAATCTCGTTCCGTCAGTTCCTACAAGTCATGAATGACTACGGGCCCGTGCCCGTCCAGTTTCAACCTAAGTTTCTAACTTTTTAAGTTTCAAAATCTACAAATTTCTAACACAACTTAACAAATTTCTATACATGTTGAAATCTTGAATAAAAAAAATAATTATACCTGGTCAGGATCAGTTGAGCCTGCTGGATCATGACTGCCCTTTCCAATCGAGTCATGACGGGCCTGGTGGCCACTGCCAGCGTCAGGTGCCTGTAATTATCTACTATACAGTTAAAAACAATTAAAAAAAACATAAATATTGACACATCAATGACATAATTGACAATTTAAGGGAAAATTATCGTACGGAAGCTCCTAAATCCCACAATTACCCAATACAAGATGAGAAACTAGGAATTACCCATGATCAGATCATACATAAAAGGACATGGAAAGCTGTACAATTTTACCCTTTTTCATGCGATATCCTAATGTAATAGGATATCCCAAGGTGCGATATCCCAGTCTAGTGCGATATCGCACTGTTAGATATCCTACACTTGTAGGATATCGCACAGTTCGATATCCTATGCTTGTAGGATATTGTATAATTACCTACTCCCACTTTTTACACAACGTAGAGACCTCTGTTTCCAAAAGCTGCAGAGCTCCGTTTCCGTTTCCATCTCGTTTTGTCTTGTGGGTTTCCATAGGATATTAAGATTCCATCTTCTTTCTTCACTACTTTATACATTTTATTCATCACAAAAGGTATGTAGGACCATATAATTTCTGAATAGGTTAAAAAAATAGCCCATAAATGTTTTTTTGATAAACCTTTTTTCTGCTTTGATTCTTACGATGGAAACCGTAAATCACTCGTTAAGATTTAAATCCCTCCATGAAATGCATTATTTTGTTAAACTTCTTGATGATTTTTTTTTTATTTATATACTGCTCCCTCATGTTTTATCTTTCACCATTAACCTATTTAATAGTCCATTGGTGAAGCCTTTTTTTTATAATTTTTATGTTATAATAAAATGTATGAATTTGTTACTCACTAGAAAATAAGGCAAAAGAGTCCTATGATTACTAATATTGTGGCATTATATTGTTTTTATAAATCTCATAACAAGTGATTTGATGGTAAAATTCATCCTATGATCACTACATATTTCCAACCCATGCAATTTTTATTAATAAAATATATTTTATTTTTATTATTTGAATTAGGATGTCAGATATTGATTTGTGTCTTATACTGCATTTTGATGGAGAGCTAGACGTGGATCACTCACATCCAATATATAACGGTGAAGAGCAAAAGCCTATCTTTGTCTATAGCAACATAACTTACAATTCATTAAT
The DNA here is from genome assembly GCA_003546025.1 of Camphora micrantha. NCBI lineage: Eukaryota > Viridiplantae > Streptophyta > Magnoliopsida > Laurales > Lauraceae > Camphora > Camphora micrantha. Next base: position 22,533,792 of record QPKB01000001.1, read on the forward strand.
TGAAAAAGTTGCAGCAGAAACCAATTGGAAGATGAGAAATGGGTACCCTTACATGCAATACATATATCATACAGGCTGGAACTTTACATTAGTAGGCCTAAGAGGTGATGACGATCTAATGCGAATGTTCAGATTATTTCGATATGGAGTTGATCCTATCTTTCTATATATCCATAGAAGTGATGGTGCTGCCACAAACAATCAACCACCAAGTTTAAGGTATGGAATAAATCACATTACTGCTCGATATCTATTATTATCATTTTTATTACCTAAGTCAATTTGGATGCGCAGTAGGTGTACAATATCTCAATTAGACCAAGATGATGAGAAGGTAACGAGAAGTATTGGCATAAGGAAGAGATTGCTCGTGGATGAAGCTAATATAAAGCCATTTAGAGTTTTTCAGGAAGAACAATATAATGAGAAGGTAACAAGAAGTAATGGTGTAAGAAAGAGAATGTTCATGAATGAAGTTGATATAAACCCCTCAATAGTCCTTGAGGAAGAACAAGATAATGAGAAGGCAACAAGAGGTAATGGTGTAAAGAAGAGATTGTTCATGAATGAAGCTGATATAAACTCATCAATAGTCCTTGAGGATGAAGTCAGACTTTTTCCAATTACTAAATCCAATAGGTTTGCACTAAAACTTTAGAAATTTAGTTTTTGAATATTTGTTTCCATCAATGTGTTTATGATTGATCATCTGCTATGCAGGTTTGATTTGTCTGGCAGTGAACCTATTCAGTTCGAGCCAAACAGTCCGGGCACTGAACCTATTCAGTTTGATTTAAACAGTCCCGTGGCATGTGCTACTCCCCCACCATGGAAATCCCAACATTTTGTTATACAAGAAAACGGAGCATGTGTCGCAGAAGTTAATGGAGAGAAATCTCATGCAATACAAGACAATAATGTTGTTGACACTTTGGTTCCCGATCTAGGGCACACTGATGATGAGCATGTAGAGAATTCTCAACATGACATGTGGAAGGGAAGACAATTTCCAGATCGTGATTCATTCAGAGAAACACTGGCGAAATTTGCAATGCACAAAAACTTTGCTATTAAGCCTCTGCAAACGAGCAAGACAGAAGTCACTGTAAGATGTGTTGATCCTACTTGTCCGTGGCGTATCCACGCTTCGATTGTGGCTTCCAGACCACAATTTCAAGTGAGGACGTATAAAAGCAGTCACTGTTGTTCAAAGCCAGCGATGGGGATGGGACATAGACAAGCTACATCGATTTTAGTTGCTAAGTGGATCAAAGAGCGGCTTTGACACAATCCGTCGTACACACTGAAGGAAATTATAATTGACTTTCAATTGGAATTTGGTGTTTTACTCAGTTACAGGAAGGCGTGGAAAGCGAAAGAAATTGCGATGCTTGATATACGGGGTTCTTACGAGGAATCCTTCAGTGTTTTGCCCCACTATTGCCTTGAACTGCAGATGACAAATCCTGGCAGTGTAACGGTGCTGATTAAGGAAGATGATGATTCGTTCTTAAGATTTTTTTGGGCATTTGGGTTAAGCATACAATCATTTCGTTCTTCCCTAAGACCATTAATTGCTGTCGACGGTGCCCATCTTCGCGGAAAATATCCTGGAGTCTTACTCACAGCCGTTACTTATGATGGAGACAGCAAACTCTTTCCGCTCGCATTTACCATAGCTGAAATTGAGCGACAAGATTCTTGGGAGTGGTTCCTTGCTGCATTTACTATTGCGTTTCACCCTACACAGAATTTGACCATTGTCTCTGACCGGTAAAAAGGACTTGTGCAAGCTGTTTCCAATAGGTTCCCAAATGCATATCATTGTCATTGTGTACGACATGTTGTACAAAATATAGCTGAAAGATTCAATGATAAAGCTATCGTGGCTAAGTTCTGGAGAGTGGCAAAAACGTACAGAGCATACGAGTATGAGAAAGAGATAGTTAATATACGAATTGTTTCAGAGGAAGCATATAAGTATATTGACAGCATCCCAAGAGAGTAGTGGGCAAATGCATTTGTAAGGGGCGGACGTTATTATATGCTCACTCAGAACATTGCGGAATGTACGAATGCTTTGCTAAAGGAAGTGAGGGAGTTTCCTATAGCAAAACAAGTTGAAGCGATATGCGCCAAACTGATGAAGTTTTTTGAAGATTGACGCTTGAAATCACAATTGTTAGAAACAAGGATGACCCATTATGCTGAAAAGGTCATACACATGGAGTTGGAACGTTCACGTAGATTGGGAATGTTTCCAGCTAGTCAATGGGAATTTCAAGTTCATTCACCTGGTGAGTATGTAGATGTCGTCTTGCTTGACAAATGTTCTTGTACTTGTCGGAAGTGGGACGCACTTGGGATCCCATGTTCTCATGCCTTAGCGGTAATCAAGGCCAGAGGTCTCGACCCATACGACTTTTGTCAATATTGGTTCAGTAGAGACACATATCGGAAAACATACAGTTATGTTTTGCATGCAACACGAGATATAAAGCAATGGGAGGAAAGAAGCAACGTGCGGGTATTACCACCACATGCAAGAAGACAACCTGGCCGACCCAAGAAGAGTAGAATTCGTACTAAAGATCGACAAAGGAATCCAGTCACGTGCTCCCGATGTCGAGGAAATGGTCATAAACGACAAACATGTCGCAATCCTCCGGCTCATGAATAATGGTGATGATCATTATTTACAGTAACTACTTTTGTAACAAGAAAGGTATAATGGTGATGATCATTATTTACAGTAACTACTTTTGTAACAAGAAAGAATATCTGAAATACGTTTACCATGACTCACCCCTGGTTGTTGTTCCCTACTTGCTGTATATATGGGAAACAAGCATCATGAGGGTCTTTTTTTGTAATACCCTTTCTGTAATATATAAATTTGTGAAGTATCTGCACTAAATGAATCCAGCCTATTTTGCTTGAAATTGTAACACATTCTTTTAAAATTATTTTTATTGATATTTTTTGTGATGTTTTTGTAGGATTTTATAGATTAGTTGTCTAGAGGGTAAATGTGCCAGTTAATTGACACTTGATACCCTAGGGGTGTTGACACGTGTACATAATGTTAAACCAAAACATAAATCCGAAGCAGATAATATATAAACATGTTGTATATAGTCATGGAGTACAAATAGAAAAGCATAAAAGAGAAAGAAAAAGGCAATCCATTTACGACGAAGCTGTTTGAACATTTCAGTCAGCTGATTACTAATGTCAGAAAAACCGGTTGCCATCCTTTCCTCTAATTGTTCAATTTGGACAGACTGATCATACACTGCATGTTCAATCGCAAGGAGCCTATCTTCAATGGAATCTGCCTCTGCTTCCTCAGCTTGGACTGGGGTTTGCCCCCTTTGAGGACGTCGACGGACATGTGTATCCGACATTGCTAAAGTCCTGCAATCTATTTTCTGTCTTTTAGCGACAGGCATTTCATGGGTGTATGCTTCGCAACAGGCCTCAATCATCATTTTGCAGATGATTGCACCAAATGGAAGAGTGAGTTTCCGTAATTCATGGTGAATTCGCAGCATTGATTCAAGTATCGTTAGTGGAATGTCCACGGAATTGCCTGTGCCTAAGCACTAGAGAAGGAAAGCTTGAGGATAGAGAATATCAGATTGATGGCTTCTAGGCTCAATAATATGGCAGACAAATGTGTTGAGCAACCTGTAATCAGTGGTTAGACCGGATATGGAGAAGGTTGGAGTATCCCAAATAATAGGTTCACCACATAAAACGGTAGCCACCTCATTCCCTTGTATCTCAATGTTTTCCGCATCAGCGAATGGATATGATCTGGCAACAGGTCTCCGAAGATTGAGTAAAGTAGCAATTTTATTTGCATTCACATGGAGTGTCTTTCCCCGAACATAGGTCTTGAAATCAGTATCTGAAACATCAAATATATTGCAATAAAACTTTCTAACCCAGTCCTCAAAGCATTCATTAATCAAGTTCATTAGTATCATACAGCCATTAATATGAAGCCAGTGCAAAAACCTTGTGCCCGTAAGATCGGACTGCACAACTAGTCTCTCAAATATCACTGTGCGATGTTTGAATCTAGATTCAAAACGAGAAGCACTCGTAGCATCTTTGAACCATTCGGTATTGAATCAAGATGAAGACCCAGCTGGTCGCTTCCCCTTAAAAGTTTTAGGAGGCATGCTGTATCATGGAAAGTAACAATAACAAAAACAAACACAAGAGGTTGGACTTTGGAAAGTCACAGGGCATGAAATAATCCCAAAAAGTGTGAAGCATGATAAAGTCAGAGTGTATAACCAACATTAATCAACTGTTAAATAAGAGAACACTCCCAATAGACGCAGAGAACACCCAGCATGTGTATTTTTGAATTCCAAAATCCTTTTTTTTATTTTTTATTTTTTTTAGGGTTTAAAATAACCGAAACTACATGAGTGAATGTGGACAAATAAAAACTACACCAGTGAATGAGATTGAAAAATACATGATAAAATATATAAGAAGAAGAGAAGACGATCATACCTGTGAGAAGAAAAATGAAAGAAACTAATCCTTAAAAAAAAAATACACATGTGAGAAGGAGAGAAATTACACTTGTGAGAATAAACTACACTCGAAAATCCAAGGAAACATAAGAACATGCACGGGTGAATTAACTACACCAGTGAATGATTGAAAAAAAAAATGATAAAACTCATAAGAATAAGAGAACACGTTGATACCTGTGAGATTATGAGAAGATGAGAGAAAAAAAAAGAAAAATTGAAGAGTGAGTAGAGAAGGCCAGTGAATGATTAAAAAAAAGAAGAAGATAAAGCTCACAAGAATAAGAGAAGACGTTGATACCTGTGAGAAGATGAGAGAAAAAAAATGAAAGATTGAAGAGTGAGTAGAGAAGGCCAGTGAATGATTAAAAAAAAAAAAAAACTCACAAGAATAAGAGAAGACGTTAATACCTGTGAAAAGATGAGAAGATTAGAGAAAAAAATGAAAGATTGAAGAGTGAGTAGAGAGGTTTATTCAAAGAAAATTCATTGCACTGGCAGTAGTGGGTTGGAGAATTTAATATGGTGGGTAGGAGAATTCGATGAAGTGGGTGAGATGAATCAGTGCTGTGGGTAGGAGCATTCACTATAGTGGGTGTGATATAACAGTGGATGAAAAAAGAATCCAAAAAAGAATCCAAATTCAGTGGACAAAAATACCCTTCATCTGAAGGTAACCTCGCTATAGCGAGGAAATTCTCCCTCAGAACCTCGCTATAGCGAGGTCTGCCACTGCCTTTTGCCACTTTCTGCCTTCATTCTTTCGAGACAGAAAAATTTTCGCTATAGCGAGTGAAGTTCTCGGAATAGCGAGGCATCACTCTGTCTTCTGAGAAACAAAAATTGAAATTATTTTCGCTATAGCGAGAAACAAGTCGCTCTAGCGAGACTATGCTCTGACCTGAGTGATTTTCGATATATCAAGAAAATTGTGGATGCAATAAATAATGTAGACTAATAATTAATAGCAAAGAAGAGTGATTCATCCATTAAAATAAGACATTTTATTATTATTATTTTATTATAATAATTTCAATTCAAACATTTTACAATATGATGGTATGATTTTTTTCCATTAATAAATTATTATACAATAAATTCTCTTTTGTCATATTTATCACCCTAGTTGGACCCATAATTTCAAGATATTAGTGGGTATACTGCTGACAAAAACACAAAGTATAACTTAAAAAAAAAACAAAAAACAAAATGGGGACAAAAATCTAATAAACATATATATATTAAAAACCTGTACACTGCTATTTACATTGCCGAGGGATAAATTAAAAAAATTAATGTTTGACCAAAAATGACATTGCTTGATATAACAAAATTAAACTGGGCATCACATTCAAAAAATCCTCTCAGTCATCTGTTGTACATTCGAGAAAACCACTATTTTCCCATTGCTTGTAAAATATATCATGTATGATCTTCTGTCTGTAAAACCACATATCACTCTGTGTGAACTGCATGGGTCGTCCAAGTAATAGATGCTTAGCATATGCCATCACAAATAGTTCACAATCATCCCTGCACAAGTGTTCACACGTGAGAACATGCACCCCATCATTTAATAATGCAAACATCCAACATTTGTAACTTAAACTCACGTATTATCTTGTTTAGGACATTCATAAGGTATAATTGGCAATCCAGCAGGATTGTCCCAACCAAGTTGGGAGAAAACCCCGGTAATGAATAAAACCTGTACACATGAGATCACATATGTCAATGCACAATGACGTGATACTCTAAAATATGTAATAAATATATTTTTGCAGTAGAAATACACTTACAAAGTGACGAGTATATTTCCAGTAAACATCGCTATCCAAACTGTTATAGAAATGCCATTTTTCTCCTTTTGGATATCCAACTACGAGGAAAAAATGTGATTGATACCATACTGGGAAAAACAACATTTCATATTCACTGATCTCTCTAAGTCCCTATTTCCCAAATGCAATATGATAATAATCTGTCAAATTTTTCTGCTCCCAATGCTGCATGGTAAAGAAACATAATGTTAATGTTAGTACTACCCACATCATAATAATATAAGTCATCAAGGACAAAAGAAAATTCCTTACTGCCAGACTAGATGGAAAGAAATGTGATGTTGGGACATTGGACTCAAGAATTTCAAACCAGCAATCCATTATCTAAGACACATGCTCCATAATCAACCCATCTGACACAATTTATTCATTTACATGATAAAATAAATACGTTGAATACAATATTACTACCAATAATTGCGACATACATTGGTATCGATCCAATATTTACGCAGGCACTGACGCATACTCTCAGCAGAGACCCTTGAACAAATTTGATCTAATTCTGGTACCCTGCACATATAAAAGATCATTATTGCCCAATCCAATAGTGCATATTTAAACAAAATAAATTATACAGACATACTTTTTATAATAACTCTTCCAAAACTTATCTAAGATCTTATCTTCTTCAGCTGTAAGAGAATATTGTGGATTGGGCCGTGAGCGTTTGCTTGTTGGACCCAAGACATATGGAGAGAGCCTTGGAGGAATAATCCTTTTCCTAGGATTACCTTTCACTCGGCCAACCATTGAAGATACGACGTGTGATGGACTTGGGATAACAATTGGAGGTGGATTGGGTGTGGGACTTTGGATTACAAAAGGGACAGCTTGAGGTGTTGGACTGCAAATCACAGATGGATCAAGTTGGGGTGTGAACCTCGATGGTACCAACGGGGATGGTTGTGTTGTTGGACTTGAAATTGTATATGGAAAAAAGCCGGGTGTGGAGCTAGAGGCTACGATCGGGGGTGGATGTGGTGTTGGACTTGGAACCACAGATGGAGAAGGTTGGGGTGTAGCGCTTGGGGTTACGAATGGGGGTGGATGAGGTGTGGGACTGGGATTTACGAATGGGGAAGGTTGAGGTGTGTGGATATCAGGTGACACTTCTCCCATTTCTTCCTCTTGATTTTCCTGTTGAACACCATGGATATCTCATAATAATATTATATTCAACAACAGAGTCCCACAACCAATGGAATTAAATTCAATTGTAGTATACAATGAAAGAATTATTAATATAAAGAAACTAATCTTATTGAAATTCTCATATGACATGCTATTAATACATTCCTCAAAGTTGAAAATTTCAAATCCAGCAGAGCAAGCAGCCGAGAATTTCAAACATTGCTGTTGAATTGTTTGCATAATTTTATACAAGAACCATGAATCATATTTCTCATCCACACTTTCTATGGTAGCCGCAACATGTTTTAGGAAGATTTTCATCTGATGGTAGAAAATGTCAAGATTAGCAATTTACTACTCTGTATAAAAATCACTGTGTAATATGTTATTTAAAAAAACAAATTCAAAGTAATGTCATAATAACATAAATTTATTGTGTAAGCCACTATTTCAGCTTAATGTTGTAGCTACAATTACTTGTTGAACTGCATGTTCATATAGTGGATTTCTCCTCCCTTGTGGTGGCCGTCCTACACGCAGTCTGGTGATACGGTGATACCAAGCAAAGTACTCATCAGGATGTCTACCGAACAATTCATTGTACTGTCCATCAATAACTAATGATAATCTATTTTGCCATGCTTCTACTTGTTGTTTCAGTCTAACTCTATAATCCACTGTAACATTTGAGCTTTTTTCATCTCTCCAAGGAATTGAATGGAGTGGTGGAGGTAGGATTTGTCTCCAGCCAAATTGCTTGATTACTCGATCCGTATTATGAGGTTCAACAATTGAGTAAAAGATCATTTCTGTACATACTGTAAAGAGACAATTATCTGCTTCTGAGACCTGTTCGATCAGCTCTTTAGCAAATTGGAGGTAAGGCTGCCACTCAAACTGCAATAAATTTTTCGTTATTTCATATTAAGAGGAAAAATGGATAAGAAGACAGAGATAACCGAAATAACTTACCTGATCAATGCCTTGCTGATCGAGTTGTTGACGAGCTTCTTCAACAGTAGTTAACAAAAAGTGATTTTTCAGTCTTTTTTCCCACATTTTAAAAAGTGGGAACTCGAATTTGATATTTTCCATATTTTGTTTGAATGGACGTCCAATTCTCATTCGGGAATATGCCCATATCTGTCGAAATATCATCAATTCATAAATTTGGTTTCGTTAAATATTTATTGTAATCAAGCAATATACGTAGTAGTTATTATTTACCTGAAGAAGTTGGAGGGCCCCACATATTGTTCTTATCCCATCCTTCACACGGGTGGCCTTGGACAGTGTTCTGTATAAATTTGCGAGGCAAATAGGAGCCCATGCATATACTTGGAAGGTTTCAAATAATTCAAGAAGGTAGGTAGGCTCCCTTGACCTCGAAGTAAACCCGCAAATTTGGGTTGAAACAAGGCAAAAGAGATATGCCCTAGTATACCTATCAATATCATCTTCAAACGCATTCTCTGGGGGTTCAACGAAGTTCTTATGAAACCATGTGAGTTTCAATTGTCCACCCTCGATGTCCGTTGGTTTAGGCACCTTTCCTAAGAGTGTATTGCATACTTCCTCAGTGATGGGTCTTTTCGTATAAGTGCGTCCTATAACTGGTGGACCATTAATGGGTAAGCCATAAATATACGCCACATCTTCAAGTGTAATAGTAGCATCTCCGAAAAAAAAAATGAAAGGTATTTGTTTCTGGCCTCCACCTTTCAATTAATGCACTTACCAGAGAATGATCGATTCGCATGTGGCAAATCTGCGATAGATGGTAGAGACCAGTTCTTTTTACAATGTTGCATTGTCTTTCATTTAATTTCCAAATTCCACTCTTAGGATCAGCAGGAATACATCGGTAAACACTAGGTTCCTTGACATTCCATATTGACGTAGATACGTGATTATCTTGGTCTGATAAAATAGATGAATCAATGGGACCGGGTTGAAATGGTTCCATCTGCCAATCATTACTCAAATCAGGTGAAGATAATATTTGAGAAAAAATATAATGCAATTTAACAGCCAATCTAACATTAAAAAAAAAAGAAAACAATCTATCATAATCAACTCAGACATCAGAATAGCAGTGCTATGACACTCATTTTTATGTACATTATACATAATTTCAATGGTTGAAGCCACAATATACCATTTTTCAAAGAGTGGTCAGACGAAAACTCAGTTAGGGAGGGAGCCATGCCATGGTGGTTGTTTGTTTTTTTTTTAAACATTGACCACTATGCTGTGGGAGTGAAATCTGGAGATGGAAGTGCACCTATTTATTGGACTAATTTTGAATGAAGTAGCATTCAAACTAGCTTGTGCTACTTGAAAAGTTTTAATCTGCTGATATATCATTTTGTGAGTGTTCAACCTTTTAAGCCTAAAAGTAAAACATGGAGAGCAATAAAGTTTCATGGAAAAATGGTAAACTAAGCAGACAATAGAACCAATACCAATTTTTTTTTTTACAAGGGCTCTCCAATACTCAAAAGAGTGGAAGAAAAAATAAGATTCGTAGCAACATCACACGATGCAACCCCCAAATAACAATAAAAATCCAAATGCCCAACCTCAAAACAAGCCCTAATCCAGAAAAAGACAAAAACAAATAGAGAGATAAAGGAAAAAGAATACTTCTTTCCCTTACCTTAAACTTCTAACGATTGGGTATATTTCCCACAGTAAAACCCTAGAAACTTGAAGATCCACCACGTTGCAGCTACTGATGAAAGAGAATAGAGTGAAAAGTTGTGTTCCTGCAGAATCCATAATAAGACGATGAGAAAAACGAGGAAAAACCATGGGAGGATCGAAGGAGGATGATGATCACAGATTCACAGTGAAATGGGTTTTTACCGAGTTCCTCATCTTGTTTTACCTGGTAGAAAGACGAATGATGAAAACTTTATCCTGTATATCTAGGATATCCAACGGTGCAATATCCTAATGGCTTGAGATATCGAAAACTGGGATATCCTAATAGGATATCCCAGGATAAAGGGTAAAATCGTCATACTTTTATGTACGATCTTTGCTTTAGTCATTTGTAAATTTTTATCTTTCTTTGGGTAAATGTGGGATTTTAGAACTTCTGTACGGTCATTTTCCCACAATTTAAACATACAAAATTTTTTCTTACTAACCCGAATAGTGGGTGGTGGGTCTGAAGCGAGCAGGCCGCGACTCTATGATAGATGAACCTCCTGCTCTGCCATCTCCGCTCTCAACTTGGCCCTCATCTCTGCCCTCACTTCATTGGTCACCTCCTCTCCTATCGCTGCCTTCATGGACTGCAGCAACTCCTCGACCTCCTCATCTGTACGGAGGGGCAAGCCCTAGGAGGAGCTAGCACTAGATGACTCCGATCGCGCGATGTGCAAGCGTGAAATGCCCGTCCCATACGTGAACGTGTATCCGTGCCCATCCCGGCCAACGATGGTGTGGAATATCTCATCCCTCCGCGATGGCAAATTGCGCTCCTCCTCGGGTAACTCCTCCAGGCGTGACTGATACTGGGCCTACGTAGTTGATTCATTTAATATATTATCATGCATAACAAAACATAGTAACGGACAGATAATTTAAACAGTTTAATATAAAAACTTACGAACATAGCTGCAACCTTCGGGAGGCGAGGATCTCGAGAACGCATCCAGACGGACAACCTGTCGACCGGAACACCCTCGGAATGCAACTGTTTGGTGGAGAGTTATATTATTAGTATACCATCATACAGAATGAAAAAAATATAAATTACATGTACGATCTAACTTTTAACCTCGTGGCGGACCTGGGTGATGTGTCGAGTCCCCAACTAGTGTGTGGGACCCTGCATTACGCGATTTCGTAGCAGCCTCTCTCTGTTTTCAATATTTATTAGTTAGTTTTTGTTAGTTATGTTAGTCACTAGTAAAATGTTAAAATTAAAATAAAAAAATTACAAGTTTCTCACCTTTGCCTCCTCGCTCGTCCAATACCGGACGAGCTGAGTCCACTGATCCGGGAGAACGTCCCTCGGAACTCGCTCAAGTATGTCGGGCGCATCCTGATGTGGCTTCCAGTGCTGCATCTTCATTTTATTTTTATGATCTTTCCACATTTTTCGGCACTTCGACATGCAAACTGGCCAGAAGAGCTCAGGACATGCCCTCAAATTGTCCTAAAAAGGACAAATAATTTTTCATTAACCTATGGTTCAAATTGACACATCCTGATGAGAAATGTTTAACTATTACCTTAACCTGCTACTAGGTACGATCTAGTATCTCCACCGATAATGCCCTCAATCAAGTGTAGTCAAAGGGAATGCATATGGATCCTAGACCATATGTCCCAACTGGCTGATGAGCTGGCGAGCATTGGGACCCACCGAATGGTATGTCTTGTCAAACTCCACCTCAATGGGATGACCAAAATTCCACGTCCGGATCCCTCTAGCAAGGCCTCTCCCCCTGCTGGAAAACGGGCCCGTGCTCGTAGCACCTGTTCAAATTAGAGATAATCTAATTAAATTGATATAAAATAATTTGTTAGAATTAAAATGTTTTAATTAAATAAACTTATAAAGGTCTGTGTATCGGCCGATGCAAGCCGAGACGGTGGAGTTGAAGAACTCAACGACGAAGCATCCACTAGGGTGGATGGACTCGGATGAGACGTCGATGGCCTACTCGGTGGGGCCATCGAACTAGACTGGGCGACATCAAGCGCCGGTCTAGGCTCCCTAGATAGCATGCTGGCCTGGGCTTGGCGCAGCAGCTTATCCATCGTCCGCGGATGATCTCTTCTCTTTCGTCCTGACATATCTGTTCAAATGTTTGTAAGATAAATTTCATTAAACGAGATAATTGAAATTAACATTTTAAAATTATTTACACTGAAATTTAACATTGGTGAATTAGTCCCCAATCGTTCACCGGTCATGTAAGTCAACTGTATCTTCTTTAATGGTTTCCCGAACCCAATTAACATCTTCATCACGTTGAACAACCGCATTCTGGTCAAGAATTTGTTGGGCGAATGCATCAATATCTGGCTCATCACATTCAATTTGATACACTCCCCTCCTTGACATCTTAACTGCAACCTGCCAGTTAGGATCTTTCGGATCTCTGACATAGTAAACTTGCTCCGCCATTGAGGACGGTATGTAGGGTTCGACACTTATTCGATCATCACGATGTAACAAATTGTTAAAATTTACCAATGTAAACTAGTAATTATCTGTTTTCACCCATCGAATGGGATCTACCCAATCACACTTAAACAATAGAAACTTTAACCCATGATTGTATACAACTTCAACAATATCCTTCAACCGGCCATAGTAGTAACCAGCATCGATAGATGGACAACCGAGCCCACTATTTTGCATTGCTCGTTTCTCATCTACATCCTTGATGCGAAATCAAAAACCATTGACATCATAAGTTGTGTAACACCGGGCCGTTATAAAGGGGCCATCAGCTAACTAGTTCATTTCATCGATCAAATTATGATCGTTGGTTCTTCGTAAGCTACACACCTACGCAATGCATGTAATCACTGAATATCACTTCATGAAAGTACTATGACATGAACAAGTGAAACTACTCCTAATAATTGAATACGTACGTGAATATTGAACCATTCGTAAAATGACTGGTAATGGGTCTGATGAATTCATTCTCTGTAGCACGAGGCATGTCCCGTTTGAGCTCATCGATGTATATCCTGCGATGCATAACACGTGTTAACGAAAAGTATGATAATTTAGGTAAAAAATTGACAAGTTACTCTTATGAATGAGTGATAACTTACTGAGTCAAAACCACAACAGATGGGGTGTTGAACAACACCCACCAGTGAGCTTGAATTCACTCAATATTGTTGAGATCAAATTGCGTGCCCTCCCCAACCGGACCATCATTAATCCGCGAGGGCCTAGTTAACTTTGTTTCAATATTGTCTTTAAGATATGCTGCGCAGAAATTGGTGCACTCATCCATCAAATACCCCTCAGCTACTGATGCTTCTGGACGAGCTCTATTACGAACATACCTCTTCAATGTGTTCATGTACCTCTCGATCGGATACATCCATCTGAATTGGACGGGGCCACCAAGCAGGGCTTCACTGGTTAAGTGTATGGTCAAGTGAACCATGACATCGAAAAGTGCAGGTGGAAGTTTTTTTTCTAAATGACACAATGTCACAGCAATCCTCTCTTGCAGACCATTCAACTCATCAGTTCGGTGAACTCTATAACATAGTTGTCTGAAGAAGTTACTAACTTCAATCAATGGCGCTACAACATTCTTAGGCAAACAATGCCTATCTCCATAGGCAGTAACTGTTGAATGAGAATATGATTGTCATGACTCTTTAAACCCTGTAATGTTCTTTCTTTCATGTTCACACGCTTAGCGATATTCGAACAGTACCCATCAGGAACCTTGATACCCTTCAGAATAGAGAGGAAGACATCTTTCTCATCTTTACTCATCGTGTACTGCGCAGGAGGCATGTATGCCTTGTTGGACTCTCTCAGCTGCAAGTGCAACGATTTTCTCAAGTCCATTTCTTCCAAGTCATGGCGTGCATTGACACCATCCTTTGACTTCCCCTGAACACCGAGAATGGTCTACAGTATATGATTATAGACGTTCTTCTCGATGTGCATAACATCTAAGTTGTGCTTGAGTAAGTTATCTTTCCAGTATGATAAATCGTAAAAAATACTTTTTTTCTTCCAATTATGACTTCGCCTTCTATTTGCACCGGGAGACGAATACTTAATGGATACCGGCCGGAGAGAGAGAGAGAGAGAGAGAGAGAGAGAGAGAGAGAGAGAGAGATGAAGAGGATGCGTTGGCGAGGGAGACCGTGAGCGTGGGAGAGAGATGCCGAGGGAGACGAGAAAGGCGTGAGGTGAGGGATGTACAACGTTCTGTGAGGGTGGTGCTCTGCGCATGGAGACGGAGGGATCGAGAGAGATGGGGATCGCTGCGTGGTGATGAAGAGGATAGCAAGCGAGAGAGGCCGGGATGGGTTAGAGAGATGAGGGATAGAGGCGAGACGGGCTGGACGAGACAGAGATGGACCGAGAGGGAGAGAGATGCAGAAGGGGTTTTGAGGGGAGAAGGGCTGAGCGCGAGAGCAGGGGAAAAAAAGGTGGGAAGGAAAAAGTGAAGGAAAAGTGGGTTCGATTGGGAGGGCGGGGGGGTATAAAGGGCTTTAGTGACCGCCAATGGGGCCTTTTGCGGCCGCCAAAAACGGCCGCCCGCTTTTTCATCTGCCAAAAAGTAATTTTCTAGTAGATCTTGGGTGAATGTATTTGGGTGTGTGAAGGAAAAAAAAAAAAAAAAAAACACGCATTCATATAACTATATCAGTGAAAATTGAGAATAAATAAATTACCTTCTTTCCTATACCACTCAATCCTTAGGCATGTTGCAGTGGCAATGCGAAAATGACGTTCTCTTGTTTTATAGCCTTGCATATCCTCCCTATTTAAGCGAATAAGACACAAAAACTTAAGTATATGAGAAATACAAAAGGACAAAATGGAAAATAAAAACCAACAATAAAAGAAGCTCAATCTAAAAAATAGAAAGAACAAATGATTGGGTCAAAGAAAACCATAGTAGTAATACACATCGGAGCACCTGGGAGTGAAAAGGTAAGATTGTACTAAGTAAGATGTCCATAAACTTCTAGGACACCAAAATAACCACCAAAAAGAAAAAATTTATGCGAGGTCTGTGCCGTTTTGATCATCATTTTAAGTCTGCGAGTTCAGTTGGGCCCTTCGTTTTTGAGTTAGTAAAAGATACCAGGTTTACCCTCTAAGTTTTAGGGCAAGGCAGAATTTGATAATATCGCAGCACATAAAACATAAAAAGGACAATATAGAAGTGGAAAATTGCCCAATCAAACTCCCAGCAGACTGCTTTTAACTTTAATGCATCAAATCTAACACCAATCTTGAATCCAATCAAGAGTGGCATCATCAGAGAGGAGAGAGCTTGGGCTATGAATATTAGGAATTAAATTGTGGCCCATATCTTGTATACACTGGGGTCAGTGGCACAACATCCACTGCCACTCATTTTCTTTAAAAAATCAAGAAGGAATCTGCCATTGATAACTAAAAAAACCTTTAAATATTACAGACAACAAAATAAAGATCAATGCTTCAAAATAAAATGGATATTGTAGTTGAAGCAATTTTTCCTTTATACAGCATTTGCTGAATCTATATCATCACAAAGATTGAAATAGCAAAGAAAAAAATAATATGGAATACATGTTCCAAAACCCGATTTGTAACATCAAAAACCATCCGATCCGAGTTATACCTGAGATTGAGAGCTCCGAAACGAGAAGAAAATTGACTCGACAATGACATATTGAGGTCCGAGGAGTGGTGGCGCCGAGAGGAGAAGATGAGAAAAGAGCGAAGCCAGGCCTCCTTTTCAACGCCCTAACCTCTTTCTATCAATGCATGCCCTAACTTAACTTGGGTGTGACCTGATGTCCGCTAACTCAGGTTAAAAAATGAAATTTGGTTAGTCTTTCAATAATCCAGCCCCCCTCCCCACAAATCGAGATCCTCTTGGGGTTAGCTTTTGACCTATTTGGCTGGAACTTCAAACGTTTGGAGATATGTTGTTTAGAGAATTTGAAATTTCTTAAACGTTATTACTCCTCAAAAAGTATAAGGACAAAATGCTAATTGCAAACCACCGTTCTAAATTTTAGCCTACTAATAATTTCTAGGCCCTTCCTAACATAGCTGACACTTCGTGAAAAGAAATAAAGAGAGAAAGAAAAGTATTTGGTAACCATGGCATGAGAATTTGGGAGGCCATGGCCCACCTACGAAGAATCTAAATTGATGAGAAAATGACCCGCTCTTGTAGAATATGGTCGTCATTGCATTTTACTAAAATGACCCATCATGATTCATAACTTTTTAAAATACTCAAATAAAGTAATTAAAAAAAGAAATGTTTCGTATAAATGTAGACACCTCATTTTGGCACCCCTATGGACAATCTCAATACTCATATTATTGATGCCCCAATTTTGCCCCCATTTGGATAATCTTGAATAAATAAATTAAAATCTTCATTATCAAGCACATTTAGTAAGGTTACATTATTATAAGCTTTTTATTTTTTATAGATCTCATAAACTCTCATGTTTCAAGTTGGATCTTACTTCCATGATGATCCATCTTTGGTAAACTTCCTGACGATATATAGATTTAAAGAATCCAACGGTCAGTTCCTGAGTTATGGTTTTTCTTCAAAATTAATCAGGTCTGGGTCGCTTAAAATAATCAGGTCTTTTCCTTATCTGTAAATTACTCAAACCCATACACCAATATAATTTACTCTATCTCATAGAGACAGCAGATCTTCCTCCCTCACTGTCTGATCTGTTCTTCCATGCGCGCAGAAGACTCCCCCTCATAGCAGCCATCTCTCCATCGTCTCCCTCCTGATCATCACCTCGTCTCCACCATCGTCCAAATCTCCAGCCATCTCCACCATCTCAAGCAGCCCTCATCATCCAATCTCTCCATCACAGCCACCACCTTTCATCTCCATCTCACTGCACCCATCTCTCACCCATCATCCTCTCCCTCTGATCATCTCCATATCATGACCCAAGCCCTCATCGTCCAATCTCTCCATCACAGCGACCACCTCTCATCACCATCTTCAGCCTGCGCAGAAACCATTCCAAACTAGCCACCTGTGCAGATCTCTCCCTCATCGCCCTGCGCAGAGACATCCTCTCTTCCCCTGTTCTTCTTCCCTGCTCGCCCAGCGCTCCCACTCCACTGTTGCCCTTCATCCATTCACGCAGAACGCCGAAGAAGAGGAGCATTCACGCAGAGGAAGGAAGAACACCGAAGGTTCATTCAGGAAGAGGATCCACATGCTAAACCCATCTCATTCGCAGATCAGTCCCGGGGCGGCCCTCTCTCGATCAGCATCCCCCTGCATCTCCCTCGCGCACAGAAACCACCCAGAAGTACAGGTTCTCATCATCACCACCATCCAATACTTTTCATACTTAGCCAAACATCTCACAAGCCTCACGGCCACTACACCACCCAACCAAGAAGCCCCCACGATCACAACCCATTCCACAGAAAGGACCTCCATTTCACAGAACTTTTCTCCACACACAACTCATCGATCTCCTTTCCACTCATGTATTTATCCCTTTAACCAAAGGGCCTCCTACACCTTCTCACCACTTCACCTTTACGGAACACCATCAGAATTCCATCCAGCCAAACAGCCACTCTCTTCTCTCCAAGCACCCACATATCCAAACCACTCAACCCAAAGCAAAACCTACTACGCAGCACATCATCATCAAGACTCTCCAAACAAACACGAACTCACCTCTTTTCCTACTTCAACCAGCAACCAACCCAGTCAATACCAATCACCGTCTCTACAAAACCCATCCACACAAACTACCCTACAAACACCATGCCCAATATCCTTCTTCACCTAACTTCCAATTAAACCCCCCCATTATCATTGTCCAGTAAGAACCCACCTGCATAGCTACATCACACAGCAACACATCCCACAGCCTCACCAACGTACTTCAAGACCCTCTTCCACACAAACCCATATGACCAACCCGTCCAGGCCCAACCTGACCATCTTTAAACCCACCTGTTTGAGCCACCCATTAATAGAACCCATCTCATCCAATCCAACCTAAAGCAGGCCCAACCTACATAATCTGATTACTTCTCTTCACTCCACTCCATTTTACTCCACTCTTCATTTATCTAAATAGGCCCTAAGGTCTAGGTGCCCAAGGAATGGTGCCTAAGTGGATTGACAAGCTTGGCGCCCAGGGGGTGGTCCCAAGGTGACCGCCTTGTGGTTTGAGTTGGTCCGTTAATATTTAACTTAATTCGAGGTTGAATTGATTAGGGTTTCAGTTATTTTAGATTTAAAGTTGTTTTGTTGTGTTGATTAGGATTAAATTCAGGTTTTGATTTCAATTGTGGTTCCTTAGTGATTATGTAGGTTGGGTGCCCAGAGGGTGGTGCCTAGATGGGTGCCTAAGTGAATGTCTGTCTTGGTTTTTAAGTTTTGCATTTCTTGGGTTGATTCAAGTCCAAATTGATTAATGTTTCAAGTCTATTAAGTTAAAAATGTTTTATTATGTCGATTGAAATTGGTTTAAGGTCTTGATTAATAAGATTAAGTTTTAACTAGAGCTTCTTAGGAAATGAGCAGGCTGGGCACCCAAGGAGTGGTGTCGTGGTGGCCAGGTGGATTTGGCATGATAGGCACCCACGGGGTGGCGCCCAGGTGACTGTGTTTTAGGTTTTAGGTTTCCCTGTTATTTTTAATCCAAATTAATTAAGGTTCTGAGTTTTTTAAGTTAAAGATGTTTTAACGTATTAATTGGTGTGAGATTAGAGTTTTAATTAATTAGATTTAATCCTTAATTAAGAGCTTTTAGTGAATAAGCAAGCTAGGCTCCAAGGGGGAGGAGTCTATCCTAACAGTTCCAGTTCCCTAATCAATTTTAGTGATTTCTTAATCCAATTTTAGTCTAAATTAATTAAGATTTTTCGTTTTAGGGTTCTTAATGATTTGATGGTCCTTAAGTTAATTAATTATAATGTTTCAATTATATTTTAAAAGTAGGCATGAAATTTGATAACCTAGACTATCTACCTATTATTTTTGGGTTTTCTGGGTGTTTTTTTAATTTGTTTTTGGTTACTCCCCTAATTTACTAGAGAGTAGGGAAAGAGAAGAAGTAGTTTTATGTTTTATGATTTATTTTTTTTTGGGTTTTTTATGACTTTGTGATTCAAATGATATGATGTGTGATAGAAATGATAATTCAAAGTTCTAAACATATCAAACAAGCAAACACATCATTGTTATGCAACTTCTAAGTGAACTTAAGGTGGAAGATCAGAAATTGTGCACGGAAGTGGACAAGTCCACTTGGGTGCCACCCCTGTGGTGCCTACCCTGTTTAGTCAAGGTTTTCAACAAACCGTAACGATTGCACAATAGTTTTAGGGTTTTTCAGCACAACTCCCGATATTCAGCAACTGATGCGAATGTCGTAATGCGAACTACTAATGATGCAACTAACGAGTCTATGAGAAAACAAAGCCACAAGTGGGGATCTAAAAACTCAGACCCTGTCTCAGGAGCGTAGGCGCCCAGCCTGCTTGGGAGAGGATATGCGCCCAGTGGGTGGCATCCAGCCTTTCTGTCGGGGGCTTTTTGCGATCTTCTCAATCTAAATGATGACGATGATACTACTAATGCGAGATTTAATCTAATTATGCAATTAGAACTATGAAATCAATGCAGATCTACTCTATTATAATGAACCTAAACATGTTCCTAATATGATGAGATGCTAATATCAGATTTATCACAACTAATGCAGATCTACAATGCACAAATGATCCTAAGCATGTTTCTAAGCATAAATGACAATGAAATGCAATAAAAGAAGAGAGAGATCTAGGAATACCGGCATATGGCGCGTTTCTCAAGTTCCTAGAACGAAGCTTTCGCGAAGAGCCGAAGACCCATAGCTCTAGTTGAAGATATGGAAGCCGCCGCCTCTATTTCCTCTTCTTCTTTTCTAGATCTGAAGTTCTCTCTCTAATGGTGGCTACCTTTCTTCTTCTTGCTTATTCTCTATTTTTCTCTCTTTTAGGGTAGCTCCCTTTGCAAATGGGGTTAAGAGGGATTATATAGAGGTTTGGGATGAGTTTAGGAGGGCTAGGGCTTCATTATTTCTTGCTTTTGTCGGACGTGAATTTTGATCCCCCCCGGGGAGGGAAATCGCCATTCAACTATATGAGATATTAAAAAGTTTACATCGAAAATGAGGATTCTGAATTTCTCAAAATCAACGGATCACGATCGCTAGTTACAGATACGGCTGTAACACCGTCTTTCAACGAAAGTCGAAAGAGAGCGGGAGAAAATGGGATAGGTTCTTCTCTCATCTAATGTGCCGCCGGCGACACACAACGGTTGTCTTGTCACTTAATTTGGGTCTTTCAATTTGGGTCAAATTATGGGTCTCAAAGTGGGGTCATAGTGAACTAGGCAGGGGAAATCAACATTCAGGGTCATGCAGACTAATTAAAATTAAATCCAAGTATTCTAGGGATAAATGAAATAAAATGGAAATAAACTAAGAAAATAGGGGGAAGGTGCCAAATATTTAGAAGAGTATCAGCCCTGCTCTCGGGTGCCCCCTTCAATATCCTTTGACAACCTAGGGTTTAAAGGCTGATTCTTCGAATCGAAAGAACGATGCAAACGAAACTTCGAGTTGTGATTTCTGTGGGTTTGCGTGCGATACGCAAGTGATAGAAGTGCATGGCCGATGATGGGCCGGAAGTAAGTGAAAATGGTCGTTCATGAGCCGGGATTGATTGAGGGTGGCCGATAATGGGCCGAAAGCAAATAAAATGATATTGGGGTGTGTGAAATCATTCGTCTCTTCTCGTCATTCTCATTAATTCAGGTTCTCAGGATCAGCCTCTATTCCCTTTAATCTTTGAGTTCAAATGAATATTTGGCACCGGAGGTGGAGGAAAATAGAAGAAAATATTTTTGGGGTTGGTTTGTCGGTTTTATAGTCTTTTTGGATTTTAATAATTGAGGCTAGAAGGTGTTGGCACCAATAATGTCACTTTGCCTCTTCAACATTAAGAAGCTTCATGAAGCCGTATCCTACTGCAAACAGGCAATGCCACTTCAAGCATCAAAGCTTGTCAGAACCAAACAAAAACTGCAAGATCCTTCAAAACAGCCAAAAGCGGGGTACACATGAAGTTTCAGGCCATTCCAACATCATTTGGCCTAACTTCACTCCCCTGGCGACGACAGCGTCGAAGACAACAAAACTTCCATCAGAGCCTACGGATGGTTTCAAAATACCTCCAAAGAGCTCCATGTCAAATATCAAGTCAAACCGACAACGTTTGACCCTTCATCAACTATCGTGCAATAAAATCAATCCTCTCAGCGGCGAGAACCACCTGTTAGGATTTTTGTATTGCTAATTTGATGGAAAATACTATCACTTTCAGTCATTTGATCACACACACGTTCAGCTTAGTCTGGACCTTGAAACCCGGACCTCAGACTTGAAAAAGCTATTGTTTTTCAAAGACTTCATCCTGCATGTTTTTAGAACTCAAATTGTATTTTCGAAAACCTAAGTTCTTCGTGCATGATTTTGAAAAATCAAGTTTGGATTCGAGGTTCTTGTTTTGCATACAAACTTCATTCTTAGAATCCTTTTAGTATGCATAAAACATATTGGCTAAGAGTTCATTTTTCAATAAATCAATTTCTCAAAATTTCATCTGAACTCAGCCTTGGCCTGTGTAGCCGGTCGACCGCACCTCCCACCCGGTCGACCGCGCACACTAAAAACAGGGTCTGAAAAATCTGTCATTTTCTGTCAGATCCTGTGTGGCCGGTCGACCGCACAGTTGGGCCGGTCGACCGCGCATATAGCCGTTGGGCCATATGACCGTTGGACCCGGTCGACCGCGTGGGCTTGAGGTCGACCGGGCCAACTAGCCGTTGGGCTGTTTTTTGTATAAAATTCTTTTCCTTTCCTTTCTTTCCTATGGCTGTTGGGTTGCAATTTTTTAACCATTTTGAAGCCTAAAGAAGAGGAACAAGCTAGGATAGCTAGAGGCTAATTGGAAATCAAATGTTTGAGATTTAAAGAGGTATATCTTTTAAGTTAACTTTGATTTTCATTCCATTTAAAGTCATGCATGTTCAAATCTTTGTAATTTCATATTTGCATGATTTCTAGCCTTAGTTGAGATGTTTTGCAAACACAATATAACCTTGGAATTTTAGTTTGGTTTGCAAACATCCTCATCCCAATTACATGTGTTTTTAAACTTTAAAACTTCATACAACTTGTGTAACATATCTTTCCAAGTTGTTTGAATTCTACATGTGATTGGTTTATAACTTCAATCATCATTTTCAGTGTTTAGATTTTCAAATGCATCAAGCATACATTTGTGAGCTTCCTTTTATAAAATGATTGAAGTAGACATTCATACACTTTGAGCACACACCTTTTGTATTTGTTTGTGTATGTTTTGTTCTTGATTTAAACTTTCATATCAGCCTATTTAAGAGGCAATTAATTTGAGCTTAAATTGTATCTCTTTGAGTGTTTATGTAGACACTTCCTTGAGAAGAAATCTTTATCTTGTTAAGGTTATTGTTTAGCCTAAGAAAAGCATCTTGTAGAGGTTATTGCTTAGCCTTTGAAAAGCATCTTGTAAAGGTTATTGCTTAGCCTAGAAAAGCACATTGATAGGTTGTTGTTTAACCTAGAAAAACATCATTGTAAGGGTTATTGCTTAGCCTTTTGAAAAGCATAAATAGTGGAAATCCGGTGGGGTGTTGGAACACAAACCGGTAGTGGATGTAGGCATTGAGGCCGAACCACTATAAATCTTTGTGTAAGATTGTATGCTTGTGGTGATTTCTCTTGTTAGCTTCCGCATCTTGTTTGGTAAATCATCATATGTGACTAGTTGTTTTCATTAAAGTTAAAATTGGCCTTGATTAGTCATAAAGTGTAGATCACCCTATTCACCCCCCCCCCCTCTAGGGTTAGGATCCCGGACTTTCACCACCGAGGTCATCACTCATCAAACAGAGCATATGGGTGGCTTCAACATGCTTCCAAAGGATTAGAAGTCAAATTTCAGGTCATTCCGACGACGTTTGACCCGATTTTGACGCTCGAAAACAAAATCAAGCCTCCCGGTGGCAAAACTTCCCGGAACCATGACATCTAAATCGGAGCTAATGGATAGTCTCAAAGTGACTCCAATAGGCTCCCCGTCAAATTTCAGGTCAATCGGACATCGGTTGACCACACATTAAAGAGTGGCATCTCCCGCTCGGCAAAATCAAGTCTACTAGCGACTGGACCCCACACGGCTTCAAAATTCAAACAAAAGCCCATGGTTGGTCATACTTACTGCTTAGGAGGCTTTACTTCAATTTTCAGGTCATTCCGACATCGTTTGACTTAGTTCAGTTTCTGACGGCAAATCGACGGCTCTGTGCTACAAAGTCTGTGGCTTTCTCTGGAAAAATCAGAAACTTTGCTCTCAGATATACAAAGCTTCTCTTCGAGTTTTTTGTAGGGAAATCGGGCCAAAACATGTACAAAAATATCAAAGAAAAAAGGAATCGAAAAATCAGAGAAACGGTCGAAAAACGGCGACTGAAGGGGAAAAACTCCACATGGTCGCTGGTGACCCTGGAAATTCGGGTCGTCGGATTTTCGCCGATTGTCCATTTTTTGGTCCCTTTTCATGTTTCAAGATTTCCGACCCTTGTGATTTTTCAAAATTCTGACTTTTGAAGCTCGCAATCCGTCGATCTTCACCAACATTTCGGATCCGCTGTCAAAAGCATGAAATCATCATTGATCCCTCCAAGATTGCCAATCGGCTAAGCAAGAAAGTGCGCTTTTTGCCCGATCAATCGAGAAATCGATAAGACAGATGTTACCGGCCTGCTGGTATCAATTAGTGTTTGAAGTTGCATCGCCATCCGACATCAAACATGTAGATCCATCGACGATCATCGCAGGAAGAATCCCAAAAGACGCATCATGGCTCGTGACTCTTCAAATGCCCAGGTGACCACTTAATGGTGTTAATTGACCCGCTTTATGACAAATAATTCTGGTCATTAACTCATTATTTTGGACAGCCCAATCAGAATCAAGCAAATGAGAGTTACAAATCAAAGCAATCATGGTATTAAAACCATGAAACTCCTCTCATCATGGAGATTAAAGGTGATTAAATGCCCATCATTTTCCATCGGCCAATCAAAAGCTATGAAAAAGGAGTTACAAAATCATGAAATGAAAAGCCTGTAACTCCTCCTCATCATGGAGTATCAATGCTCATAAACCACCCCATGGCTACCAAAAGCCTATAAAAGGGGGGTCATTCCAAGAATAAAGCAATCGGAAAATCTAGAATCCAATAGAGAAAACTCAAAAGAAAAAAATTTGCAAAGAAGCTCTGCTACTTTGAAGAAACTCTGCCGCAACAAACACCACAAGGTGATTCATGCCCCTTGGGGGCCAACCCCCTAAGACAAGGCCCCCTCTTCTCCTATTCAACATGGCTTAGACGTGGCTTTTCAGCCTGTCTATTTGGTTTTTTATTGGATATAGGACACCCCTTTGGTCTTTATCCTCTAAAAAACTGAAGTCCAAGCCAAGCCAAAATAATCAAAGCATCATACGTTCTCATATGAAGGACGATGGCGAAGTCCATTATTGATGAGATTTGTAAATCGCTTTTCATGGCAAAAAAACACCGCCTTTCACGGCAAACATCACCTTTTACGGCAAAAAAACCGCCTTTCACGACAAACAAAGAAAAATTGCCTCCTACGGCGTTCAAAAAACCTTGTCTCTTTTCTTAAATATATGTGCAATGGAAAGTTAGAAAAAAGATTGATTTCCTTTTCTACTTGTGAAAGTGGATCATACATAGTTGAATGACGATTTCCTTCCCCAGGGGGGATTCAAAATTCACATCCGACAGCCTGGCGATCATGATGAGACATCTTTTGTTTTGCTGTCACTTATTTGGGTCCTTTTTAGGAATTTTATTCTAGGACAAGAACATCCAATTAATGATCAGATGTCCGTGTCCCATCCAGTTTAAGGTTATTACGAGTCTAGTCCGAAATTAAACATGAGGTTTGTAAGAACCGTCCACTAAGCTTTCCCCCAATACATCATAAGAAACAAACTTATATCAACACTCACTACCAAACAACATAAAACATGCTCTTCTCATCCCCTCATTCTCTCTATTCTCATCTAAATATTTCTTCACTAATGGAGCGTTACACATTCGGGATGTCCGATTCTCAACCCCTCACAACCCCACTAATGCTCCGCACCACTAGCGGGTCACACCAAGCCCCACAAAATATATAATCCTCTAGGGTATTAGATGGATCCTTAGCAGCATCCAGTCATGACCCAAAACAGATAAGACGGTCCATCTTCCAAGAAGGTCCGCTCCCAGTCAATACGATTACAATGGGAAGGAATCATTCTAACACATCTACCCCATCTCATTCGTAAGGGAGAACCAGTTCTCCTCGCATTCAGGAGTGACTTACACGGACCTAGTCAGTCCCACTGGCCAGGTTAAAAGATATAGGGTTCACGATAATATTTCATCAAGGGATCACTCTCTCCGCGCAAGCGATCCTGTTGTTTCGCAGGTTATACCCTACTCTTCCCTAATCAGTCAGACGGAGCCAATCACATCCTCTATCCCACAGTACGGGATGCCTACTGATGAACCTATCACTACTTCGGTTAGAGTCATCGCACCATCACAGACTTTCGCAATAAATCCATATCGTCAAGTGAGCCATAATTTAGTAAACCCGAGTCAGTTGGTGACGTCCAACACCTCACACCAAAACCCTCTGACTCATATAGGGACATCATATGTCCACCAACAACATGAGGTAGCTTGACCTCAATTCTAGGTAATGACTCCTCCGCCAAGCAATCAAACGAATTACAATTCTGCGATGGTCAATAATGATATACCATACCCCCAGCCGATTCAATACGAGAGGACCCCTCTTGTTTATCAAAATCAAACCGCTTCAACCTACCAAGTGCCAAACTTAGATCAAGGTCCCCCTATCCAAAACATGCAGGTTATCAATCCCTCGGGCGTTAGACATTCTTATCAAACATACCTTAGAAATGAGCCACGATATCAGCAGGCATATCGACCACCCACCTTAAGCCCAATGGTTGACCCATACAGAGGACAGTCGGTCACTTATAGAGGAACTCAGTTGAACCAAAATTATCATCCTACTCAGCAACCATATCCCCAGGAGCAGTTGTAAGAGCCAGCATACTCCCCCGCTCCACTAGAATCATACCAACTGCAGACAATTCAATACCTAGATCCTTTAGCATTTAAAGAACTGCAGAAAAACGTAGAAGAGCTTAAAAATGAAATTAAGAAGAAGTCCTTAAGCTCGACTGGAAGAAAACTAGGTTCTACGATTTTTGCTAAAAAGGAAGAAAAAGAGAGGTTGCCCTTCCCTATTAGACAGCCTAAGTTCATACCTTACGATGGGACAACTGACCCTCAACACCATCTAGTCTCATTCTGCAACAAATGTCGCGCCATTGCTGACAATGACTCCATGCTCATAAACTATTTTCAAGAATCATGAATGGGAGATGCATTGACTTGGTATACATCTGTACCTTCTTACGAGATTAATACCTTTGAGGATGTAGTGGAGAAATTTCTAGCATGATACCAACACCTAACCAAAAAAAACCCCTCTTGGCATGACTTAGCGAACCTCAAACAAAAGAACAACGAGGATTATGAGGAATTCGTGGTAAGATGGCAAAATCAATTCGTGCGATCAGGCTGCAATATGCAAGAAGAAGAACAAGTGAGAATGGCCATATCCAATATGAAAGATCCGATGAGAGCTTTGATGAAGATCGGAGAGGTCGTTAGTTGGAGTGGCCTGTACCGTAGGTTGTCCAGGATGAGACGAAATTTGTACGATGGAGTATTAAATACTATCATTGACCATAAAAAGAACACGTGTAGGGTATGCACGACTACCCAAATAAAAAGTCGTGCAACCCCTGAGGTAAGCTCAAATCAAGAAGAGGTTTACCGACCATACCAAGAGCATAATAATGTTAGTTTTAACCAACACCAAAATAATGGGCAAAATGGCAATTCCAATTTCCAGGGTGGTAACCCAAACTACAAAAGGAACAACCAGAATTATCAGCCGAACAATCAGAATTTCCGAAATCCTCCGAGAAACAATCAAGGTTATGACCAACCACCAAGGAACCAGGGGCCCCTGGTGAATCAAAGCCAAAACTCTGATCACGTCCAACGGGTTCCGAATCCGACAATTCCGCCACAAAATCAAAACATGAATCCTCAACCCAACTACAATACCGTTCCCTTCAATTACGATAGAGACAACAATGACAACCAAAATAACACGAATTATGCAAATTACCCATCTTTACCCCAACCTTGGACTACTGTCTTCTGGTCTCTTTTGAACCAGAACGCTATTCAACTCCCACCGGAACGACCGCAGGCGTGGTCAGAACATCTAGATAAAACCAAGTTTTGTGCCTACCATAGGATGCCGGGGCATGACCTCACCCAATGCTACATGGTTAGAGACCTGATTTATGATCTCAATGACGAAGGTAGAATCGATTGGAGCAATATTAGGCCAATAAGCGCGAATGACTCGCGAAATACCCCTCCTAATCGAAACACGACCACCAATCTGGCACAAAATGTTCCAAACATGCAGATTTATACAAACCCGCTACCTCAACATGGGCCATCAACCTCTGGACAAACCCCGTAGACTCAATTGATAAACATCGCCATGATAGAACACCAGTGTGTTGATGCCCCAACCCAAGGAAGCATAAACCATAGTCAACCATGCCACGACGAGTTCTTTGAGGAAGAAGACTATTGAAAATACGTCGTACCATGGGATGGGAAGACAAAATTCAAAATCTTTAACTCCGAAATGGGCACGATCGTTGATTCTCCTGACCTTTACAATGTGAATTTTGATGGGCCAAATGATCAAAGATCACCGATCTCTATGAATTCTCAACTAGATCCTCCACAGGATACAAACGCTTCTCAAGCCCACCTTCGGTCTGGACGGATCCATCCTCCCTGATTACCTCCTCACCCGGTTACTCAAGATCTGGGCTCACAGAACCCCAGCGGTCAGGTTGAGGAGACAATTGTTGAAAGAGCTTATGCGTCAATCGAAACAGGGATAGAATATGATCTCTTAGGGCACCTCACAAAGATCCCAACTAAGGTATCCGTCCTTGAGTTGATTAAACCTCCCTAGGCATCAACAACAAGTCCCTGTAGGCATAACTCCCGAAGAGTTAAGAACTACCATCGCAGCCTTAACTTCGAGAGCTTCCTTCCCTGCCGTCACATTTACCGAAGAAGAGCTGAAAGAAATACCACCTGAAGTGAGAACGTCTCCTCTACATTGAACGGTCAAGATAGCAGGAAAGGAAATATCAAGAGCCTTGGTAGACACCAGCGCATCATTGAACATATGTCTATTGAGAACCTACAAAGCTTTAGGGCTCACAACAAAAGACTTGACTCCAACCCCCATGGTAGTGACCGGTTATGATGGAAATAAGAAAAGGGTACGTGGAAAAATTATGTTATTAGTGCAAGTAGGTCCAATCTCGATGCCAAAAGAATTTTACATCATGGATATCCCAAATACTTTCAATTTAATCTTAGGATGCCAATGGTTAAATCATATGAACGCAGTTATGTCAAGCAAGCATCAATGTGTTAAGTTCCCCTATTTAGGAAAGATCGTGAAAATGATGGGGGATCCACCTATGATCGAACCGGAAGAACTTCAAATACTCCCGACCTTATAGCCCGCTCCCATGATGTCAGAAGTCAAGATTCACGAATACAGAGTTGACCCTCTTATCTCCTTAATGGATACGAACCCCATGCAAAATGCATTTTCTGAATCGTCCCCTCTACAAAATCCGACAACATAAAACAAGAATCAAGATCGAGGATGGACTCTGATGAGGAAGATGGGATATCAACTCAGATTTGGACTAGGAAAGGACAGAGAAGGCATTATTGATCCCTACATACCAGACCCTAGAGTGAGAGCAGAAGGATTAGGGTACGATACACATAATAATATGAGGTGTAAACGAGAGGACTAGACTTTAGATGAGCACTTCAAGAGACATGATAAAATTCTAGATCCTAACACGTCACCGACTAGAGAGGGATGCTGCAATTTTGAACTAAACGATATGGGTAAGGCCGTTTTAGTAAAAGATTGGGAAGACTCCGCATCATCCGAAAGCGAAATTTTATGAGGAAATTTTTGGCACTTCGAGAGAGCTCCATTCACCAAAAGAAGTGAATAATGTAGAAAGCACTATTGATCCAAGGTTCCAAACCCTGTCATGCAACATGTTGACTGTGAGCAAACTGACTCATTTACCCAAAAAAAATAAAAAACGCCGATTACCGAACTTCGAGAAAGCTTGAAACACGGGAAATTGAAGACCCTACTCGCGAAGAAGTGGTGTATTGGCCCATTGCCTAGAGCCACTGGCGAGAAGACCCCTCTCAAGGAGACCGTAAATTTGGGAAGCCAATTACCAAAATGATCACGAAGTGGTATGCCGCCCCACTGCCTGGCCACGCCAGCGGGGAAGATCCTCCTCGGTAGATAGCCCATTTTCAACCCCACCTGTACCATATCATTCCGAAAATCCAAAAAAAATTAGAAAACCCTAAAAACCCAAAAAAAATAGAAAATAGAAAACCCAAAAACATAGTAACCGTTGTAGAAAAATTTAGTCATCATCGGAATATGGGCAATTAGAGGCGATGGAAGTTACCCCCCGTAGAGCAGTCCCGACTAGAGGAGATTATGACCAACATTGATAAGTTAGGCTGTGAATCTCTGCCCGTCATTCCAGAACCCGAGCCCTTAGTGCAACATATGAATATCAACGATGGAATGGGTGTTTACGAATTAGTGGACGCCGAAGAAGGGGATGACGAAATTTCTGAGGAATTTAGAAGAATAGTCAAGAAGTTTGATGAAGAGACACAAGCAGCTGCCCAAAAAAAAAAAAAAAAAAAAAAGAAATAAACTTAGGGACAGAGGAGAGACACAAGTAGGTCTAAATCAGCGTGTGCCTAGAACCAGACGAAGAGAGTAAAATCCTTGAGGTCCTAAGAGAATATCAGAACGTGTTCGCATCGGATTATAAGGATATGCCTGGACTTGCACCCGACCTGGTGGAGCACCGGGTCCCACTAGAAGAAAATGCTAAACCAGTCAAGCAAAAGTTGAGAAAGATGCTTCCCGATGTTGCCCTGAAAGTAAAAGAAGAGGTTGATAAACTCCATTAAGCTAAATTCATCAGAGTCGTATGGTTCCCTCAATGGGTAGCCCACATAGTCCCAGTAAAGAAGAAAGACAGACGCGTCCGAGTCTGTATTGATTTTCAAAATTTGAACAAGGCATCTCCTAAAGTCGATTTCCCCTTGCCTTATTGATAATACTGCAGGGCACGCCATGCTATCATTCATGGATGGTTACTCAGGGTACAATCAAATCAAGTTGTCGCTAGAAGATCAGGAGAAAACATCATTCACTACACCCTGGGGGACCTATTGCTACGTTGTAATGCCTTTTGGCTTGAAGAATGCCGGTGCCACTTATCAGAGGGCCATGATGGCGATATTCCACGATGTGATACACAATTGTATGGAAGTTTACGTAAATGACATTCTAATCAAATTCAAAACCCGAGAAGACCATGTCGCGGCTCTTAGGAGAGTCCTTCAACGATCTAAGGACGCTCAACTGAAAATGAATTCGAAGAAATGCGTTTTTGGAGTATCCTTGGGCAAACTCTTGGGCTTTATGGTAAGTAATTGGGGGATCGAAGTTGATCCTTCTAAGGTAAAGGCCATCCTCGAAATGTCGCCCCCGAAAAATCTCAATAAATTGAGAGGCCTCATAGGGCAATTACAGTTCATTAGGAGATTCATTTCACAGCATTCCCAAAGGTGTGAGCCATTCCACAAATTGCTAAAGAGAGGTGTGAGATACCACTAGGATGACGACTGCCAGAAGGCATTTGAAGATCTGAAGAAATATCTGTTGAGTCCTTCCGTTCTGAAACCCCCTATTAAAAACAAACCTTTCATTTTATATGTGTCAGCGACAAAATCTGCAATAGGCGTGGTCCTAGGTCAACATGATGAGACCGGCCGAAAGGAGAACGCTATTTATTACCAGAGTAAATCTTTGTTACCCTATGAAAGGAAATACTCCCCCATGGAAAGAACCAGCTTAGCCGTAGTTTGGGCTGCTCAGAAGTTAAGACACTACTTTCTAGCTCATCAGGTTAAACTCCTAGCAATGATAGTTCCTTTGAAGTATATTTTTGAGAAACCTATCACTTCAGGTTGAGTCGCGAGATGGAAAATGCTCTTGGCTGAATTTGACATAACATGTGTTACACAGAAGTCCATAAAAGGCCAGGCGATTGCTAACCGTCTAGCACACCTCCCTCTGCCTCAATACGAGCCAGTTAGAACTGGATTCCCCAATGAGAACATTTTGTTTACAGACATTGAAGAGGTTAAGGATGATGACTCATGGACCATGTACTTTGATGGGGCCTTAAACCAAAATGGAAAAGGAGTCGAGGTAGTGTTATTATCCCCAGAAGGAGTTGTCATACCGAAAGCCTACAAGATTGGGTTTCCAGCAACCAACAACGTGATGGAGTACGAAGCCTTATTAGCAAGACTGAGAGAAGCCCAGGCCCTGGGTGTCGAGAAACTGAGAGTCTTCGACGATTCCAAGGTTGTTATTTCCCAAATAGCTGGAGAATGGAAGGTCAGTGCCCCAAAGCTTGCACATTGCCATATGAAAGCAAGGGAACTAATGTCTGATTTCAAGAAAATCTCCTTCCTCTACATCCCTCGAGCCTTAAACTGACTGGCTGACTCATTAGCAATCCTAGCTTCAATCATAGAGATGTCTGATAACAAAGATTCAGAAGGTTCCTGATTAGAAGGCTAGCTTCACCGTCCGTCAAACCGATAGATTTAACCAAAGGAAACCTTGCCGAAATTTTGCCAAAAGTTCCAAAGGAAAATAGTAAGAAAGCCAAGACCAAAAACTCTGATCAAGAGAATAACACTAATCCCAAAGAAGGACTCCTGGCTCGCATACAACATGACGATGACCTGGTAGATCATCCCTGGTACTAGGACATCTGAAATTACCTATGCGATGGCTACATCCCTGAATATGCCACTCATTCGGATAAAAGAGCATTGAAAGAAATGGTTCAGAGATACGACATAGTCGCAGGACTATTGTACCGTAGATCATTCAGTGGAGTTCTCTTACGATGTGTGACCATAGAAGAAGGGCAAGAAATACTTGAAAAGGCACATTCAGGAGAGTGTGGAGGACATGTCAACGGGCAGATGTTGGCTAAGAAGATCATCCATTTACGTTATTATTGGCCATCCCTAGAGTCTGATTCATTCCATTATGTTAAGAGGTGCAAAGAATGTCAGCTGCATGCCGACCTAATTCAAGCCCCCGCATCCTCACTTCACCCTACCATAGCTCGATGGCCTTTCTCGACCTGGGCCTTTGATATCATAGGACCCCTGGCCCTTACTCTAGAAAACACACAAAATAAGGCATTCATATTGACAGCCACAAAATATTACACTAAGTGGGCAGAAGCAGAGGCATATGTTAATATTAAGCTACCTCCGTAGTCAAATTCATTAAAAAAAATATATAATAGCTAGGTTTGGCATTCCTAAGGTATTCATAACAGACAACGACCCCCAGTTTATTTCTCAGCAAATGAACGAGTTGTGCACAAAATATGACTTAGAACTGCATCATTCAACCTCATATCATCCCCAAGCAAATGGTCAGGCCGAAGCAACCAACAAGACCTTATTGAAGATCATTAAGAAGACTGTGCAAACCGTCAAAGGTAACAATTGGTCAGACCGTTTGGTTGAAGCGTTATGGGCGTACTGGACTTCTATAAGAACTCTTATAGGAGAAACCTCATACTCTTTGACCTACGGAATGGAAGCAGTCCTTCCCCTCGAAGTTCTTCACCCGTCACTGCATATCCAGTTAGATGAAGATATAACAGAAGACCAGAGGAGAGAAGCATTGCTACTTCAGCTAGACCTACTCGACGAGAAAAAAATGAAGGCATGATCGGACCCTAAGTATAGGGCGCAATTGTAGTAATAATCTGGTAAGTCCAGATCAATCCACAGGGAGCAATGCCTTTTGAAAATCTTTCCAACTTTGACCTATCCTAAATAAATATTGAATCTGGCCGAAATGGAAACTAATTAAATTACATCAACTTTCCAAAAATAAAAACACTAATCTAAATAAAGAAACCTAATCTAGATAATACTAATTAAATTAAAACCTGCAAAAGAATACACAAATCAAACAACCAATTTAATATAAAATAAATCAAAATAAAATTTTTTTAAATTAAATACTAATTACCAAAATCACTTTTTATGAAAATATGAATGATCTATAATGCCCTAAATACTAACAATGCAATTTTATGCAAGTTTCTAAAAATCTGATGCAAGTATGAAAACTCTTGCACATGCCCAATTTTGCTGGATTATACGACTCGTCTAAGATGATATGAACCTAAATCTAATGGATGGAATTAATACTCTGATGATGCATGAACACAACAAAAAACGAAGAATGGAAAAATGACTTAAAACGAAAAAGATATGATTTCCTAAAGATGCCTACTTAAATTGTTTTGCTGCTGAAATCTGAACGCAGGCTTATCAACTACCCCTGTTTAAGCCTCTGGATGACATGGTTTTCGAGGTTATTTTTGACTGACATTCTGGGGTTTCAAATTCCAATTACCATACTTTAAATCTGCTATTTTTCGGACCAAAACATTCACATTTACCTGGTTTTCAAATCGCGCATTTTTGTAACACAGTTAGGTCAATTCTGCTAAAACTGTGCAGAATTTTTCATTATTCACATACTAGGTCCGAATTTAGTCCTTCTAATCAGTTGATAATCTTATGATTTCAGTAACAAAAACCTGTTCTAATGCAACTTCTAAATATGATGCATCTAAAAACACTTTCCAACCATATATTATGCAATTAATAAAAATCAAAAGTTTCTACTAAACATAGAAAGATGCAAATTGGGGTTTTTAAATCTAGAATTTGCAAATAAAAAATAATCAGAATATTAACTAAAAAAAATGAAAACAAAAGGGGTGGAAAAATAAAAAGCGGAAAAGTAGTACCAAAGATCTAGAAACTAGACAATCCTACAAATATTGACAATGTGATAATGATGTCCTCTCTTCTCAGAATAGGAAAATTTATGCAAGTAAATACTTGATATCTCTCGATTTTTAATCTGTTTAATTTTTTTTTCAAATCCCTAGATCTAATTATGTGAAATATTTTCTCCAATCAAAACACATAAAAGAACTAGAAGAAAGAAAATTAAATCACTTACATAAAGAATACGCAGAATCAATGCAAGTAGTGTCTTTATTCCTTGATCTTGAAGTACAAAAAAAATTAATATTCTTCTCTCTTCATCATTCTCTCAACATGACCTCTCAACCTATGTCTAAAGAATTAGAAAAAAGAAGAAGAAGAAAGGGATTAGAGAGAGAGGGTGGATGGGAGTGGAGAGGGAGAGAAAACCTCCAAAGTTTCTACTCTATCTTCATGGACGTGCAACCCTTTGTTGGCTTTCTTTTTAAAATTTTTAATATTCCTTGTTTGGTAAGACTCCTCTTCCATCTTGGCTTGAACTCCAAGCAATCCTCCTATCTTGGAAACTTTTCTTGCTAATGATAAAGTCTTGTGGTCTCATTCTTTCCATCTTTGGACTCCTCAAAAGGTCTTTAAGATTGCACATGAGAAGGATTCCTTCTTGGAGTAGATTTCTTCTTTTGCAAGTTTGACTCTTCTAAGCTTCTTTAGATCTTCTTTCCATTCTTGAACAAATCTCTTTCTTCATCATGTGGGCCCATAAAATATGAATTCTCATGCTAACAAAGTCGGGCTCCTCCTTGGGCATGTAGTGCGGTCCCTACTCAATTGCTTTTCAATACGGGTCCCATTTCTTGTTTTCTCCTACAAATAGAAAGAAGCAATTTAAACATTAATTATATGTAAGAAAATAATTACGAACCATGTATGGGACCCTACATGCCTAGTGATGCATTTAAATGACAAACTTTCCAAAAATAGTACATGATGTTAAAAATTTGCAAGATATGCATTGATGAAACTAAAAGCTTAATTTTGGGTTGATAAATGTGTGCAATTTAAAGAATTTTGACCATTTTGACCATTTTTTCAAAAATAACCCCAAATACATGTAATCATGAAATTAAGTGCAAAATTTATGCAATTAAACCTAATTAAGTCAACAAATGCTAATGAAATGATGACCTAATTGCCTAGTTTTGTGGACTTATCAAGGCAACAGAGCATGCACAAGTATACAGGAAGCGAATCGCCCAAGCCTATGACAAACATGTTAAAAAACAAAAGTCAAAGTTGGTGATTTCGTATTAAAACACATTACTCCATTGCAGCTCCCACATCCTAGAGGTAAATTACGACCCAATTGGGAAGGCCTTATGTAGTTAAAGAATGATATTCTGGTAATGCATATAGACTAGTAAATGCAGAAGGGGAAGAGCTCCCCGATCCATGGAACGCTATGTACTTGAAAAGGTACATAGTATGATCCTCCCCTACTTCTTACAGAGTATGACCCTCCCTGCTCCTTAGCATAGTTATAGAAATCCTGTAGGGGGACCGAAGAGATACACTTTGATCAAATTTGGAACTCGAACACACACCAGCATCTGAAAATACACAAAATGGCAAGTCTACCCCACAAAAATTCCACACGGCTAAAGCCACCCAATATGAAGGTTTGTAGGTGAGATCGCTCATGTCATAAAAGCTTTTCAATTGTTCACAAAAAAAAAAAAAAAAAGAGAGATGTCTAGTTAGAAGTCTTGAAGAGGATAAAAATTTTGTGACTAGGTTGGGTTCGTAGCCTTTTTAACTCGAGCCAGTAAGCCCATAGAAGTATTTACATATCTAGTGCTCTAAAGCCACTTGGTTTGGGAGTCATTGGCTGAATGCTCATTACGTGGGTTAATTAGAAAGCTTAAGGGACCCACATATTGCACAGTCACATGTCAAAAAAAAAAAAAAAGAAAAAAGAAAAGAAATAAGCTTACTGGACTAACATGCGTACTCATCAGGCGAACTAAGCAGGAGGTAGTCGAAAACCACAACACTAAGGTAGTACAGTGACTCACCACCCTACACACAACAAAATGAGCCCCGGAGGCAATTAGGTGCTCTCCAAAATTCAACCGAAAAGACTAAGCAACTACAAAAAGGGGCCCGTGAGGGCTCAACCTCCAAAGGGTAGTTAGGGAAGATTATGCTGCCACCAGAGTGACAATCATGGATCAAGAAGCTAATCACCTTTCACATCGTCACCCACGGCCAGAATAGACACCAGTCTTAAGCTGGGGCCTTTTTTTTTTTATATATATATACACACATGAATATATACTTATCTCACACACAGTTGCCACAAGCACTCAATAGCCCACACACACTCACCTCATGCACTCTTTTACTACTAATGACTTTTGGTCGGATGCAGGAAAAATATACCCCCTAAGGTATGAGTTCGATCTTGTTGTTCTCAAAGCTTGAGTGCCAAAACGGGCCCCTGACATTTTTACCAAAAAAAGAAAATGACACCTTAGCCAAACTAGGCGAGGTGCCTAAAAATATTAAACTAACAAGTTTGTTTCGAGACCTTGTAGGGAACCCAAACCCGATTACATCCAAAATATCCCACAAGCTAGGGCATTTTTTTTTTACGGGTATCATTTTGTACACGACTCCTCATGACTTGAAAAGAATAAAGTAATGGTAATCAAACGTAGGAGATATAAATTATGTCTGTTTTGATATCCTATGATGAATTTGATTATAGATGTATGCTATGCACACCCTTTTATGATATCACATGTTGTGCAATTAAAAAATGCAGTTATCTTAGGCCACATGCATCACACTCAGGCACTCCCCTTTGTTTGAGAACCCTGAATCGATATTATGTCTCCAGCTCAAAATTGATATAAGATTGTATTCATTTGATCTATTACGTAGATTTCATTTTGACTGTCCCGAATTACTAATGATTCTTCCTACGAGATCCGCGCTTAGAGCACAGATTTCGAGAAATTTTAGAAAAAATTTCAGCAACACCTTCCCTTATTTTTAGACCCCAGAAAATTTCCGGATGCACAAGAACCTGTTACCTGTGAAAGAACACTTCATATATTCCCCCCGGCACCCCACAATAACTCCTCATCAATCAACCACATTCTCATGGCAATTCTAAGACATCAAAAACACTATCTCAACTATACATACATAATATACATGTGCACAACATACACATCAAGTCAAGTACATATGAGCTCCCACCATGAGCCGAAGATGGGGTGAAACATAAACAGCATGGCCAGCACATATGAGTACAATATAGAACAAGGATACACATATGAGTACAATATAGAAGATGGATACACAAGAGATGGATCCCTAGCAGATCAATCGAAGAACGATAACCCTATGGAGCAGCTCCATTATGACGAGCCGACAAAGCGAACGAGGACAGACTAGGGGTACGCTGAGAAGGGGCTCAGATCGAGTCCGAAAACGCTAACCTTTCTCTTCCGCCTTCTGGCAATATCGATCAAGGCGCCTCCGCAAATCAGCAACCACCTCCTCGTGACATAACGCCATGCGATCCATGCGCTGGGCAAACTGATCAAGAATAAGGCCTTCTTCTCAGCCAAGCTAAGAAGTAAAGGAACAGAAGCGACAATAGCACTACCCTGCAGGACAACATACAATGAAGCATTACATCCAGCAAATCTGTAGTAGTAAACATGAAACTTGAAAGGATAATGGATGCTTACCTAAGCAAAGGCCTCAAAGCTCTTGAGTTTGGCCTGTAATTCCTCGACCTGCACAACAACATGATTACAATTAACATCGATACCTTCGTCACTAGCCAAGTAACACAGAAACTGGTACTTGGGCGCCACTGCCTGTGCACCCAAGTCACCCAAAGGACCTAAGCGCCACCACAGGTGCGCCCAAATCCTCCGTCAATCTCGTTTCGCTGGTTTCGACATCTTTTCATTATTTGAACTAAAATCCGAAACTTCAGAACCTCCCACAATTAAAACAAAACCTCAAGACACCTCTAATCCATCCTTAAATAACTCTTAACCAAACCATAACTTAAAAATAAACCGAATCAATTAAGCTCATAATTAACAAATCAATTAGGTGCTAAAACCATCAAGCTTAGGTTGTCCACACTCTAGGATTAGGCCGGATTCCTCCACTAAGTAGATTAGAGCATTAGGCTTCGTCTCATCACTATCTTTGTTTCGTAGGAGACCGGGAGAGTTGATGTGAGCGGTCTAAGACCTTAGGTTAGGGTTTATCCAATGATCAGTAATAAAGCACTAATCACGTAAATCCAAGTAAAATCCTCTAGATAGGCCCTTCTAACCCCAATATCAAAAATCCATAAAAACTATAAAACCAACAAAATCAACCTAAAAAGATTTTTACTTTATTTCTTCCTCCACCTCAGGTGCCAGATATTTAATCAAACTTAATGATAAAAGAGAATAAAGAGCTGATTTTTAATATTGAATGAATGATAATGACGATATGAGATGAGTGATTTCACACACTTTTAAACAATCATGGCCCATTCGCCACCCTAAAACAAACACCGGCCCATCAGCCACTTTCAATCAATCACGGCCCATCGGCCACCTTCAATCAATCACGGCCCATCGGCTTTCACTTTTTATCACTCGTGAATCGCACACGAAAAGCAAAGAAATCACAAGTCAAAGTCCCATTTGCATCATCACTTTGGTTTGAAAAATCAACCTTTAAACCCTATTTTGCCAAGGAATTAGAAGGGGGTACCTGGGAACAGAGTCGATCCTCTTCTTAAATATTTGGCACCTCCTCCATTTTATTTTCTTTATTTTAATTATTTTATCTTACTTGGATGCACTATGATTAAGCTGTGTGAGGATTAACCTTTATTTGGACTTTAACTCATAGCCCTCAATTGACCCTATATTAAAAAGACCCAAGGAGACCCAAATTAATGTGAC
Organism: Camphora micrantha; assembly: GCA_003546025.1. Lineage (NCBI taxonomy): Eukaryota > Viridiplantae > Streptophyta > Magnoliopsida > Laurales > Lauraceae > Camphora > Camphora micrantha. Next base: position 22,573,372 of record QPKB01000001.1, read on the forward strand.
AGGACAACCATCATGGGTTGCCGACAGTACATTAGATGAGAGGAAGAACCCACTCACTTATTTTCTCCCATTTATTTTTCTTCGGCTTCCGTCGAAGAATGGTGTTGCGGCCATTACCGTAGCTGGCGATCGTGATCCCTCGATTTTAAGAGTAGTCGGAATCCTCATTTTCGATATAAAATTTAAATAGCATCATATATAATTGAATGACGATTTCCCTCCCCGGGGGGAATCAAAATTTACATTCGACAGGCCCTTCTAGCCCCATTATCAAAAATTCATAAAAACTATAAAACCAACAAAATTAACCCAAAAAGATTTCTCTTATTTTTTCCTCCACCTCCGGTGCCTGATATTTAATCAAAATTAATGTTAAAAGGAAATGAAGAACTGATTTTTAAAATTGAATCAATGAAAATGATGAGATGAGATGAGATGAGTGATTTTGCACACTTTTATTTTGACCCATTGACCACCCTCAAATAAACACCGGCCCATCGGTCACCTTTAAATCAATCACAGCTCATCGACCACCTTCAATCAATTAAGGCACATCGGCCTTTCACTTTTATCACTCGTGTATCGTAGAAGAAAAACACAGAAATTATAAGTCAAAACTCTCATTTGCATTATCATTTTTCTTTGAAATATCAGCCTTTAAACCCTATTTTGTCAAGGGATCAGAAGGGGGTTACCCAGGAACAAGGTCGGTCATCTTCTTAAATATTTGGCACCTCCCCGTTTTTATCTTCTTTATTTTAGTTACTTATTTTATCTTCTTTATTTTAGTTACTTATTTTATCTTCTTTATTTTAGTTACTTTATTTTACTTGGATCTACTATAATTAAACTATGTGAGGAGTAACCCCTATTTGGACTTTAACTCATGACCCTGAATTAACCAATATCAAAAGACCCAAATCAATGTGACAGGACAACTGTCATGTGTTGCCGGCAGCACATTAGACAAAAGAAATAACCCATCTTATTATTTTTCTCCCCATTTTTCTTCGACTTTCGTCGAAGAACGGTGTTGTGTATGTTACTGTAGCCGGCGATCGTGATCCATCGATTTTGATGATAGTCGGAATTCTCATTTCGATGTAAAATTTAAATAACATATATAAATTAATAGAGATTTTCAAAGCCATGTCGCTCCATTGGGATTCTAAATTCACATCTGACAGGTGTGTGGGAAAAAAATACATTGTGAAAGAGTCAATAAATTACCTTCTTTCCTATACCACCGACTCCTTAGGCATGTTGTAGTTGCAATGTCAAAATGAAAATTACTTGTTTTATAGCCTCGCAAATCGTTTCTATTCAAACAAATAAGATATAAAAACTTTAAGCATATGATAAATGCAGAAAGACAATGGAAAATAAGAAACAATAATCTATAAAAACTCCATATAAAAAATATAAAGAACAAATGATTGGGTCAAAGAAAATCATAGTAGTTATACAAATAAGAGAGCCTCGGAGCGAACAGGTAAGATTGCACTAACTAGGATGACCATAAACTTCTAGGAGAACACAATAACTACCAAGAAGAAAATTTCATGCAAGGCATGTGCTGTTTTGGTCATCATTTTAAGCCCACGAGTTCAGGTGGGCCACTTATTTTTAAAGTTCGTAAAAGATACCAGGTTTACCCTCAAAGTTTAAGGGCAAGGTAGGACTGATAGCAGCATGTAAAATCTAAATTAATCAAGGACATGAAACATGAAAAAAAAAAAAAAAAAAAAAGACATTATATAAGTGGAAAATTGCATGATCTAACTCCAAGCTGACTATTTTTAACTTCCATTAATCAAATCTAACACCTATCTTAGAATCCAATAAAGAGTGACACTATTGAAGTGGAGAGGGCTTGAGCTTTAGATATTAGGAAGATTTCATCTATCGAGAGATACTCTCACAGGAGATATATATATATATATATATATATATAAGAGGTGCTTTTGTGAGAGACACTCTCCCCTCACTATGAGAGATAAGGTGGGAGCCCTCACATCCATATTCAATACTAACAACTTAAATGTGAGGGTCTCCACTCCTATCTCTCATAGTAAGGTGAGAGTGTATTTCACAAGAGCATCTCCATATATAAATATATATATATATATATATACGTACACGCACGTTGGTTATTAGGTCACTGGTGCGCATCTTGTGCACCTTGGATAGGGCCCACCTGATGGTCCATGCGAATGGACCCCACACGGCTTGAATTTCACATGGGGCCAACCTTTACGCCCATTTAATGTATTGTACGCCGTTGGATTGACTGCACATCCATCTGAATGGACTGAACAATGTAAAACTTGTGGGATCCATATGGAGATGATAGGAGTCAGGGGGATCTCGTCCCAGTCCTAGGTGTGGACACTGGTTCAGTGCACAACTTAGTGCTACACACACATACATACATATATGCAACTCTCATTAAGCAGGAGCTTAGAATAAGATAAGCTAAGGTAAGCTTAAGTTTGTGGTGGGCCCATGTGAAGACCTACATGGAGGTAAAGATGGGAGGGATTTCAAGGACTCCCTGGAACCCTCCTCTTTACAAGAAATCCGTCCCAACAATGGTTTTATAATCTCCATCAAGGCCCCAAAAGTTTACCATCAACAGCTCATTCGGATTGGTACACAGTCGATCCAACAGTCTAGTAGATTTGGATCTGACCAAAAGTTTGTGGGCATGTGAGGACCGTCCTTGTAGAATCACTTCCCTGTAACTTTTGACTCATTTTCAAAAAATTACATGAAGTTGAATGTTTCAAAGGCTTTGATGACGACGACGACGACGACAAAGACATACAGACGTACACTCATCCTGTATATAGTAGGGCCAGTTGCCCAACATACACTTAGGGGGTGCTCATGGGCTGGCTCTGCCCGAGCTCGCTTTGGGCAGGTCTTAGATATGTAATTAGGGCCCAATACCCAATTAATTATTGGGTCATGCTTGGATTAAGTGATAGAAAGCCTATAGCCCGGCTCGGCTTTTGTAAGAAATGCATGTAACTTAATTTATTTAGTACTCTAATGCGTGATGAAAAGCCTAGTTCAGCCCGACCCTATTGATTAAATAGGCAGGCTTGAACCTAACTTTTATGGCCCGTGTCAGGCTTGATCCGGGCCTGGGCTACTGTTTCTAAAACCGGGCTGGGCCTGAATATACCTTAGCCCAGGCCATGAACACCCCTACATACACTGCCACTTTTTCTTTTTCCATTTTTAATTTCTATAAAAAATTACAATTAGGAATCTTTACTTATTCTTGTTAAAAAAAAACAAGAAGGAATCTTTGCCCATAACCCCTGTTTGGGAAGGGGGAGGAATGGGGGGGAGGGAAAAAAAAGGAGGGAAAGTGGGGGGGGGAAATGATTTGGGAGGGTGTTTGGGAAGGGGAGGGAGGGAAAATGGAGGGGAGGGGGAGGGAAAAAGGGTAAAAAAAATTTCCCCCCAAAATTGGGGGCAAAATGGGGGAGAGGAGGGGAAAATGAGAGAAAAGACCAAAATGCCCTTTTATTTGTAAAGAAAGTTTTAAAGTTTTTATAAAAATAAGGGTAAAACGGTAATTTTCTCTCTATCTCACAAACAAACAAAACCCTACTTTTTCACTTTTCTTCCCCCTACTTTTTCACTTCCCAAACAAGAGAAGGTAAAATTAATTTTCCCTCCCCTCCCTTCCCCTTCATTTTCCTTCCCCCTCAAATTTTCCCTCCCCTCCCCTCCCCTCCCCTCTCCCAAACGGACCTAAGTTCCAAGGATCTATGCCTGCAACAACTACCAAATCGGTAAATATATCGGGCGAAAAAATAATAAAATAAAGAGCAATGTTTCAAAAACTTGATAACAATTCGTATAGACATTTAAACCTTGAGCTTCATTGCAGCACAGCCTTTGAACGCACGCACGAGTGGAGGAAAATCCAAACCGTTGATATACCTCTAGTACCCATTGTAATAAGCAACATAGAAAATATTCCAATCGATGAGTTAACCACAGTTGGACTGACTACATCTTGAGCACACGATCAATCAATTTACTTCCTTCCCTTCCCTTTCTTTCTTTTTTTTTTTTTTTTCAATAAAAACGAATGGAGTCATCATGTGTAAAATCGACTGTAAAATCCAACGATTGGTCATGGTCACCAAAATTGGTTTTAGTAATTTAAAGACAGTCAATATAATGGGTGCAAGGAATCATCGGTTCAGATTTCCGGAAGTTTAGGAGAAGAAACGTTACATATATATAACAACAACAACAACAACAACAGTAGATAAATCAGTGTAAGAAATAGTGAAGAAACAAAAGGCAGAAAAGATTTACCAGAAATTACAGCCAAACAACGATGTTCCATCAACTAATCATAGTCGAAAAATGTTACCGAAACTAGTGTGAAACATTCTTTCCTTAATTTATACAGCATTTGCTGAATCCATATCATCATAAAGATTGAAATCACGAAAAAGGGAGGACAATACATGTTTCCGAAAGCGAATTATACCTGAGATTGAGAGCACTGAGCGAACCCAAAACGAATTCTAGGGAGAGATGTGCAAAGAAGAGTTGAGGTGTTGAGAATAAAAGAGAAACGCCAAGACTCTCTCTCAGTAGCCATAGGTTAACTCAGGTTAAAAAATGGACATTCGGTCATTATTTTGCATCACTCTTTTCCATAAAGGCATAAACGAACCCCCGGGTCTGCTCCATTCTCCCATGTTGTTCCTGTCAAAAATAAGATAAATAAGATAAAGTAAGAGGCCTTGTCTTGTCACGAGGACAGTTGTCGGTTCTTTATAGCTACAGCCATGTGCTCATGTCTGTAACACTGTATAACTAGTTAAATCACCACGTAGATATTTTCTAAAAAAATAGAAATTTTCAATAAAGCACTTAAATTTTAACCTTATTTTAAAATTAATAAGTTTTAAAGCTTTTTAAATTAGGGCTTAAGTTCTTAATTAAGGATAATCGTTTATTTTTTTTTTTGTTTTTGCTATCGGAGGATTTTCAAACTTCCAACCTAGGTAAATTCCATTATAGCTCCAGTGTGGTAGTGCAGTTTCGAATCCACAACCTCCTAGTGCAAACCATGGTTCTAGGTCAATGTGGACAATCGTTCATTTAAGATTGTCTTCTCACAACTTTTTCACTCATTTGTTTTCAAATACCAAAATTATATTTCATTGAAATAAAATCCTCTTTCACTTTCTCAATCTCCTCCTATTTTCCTTCTCAGCATTTTCACAATAATTAATGGCAACTAGTGACCCCGCAACAATCAAAGATATGTAATAGCTACAGGAAGCATGTCATAACTTTAATGAAGGGTAATTTGAGTATTTCAAAAAAATTGAGATAAAAAATGTAAAAAAAAAATACCATTAATGGTTGGATGTCCTTAATAAAAAAATTGTACTAAGAGTTTAGGCCCAAATTTGAAAAGTTTTGAAACTTATGTCCTTTTTGTAAATAAGACAAAGATTTAAGGCCTTTTTTAAAAAAATTCAAAAAGAAATTACCATGTGGATGAAGCTAAAAAAAAAAAAAAGAAGCCTCTCACCTCTTGCACCCAAAAATAAATGAAAATATGTAAGCGAAAGTGAAATCGGGCTTAAGCAACCTTTACTGAAATTGTGAGTTCTCATAATTTTGACAATTTTTTTCACGTTCATGTCAATATATGTACCTTTCAAATGTTATTCCTCAAAAACCGAAAAGACAAAATGCTAATTGTAAAAGAACGTTCTGAATTTTAGATTTCAGCAAATTCAATTAGCAAAAAGTGACTTTTTTACTTCCTAACTTATCTTTTAGGTGCAATGAGTTTATTTATATATATATATATATATATATATGGAAATGTTCATGTGCATCCATCCCTCACCATAGGGTGAGGGACACTTCCCCTTTTTGCACATAAAGACAAATGAGTGTACCTCACCTATGTATTTGAAAACTTATTTTTTGTACTTGAAAATCCCATTTATGAAAGTGTCCCTCATCCTATGGTGAGGGATAGATGCACATGAACACTCCCCATATATATATATATAAATAAAAGCATGCCGTTTGTTTCCTCTGCATATCATAAGCCGTTGTTCCGTGCAAAACATATGAAACATCAGGCTTATTTTGGTTATGTCCCCCACCCCCTCTCCTTTCATTTTTGTTGAAGAGAAATATAAGTTTCCTCTTCGGCAACTTTATACAAATAAAGAATTGTTAAACCTCTGCTTTTTTATCAAAGACTCCCAACTATAGAAATTCATATAAAAAAATGCTCTTAATTCTCAAATCTTGTATTTGATTGCTAATTGTGGCAAAGGTAAGATTCTTTTCCAATGAGAGAAACTGGTAGTTAACAACAATTAAAAAGTAAGAGAAATGAAAAGATTATAATGGACTAGATCACGTTGGAGTAGAATTTCTGACAGAAAAATGGGCATTTGTAGTGTGGCCTACTAACAAATCCAAGGCCCTTTACATAGTCGACACATCAAGAAAAGAAACAAAGCGAGAATATAAAGTGTGACATAATGCCATTTGTGGGCCCACTTATGAAGAATCTAAGTCGATGGAAAAATAACTCGATCTTGTAGAGTATAGTAATCATGAGATTTTACTAAAATGACCCATTGTGATTGATTACTATTCAAAATGCTCAAATAAAATAACTAAAAAAATTAAATATTTCATATAGGTATATTTGATGGCAGGTCCCGCTCATATTAGAGTTAAGTTTTTCATAGAAAGTGATAAATTTCTTTTGTGGGATTTAGATTTTTCTTGCCACTTTCATTTTTCTCAATGCGCGCCCCCTTGGAGCATAAGGAGTTTCTCATGATTAAATCGTAGATGATCTTGATTTAGGGCTAACTTTTATTTTTCTTATGCACGTCCCAGTCAAGGATTTCCACCAGATTCTTTGTCTTAAGAGTCCTAGAGGATCCATATGTCAAATTCCATAAAAAGGGAGCATATGTTTACAGAGAGAAAAATCAACCCGTATGCTGTTGAGGTTGAGCGTTTCACTCAGGCTTCTCATCGAGTGGAACTCAATGGTCAAGCCCACATAAAGAATCATAACCACTCATCCCTTTAATAGGATGTATACAAACATCACTTTATTAGAAGTTGGTCCCACACTAACATTGAGTATAGATTAACGGTATAATTAACACAATCTTACGTATTATTACATATATAAATTAATCCTGTGCTTAATCTTAGAGTGCAACCAACTCATGTCGAAGTAGAATTTGGGAAAGTTTCACAAAAAGGGATGGTGTTTATTTTTAGTAGTTTAGGTTTTCAACAGGAGTCGCCCACCATAGAGTTCCATTCGCTTCATTCACTTTCCTTTTTTAGGTACTATCCTCACCAAGGATTTCTTGGTGGTTTTTCTCACTATCGCGGAAAATCCGTATTTGGGAGACAATTAGGGCAAGGAAAGAGGAAAGACAAAATCCATCTCTAACCTAAAATCAGTGAATCCTCCCTTCCCCCAATACCCCCTTCCTCTACCCCCACCCCACCCCACCACACCACCAATCAGAGTCCACTTTTCCGCACTCTCGTAGAAACACAATGCTACAATTTAAAGGACCTTAGTTTTCAAATTTTGAGGTTTTTTTTATTTTTATTTATTTATTTTTACCATTAATCAAGACTTGAACCATTCATCATGTTTAAAAAGGCACAAAATGGTAGGGATGTCAAATGTCAACCATTGATTCATAAAGTATAATAAGATGTTTATAAAAATAAAGTCTAGACCAATAGATGACCATTTGTGGACTTCTGTGTGCCTCGTTTACATAATCCGAATTGTTCATCATCTCCGAGCTGGTTATGTATTCAAATTTACCAACTTGATTTGTTATGGATCATGAGAAGATTGTGAAAAGCTCAATATTGTTGATCTGCCATAATGCAAAAAAAAAAAAAAGGTTTTTTTTTTTTTTTTTATTTTATTTTATTTTATTTTAATTCCCTTACTCCTTTGGCCCCTAAATCACATTCCAAACCATTAATCATCTCTAAAAGGGTCAAATCTCAGCCAGAGATTCAACACCGGTTTTGAGATATTTGCGAAAAAAAAAAAGACATTAAAAACTAAATATTTTTTATTCATGTGGGCCTCTTTTTCGTGATCCAACCCATTTATGATATTTTAAATGGACAAAAACGACGAGGGCTTGACATTTTAGGTCTTCACTCAACTTGGAGTGTGAATTTTAGAAAAGTATAGAATCCTTTGATGAAATAGAGTGAAGATAGCTTAATTATGTGGTGCTTGCCAAACATAGAATGTGATGAAACCTCCCCTCAAGAAGTCCTCATTGGGGATAGCCTCATTCTAGGGGAACTAAGAAATCCTCTAAATAGAGCATTCCTATCTTATTACCAAACATGCCCTCTATAAAGAGTTGATTTGGACACGTGAGAGTGGATAAGAATATGTGTTAATTCATATCTTTATAAAGAGACGTAAAATACCAAAATGACCTGTTAACCTTTCAATTTTCATTTTTGAAGGAGAAGAAAAAAGTAGAAAACAGAAACACCCTTATTAACTTTCAAATTTTAACCTCTTTAACTAAATAAAAAAAGAAAGTTGAGGAGGGGCAAACCCTCCTTGGCTCCACCCCTTTGATAGATATTCCAAATGGATCCACTTCAAAGACAAAAGTTTCGTTAAACATTTTGAGTTCTCAGGATGTTGGATTCCGAATGCTAGATTAAGCATGAGCATTTTGGAATATCACTTGAGGCACTACATTGAGATAATTTCAAATCCTCCCATATGAGAATTTGATCTCGGAATTCTTGCAAATAAACAGGACTCACATTCATACGTATCTAAATTTAAACCCATCTGCAGTTGTTGCTAATGAGAACAAGAATACAGTCTTCAACCCACCCCCTCCATGATCTGGATGCATCTAAGGGGGCCTACAAAATATATTTTATCGCATGAAATATACATAGGCGTTATCTATAAAAATTGTATGAGAAACTACAGTGTAAGAAATGTCAGCTGACACTTGATTCATCGCGTGGATCACATTTTTGCCTAGGCTTCATCAGAGAGAACCTTTATAACAAGTATATTTATCTGTGTACTACCAGTGGAAAGAGCCTTTTTTCTGTTTTTTACCCAGCTTAGGGTGCCACTATTGTGCCAGGAACCCAGCCCAATGGAAAGACTTTGATCCTCTGGTATTAGAGTACATCCCATATGTTTGTAGAGAAACAAATACCACTACAAAATACACATGTTTCAATGCACCTCTTAAGTTAAGGCATAGACCATCCTACCAAACTGGACAAGGACGTTAGGAAACACCCTCTAACAATGGACATAGTGAAGATGTCCATCAATTGATCATTTTATTTCATGTGTAGTTCGGATAGGATTAGCCACCACTTGTCCCAAACAAGATGACAATTAACAGCAAAATGCAATTTTATTTCATGTGATGGCCAAGTCCTATAACTGCTTTTTTATTTTGAGTTTAATGAGTGCTTGTTATTTCTCAAGATGCTTTGAGGAATTCTCAACTCTTGCTTTCAACTTTGAATATTCGTGATAACCACACTGCTTGTGTAATATATCATAATCACAGTATACTTAGATATACTTAGATGATTTTTGTGTTAAATACATCAGCCACAACCAATTTACAAAATGTATGGATACATAAACGTCATGAGTAATAACTTAATATATGCACTGGTCCCACATGACATAAATCTAAACCTTCAATTTAACATGCTCAATCCAGGTCGATTAAAATCAGATTAACCATGGGGATATAATGCACTCAGGTTTGACTTTGGGAGGAGTAAAGTTTGGATCCTATACGTTGGACTTATGTCGGCCTTGGGGTGCACCGACAGGATTTATTGGAACGAATCCTATGAAATTCAAATATCATATTAGTATTATTATATATAAATAATAACAGATAAATTTATGCATTTTATATATTTTACTATTATATTTGAGTTGGGTTATGAAGTGTTACCATTTACAGTATTTGGCTTCTTATCTCTTCTAATGCTGAATAAATCTCCCTCTTGTATCTTTATCGACATTTCTGTTATGTGTATATAGACAATACTTCACTTCTTAGGCTACATGACAATTGGATATATTACACAAGAACATGAGCCACATGGACTATAAACCCGCTCTGATACCGTGTAAGATGGTATGTACCAACTTAAAAGCATAAGCTGATAGGTGGAAAGCCCAAACGGGTATATGAAGCCTTGTCCAATATAGGACTTAGGTGATGTGGAACGTGAGACCATAGTTTAAAATCTTGGTCTCGGTCGTGGTATCGATCGGGCCGAAAAATCGATATGATATCGGTATTGATCGCGGATATCGGTCCGTCGCGATCGTCGCGGTGTGAATTTTTTTTTTAATAAAAAAAAATTCACAAAAATATCCAAAAAATCAAGAATATTAGAAAATGTTGGAAAACAATATTTTTTTTCCATTAGTAACAACAATAAATCAAAATCACGGTCACCTTAAGTTATGAGTCATGTCTATATCGTAGTTCGCTGTCTTCTCTAGTATTTCTTATAGTGCAACCATTATTGATGCTCATGATCAATTTATTAGTGTAAAATATAAGAAAATAAAGATAACATATCAAGTATCATTTAATACTAACTCAATCATCAAATAAGTTGTGAAATCCAAGACCATGAAGATAAAATATTAAAATCTGAATATGATAGTGAGATAAATAAATTAAAAAGCACTTGGACATCAAAAGGTTTATGGTTTACATGAAATTAGGGGAGACTAAAGAGAGATAGATGAGCATAACAGCTTAATTCGAAGTGGAGTATCACCCAAGCTCAATAACATCATCATCATTATTTATTCGGTATGGATTGTCAAAGAATACATAATAGTTATAATAAGGGAGTATGTTGATTTTCTTACCAAAATAAATGATTTCTTCAAGAAATAGTTATAATAAGGGAGTATCTTGGAAATATGCAAGAGAATGAGCTAAGGAAGAGGGGTTGCTCTAAGGAGATGAGTAGAAAGGAAGAATGTGGGGAAGAATGAGGAAAAAATAAAAATTTTAGGGGTTTTTTTACCATTATTTTATCTTGGTCGATATTTTGACCGAGATGGACTGATATATCGGCTGATATATCGGTTAAACCGATATTTTCAAAATATCAGCCGAGATGGACCGATATTTTGGGGATATTTTGGTCTGCGATACCAAGACCGATATCACACCAAAATATCAGACCGGTATAAGCCGATACCTGTATCGACCGATATTTTATACCATATGTGGGACTTCCCACGTGTGGAAAAAAAAACCCATTCAGAATGGGTTTTGTCCAAAGAAGAAATGAGTAGTCGTTCCGTTCCGTATCTGCATTTTGTCAAGAATATTGATAATGGCGCTCTTGGAATTCTTATATGTATACATAAAAGGCTAGTACAAGCTATTAACCAATTTGTAGTGATCCGAATTGAAATAGTGAACTTGTATATTGTCCGTCGCTGAAGTCCAGGAACCAAATCCAACAATATATCAGCATTAGGAAAAGAATAGGACATCTATATTATCAAAAGAATAATAGGGCTTGTTTGGTATGTCTATTCTTTTTTAAGATCCATCAAAATAGTCATAAAAAAAAAAGATAGAATCAAATGACGTCTTTGATAATGAAAGCATCTACTTTAAATAGACTTTTTTTAACTTTAAATAGACTTTTTTAAATCAATGGTTAAAATTTTTTCACGTAACCGTGTTTAGTCTTCCAAAGAGATCTAACGGTTTGGATCTTATATTGAGGGCCCACAATAGCTAGAAAATATCATAACCCTAAACCCTAAACCCTATTATGGTTTGTTAAGGTCTGCGCCAGTAGCCTTTTCAATAGCTACTAATTACTGAGAGAGATATTGGATCTCTTTAGACATTTGTTCCATTTGGAGGATTAGTTTGTCTAGGTTTTCTTTGGAATCAAGTGAGGGTTCATATAATAATACGAAGGCTTCTCAAAAGTTAACTGAGTTTGTTCATCTACCTTAGTTAAGGGTTTAGGCTTTAGGGTTTAGAACGGTGTCGTCGTCCTGTTCTCCTATGATGTCACCACGTTCGACACTGGGCTTTGAAAGTCCGTTCTTTTCTTAGTGAAAAGGGGCAAGGTTATTGGCTTGGCACCTTTTATACCTAAGATTAGTTTTGGCTCTGCGTGCAATTGTCAAAATCTTCAGGGAAGTCCATTCCTAGAATAGCTTCACTTACATTTATATTTTCTATTTCTAGAAAATGGATTTTATGTAAGGTATTTTGAGATTTGGACAAGCAAGGATCAAGTTTCTCTTTTTATGGAGAACTCATTTGCATTTGCTCCACTTGCTACTAGAGGTTCATCTAGTATGGTCATGTGGGCATCTGGGAGTATTTCTTTTCCTCCTAAGTTTGCTGTGACAAGCTTAGTAAAAAAGGAGCTCTCCACTATGGTGAGCGTTGAGCTTTATATCTGAGCTGTTAATGCTAATCTCTTTTTGTTTTATGTTAGTAATAGAGTCGTCCTGAGCAAGGTTAATATGTTCATCTACTTCTTCGTCGGAATCTTCAGGAAGAGTAGATGTTCTAGCAGTATTAGCTTGTTTAGCTAATTTTATCTGCTTCTGGATTTGAAGAATTCTGTTTTCTTCAATTTCCTTCCAATATTCTCCAAGCATTTGGAGAGCCTTGTCTCCGGATTTTCTTCCTCTATTTTCATCAAGTGTGATGAGGAAGTGTTAAGTTATATTTTTTGCTGACAAAAAATATATCTTCTTCCTTTTGTCATGTAGAGTGGAATATCCACATTCCTCACACAGGTGTGATTCTACTGAGATCATGGCTTCAAATTTTATGGATATTCTATCAGGAGGTGGATTCTCCCTGAATTTCCATTCTTTGATAGTCCATTCGTCACAAGTCCATTCAGCATTTTGGTTTTCATATTTGCTGCATGGATGTCTGGGTTTAGAAGGTTTACCTTCTTCTTTGACATACACCATATTGAGTTTAATATCTTCTTCAGAGTTGTCTTCTGATTCAGAGAGGGAAGAAAGTTCTTCTTCACTGTCGGTGATAGCTGAGAGAATTGATTCTTCGTCAAGTTCTTTTAGCTCTGAGGGATATATAATATCCAAGTCGTAAGAGTCTACATAAGGCATTATGGATTCCACCATATTTACTCTTACTTGCTTTATGTTCTTTTTGGGACAGTCTGGAGCAAAGTGTCCGGTTTCTCCACATGTCCAACACTCTCGCTATTAGTAGTGTCCGTGGTTTTCCTGTAATTAGGAACTCTTTTATTGGTAGAACTGATTTTCTTCCAATATCTTCTTTCCTTAAATTTTTATATCTTTTTTCTGGGCTTCTGAAAGTCTTTTGACTTTCTGAATTTATACTTCAACATCCTTTCGGTGTTTGAAATTTCTTTTATCCTTTTTTTTTTTTTATGTTTATTTTTTGAGCATCCCCATTGGATGGGAATATCATTATCCCCTTCATCCTTGAAAGAGATTTCTGAGAAGGCTGATTCAATTAGCCTTTGCTCCTAATTGCTTCTTTTCTTTTGAGCAATATAATCTTGTGTGAAGTTGATCCTTTCTCTTAAAGGTGTTATCCTTAAGATAATGGATTCCATCATATTTTCCTTTCCATTCACAGTAGGCTTGGAGAATGAATTCTCCTATAATAGGAAATTTTCTGAAGTATTCATCCTTCAGACTATCATCTTCACATTTGTAGAATATAGTTTTAAAATTATTGCTATATTGCTCTATGTATTTTAATTTACATTGTTTTAGCTGGGCAAGCTTAAATCTTGCTTGTTCTTGTCCTTCATTAAGAGTTATAGTTTTTGTTTGGCCTATAAACTCTTTAGCTATTAGAAAAATGTATCCATCTACACAGGGCCGGACCCATGTGTATTCACCTGGGTGCAGGTGCACCCGGTAAATTTTGAAAACCCTGTTAGAGAGATACGGGTCATGCACCCCTACCCCACTTAAAAATCCATCTTACACCCTGCATTTAAAGCCCATTCTTAAAATGCACCCACCCACATCAACAATCGGGTCATGCACCCCTACCCCACTTAAAAATCCATCTTACACCCTGCATTTAAAGCCCATTCTTAAAACTGCACCCACCCACATCAACAATCGAGAAATCCTCTCTCAGTTCCCCTAAATCGAAAACCCTTATATCTCTTCATCCATTCTCCCTCTCTAATGTCTATTGCAAACTCTTCATCAACGCATCAAATCAATAGTTCTTCTCCCTCCCTCCCTATTTCTCTTGCGCGCGGTTTCAAATCGACGGCTGACGAGGCTCAAAACTTGTTGTCTTATATATGTAGAGACATAGAAGAGGAGAAGATAGACCCAACTCCAAGTAATACTCCATGCTTCGTATTTTTTTATTTTACTATCTATTTGATGCAATCACTGCCGAGTTAAAAATGATTTGTTCTGATTTTTTCCCCTTAAAATAGTGGATCTGGAATGGATTAAGCTTCATTTATTTTTTATTTTTTTATTTTTTTTTAACTTATGAGTTCTTCTGTGTTTCCTCACTTTTTTAAAAGCTTTGTTTTGGATTATGTGAAAAGTGGTTTGATTTTCACACGTCCGTAGTGTAGAGGCATTTTGATATTAAATGCAGTTGATTTTTGAGTAATTTTTTTGTCGATAGGGCTGGTTGTTGTTTGGTAATGTTATATTAACCCGAAAACAAGCCCCTCAGAAATCAGAATTGTATTAATGTGAAAAAAACCTAACTAAATTTTGTAATCATTTAAATAAAATACATTTTCTCTTTTGTCAATGCAATACATTTTCTCTTTTGTCATTATTAATGTGAAGAGAGTATCACAAAATAATATTTTTTGACTTTTTCAATTGCCATTGTTCTGCACCCCTCAAATAAAAATCTTGGGTCCGCCACTGCATCTACATTTCTCTTATCAGCATATTCTCTCCTGAAGGTTTCAAGGAGATCTTTATGCTCTGGGGTAGTTCCTTTCAAAAGAAACTTGATATAGCTTTGCACATTTCCTTCCAAGTTCAGTTCTGCATAGCTATGGCAGCTTTCTGTATCCCATTTGGAATTCAGTGTGAAACAGATTTCCATCTGTTTTTTCCATTGGTTAATAGCCTTTTTATGTCTCTTACGCCATCTATGTTTAATTTCATTCCTACTGGGTTTATGGGTTTTTCTGCCATATAAGTTTTCCCTTCAAAGTAAAAAGAGATTGCTCTGTTTTTTGGGAAGTTTATGGGTTTATGTCTTACCACCATGTTGGGTGTCTTCCTCGTCATCTTTTAACCTAGCCATATTTTGCTGGATTTTCAAAGGTTCCATATTCCTAGGAATAGGTTACCCTTGTATCATTGCTTCTAGTTCACTAAAGTCCTTGGCTTCTTCAAAATTTATCATGTTGAGAAGGATAGGATTGGTACTAGAAGTAGAAGCTGACCTTTGTAATTTTACATTAGGCTTCTTGCTACTTTGTGGTGTTCCACTAGTTCTGGCTGAGTAGCGTTTATGAGCAGGAGATCTTTTGAAGATGAGCTCAGGTTTTCTGAATTCCTCTTCTAGATCTTGATTTGCATCATGGTACACCAAGCTGGGTTGTGCAAATTTCAAGGAAACTGATTTTTCCACTTGATGTACAAAATCTAAGAGATTGTACCTCTTTTTTATTGGTTGAATATGTGGGAAGTTCCACATTTTCAAATTTGCATCTGTGATCATACCTTGTGTAGGTATCCGCTGGAAAGTATATTCAGCCATATCTCTTGAAGTTCTGACTAGAATTTCTTCATTCAGTCTTCCTCATTGGATATGGTTTAACAATCCATCCTGAGGGTAATGAGTAAACATTACCTGACTTTGGTACTGAACTGATAGGATACCTTCTGCGATGATATATTTTTCATATCCTTTTTGGTTCCTATTATGGATGAGATTACAAGACATATCCAGGTGGTGTATGCTATTTGCAGATGACATTGTTTTAGTGGATGAGACGGGAGAAGGAGTGAATGCTAAGTTAGAATTGTGGTGGAAAACGTTAGAGATTAAATGGTGTAGGTTAAGCCGATGCAAGACGGAATATATGTAGTCAAAGTAGGACACCTGGTAACATAGAAGTAAATTTGGACACATAAAAGATAGTAGAGAAACAAAGCTTTAGATACCTTGGATCTATGGTGCAACAGGATGGAGGGATTGATATTGATATAAGTCACAGGATTCAGGCCGGGTGGACCAAATGGAGGAGTGCTTCGGGCATCTTGTGTGATCAGAAAATCCCCCTCAAGGTTAAAGGAAAGTATTATAAGGTGGCGGTACGCACAGCTTTGTTATATGGATCAGAGTGTTGGGCAGTAAAACATAATCATGTTAAGAAGATGGAAGTTGCGGAGATGATAATGCTAAGATGGATGTGCGGGATCATAAGGAGAGATAGGATTAGGAACGAGGTGATTAGGGGCAAAGTAGGAATAGCACCGATTGGAGATAAAATGAGAGAAAATCGACTAAGATGGTTCGGCCATGTTAGAAGGCGTCCAACGGAGGCACCTGTTAAAAGGTGTGAAAGCATGGAGATTGTCAGGAGTAGGAGAGGGAAAGGGAGACCCAAGAGAAGTTGGAAAGAAACTATTAAACATGACCTTGCCTACATGGATCTAACGGAGGACATGGCCCTAAACAGATTTGATTAGCGTCGACAAATCCATATAACCGACCCCACCTAGTGGGAAAATGCTTGGTTTAGTTTAGTTTAGTTTTTTGTTCCTATTATCAGTTTCATGTACTTGGCTGCTTTGGCTGCTTTTAAAGGCAAGACATATTCTGGGATAACATTGAAATCGGCAACGTTATGGTGGAACCAACTGTCCTATTTCAATTATGCTTTTCTTGAAATCAGAAATTCTTTCATCCACAAGGATGGCACATATTCTGATTTCAGGGTCAGGACTATGTAGTCCTTGTATCCTGCATTGGAATAAACCATGTGATAGGAATTGGTATTCCTGTCTTTGTCTCATGTTTATCCATGCATCATTAAATAAGTCAATTTTTTGACATATTTAGTTGACCGGGACTAAATTGGACCTTTAGGATATTTCTGATATTATGGCTGAGCAGGCATCCTCCATAAGTTTTATTTTTTTATCAAAACTTATCAGGATTTCCTCCTTTGTTTCTTCTGCTGTTTGTTGCATTTTTCTTTCCGCAGAATTTATAGCATCTTTTATTCCCTGGAAGGGATAAGTATGCTCTGAGAGTTTCAATTGAGTTCTAATAATTTCTATATCTTTATTAAGTTGGTAGAAATTATGGCTCATATTTGTTTCTAGATCCGTGATTTTTAAACAAGTATTAGTGATATTTTGGTTATGATTATCACCTAATTCTTTTGTTATCTGGCTCTGAGAGGCTAATGTGTTTAAGCCTGTTCTGAGATTGATTTGGTATTCTGTGAAGATCTGGAAAAATCTTTCCAATCCTTTCCTAAGATTTTCTTGATTTTCTCCAGTGATCTTTTCACATAATTCTAACTCCTCTGAGCTGAATTAATCCTGTTATTAGGAAATTCTGGGAATTTCCTATAGTCTGGGTAAGATGGAGACTAGATAATTTTTGTATTTCCTTCCTTTGTATGAGGAATTCTTGCCCTCCTCTGAGCATTATGTTTTGAATTCTTTGTAGGAATTTTTCCAGTGGGGTAGTTGCTACCTCTTGTACTGGAACTGGGTTTTCGTAAGGTACTATATAGAAATTATGGTTTGTTAAGTTCTGTGCCAGTAGCCTTTTCAATAGCTACTAATTTCTGAGAGAGATCTTGGATCTCTTTAGACATTTCTTCCATTTGGAGGATTAGTTTGTCTAGGTTTTCTTTGGAATCAAGTGAGGCTTTATATAATAATACGAAGGCTTCTCCAAAGTTAACTGGAATTTGTTCAACTACTTTAGTTAAGGTATTTTCCATTAAATCTATTTTTAGATTTAATTCATTGGCTATCTCTGTTTGTGTTAGGCTGATTTTTCCTAATACTTCGAATAGCCAGTCTATCCTGTCACTAAGGTGATTTCCTAGTGAGACTAAATGGATCAGTCCAGGATCTCTTTCTGAGATATGGGAGGCATGTTCGCATGGGAGGTTTTCATGCCAACATTCAGATCTGGGCATATTTTCCTTTTTAAAGGAACATAATTATTTTCTCTGTTATATCCGTATATCCATGTATATATACGGGTAATGAGAGAAGGTCTTTGTTCATTCATTTTGAACAGTGAGATTTCTGGGCAGGCTATTTTTGCCTTGCTGGGCCAATTCTACTATACCTTGTTGTATGGCAGTTTGGTACTTTGTTTGGAAATCTTTTTTACTTTTAAAATAAAGTGGAGTGAAGTGAAATGAAAAGAATGAATAAAATATAAGTGAGTTATGATGATATTTTATTTTTAGTTATTTGGGATGGAATACTTTTGACTTTTGTATAGGGAAATGGAGTTTTTTTGTCTTTTAGTGAGTAAATGTAGTTGCTTTTTGACTTTTTTTTGGAAAAAGTGAAGTGAAGTGAAATGAAAAGAATGAATAAAATATAAGTAAGTTATGATGATATTTTATTTTTAGTTATTTGGGATGAAATATTTTTGACTTTTTGTATAGGGAAATGAAGTGTTTTTGTCTTTTAGTGAGTAAATGTAGTTGCTTTTTGACTTTTTTTTTGGAAAAGATTGAGGGAATTTTTTGGAAAAGTGCTTTTGATGGAATGTTTAACTTGACTTCACTTCACTTGACTATATTAGTAAAATTACCAAATGGGCCTGTTGTCAAAGGCATTCGTGAAATAGCCATGGGGATTTTTCCCATAAGACTTTTCAAAATATTTCCATACTTGACTATATTAGTAAAATTACCAAATGGGCCTGTTGTCAAAGGCATCCGTGAAATAGCCATGGGGATTTTTCCCATAAGACTTTTCAAAATATTTCCATAAAAATTATTTTGTTATATGCATTTATGTTTTTTATTGTGAAGAGAGTAGAACATACTCTTTTCCTATTTTCCATATATATGGAATATAGGTCTGGGTTTGAATTTTTTTATAAATTCTTCTAGGCTGTGGTTATTTATTCCAGATTCTATTATTCCTAGAATATTTAACACAGGGGCGGACCTAGCTTGTTGCGACCTGGGGCGGTCGCCCTAGGTCGGAATTGAAACTCTCTTGGGATTTAATGGGATTTTGGATCAAGGGTGGACATACATTGGAGTGATTTGGTGCGATAGCCCCATGTCGGATTTTAAATGCTCATAGAATTGAATGGGGCCTTGGAGCATGCACCACATGTCTGAACTTGTCACTCTATATATATCTAAAGACAACCCCACATATGTAAAACTTCGTTGGTAAAAAAAGAAAAAAAAAGAAAACATTGTGGCAGTACAGAGCTCCTTTTTCCACCTCTTCTTTGGAGCACATCATCCAAGCCCTGAATTCCCACCAAATCCG
Source organism: Camphora micrantha (assembly GCA_003546025.1). Lineage (NCBI taxonomy): Eukaryota > Viridiplantae > Streptophyta > Magnoliopsida > Laurales > Lauraceae > Camphora > Camphora micrantha. The sequence continues at coordinate 22,592,987 of QPKB01000001.1, forward strand.
AACATATCTACAAATTCAAAGATGACCAAATCCATTCGTATTATCATGTCTTCTTACCCTACTATAATTCAAAGATGGAATTTGTAACGCCCCGAATCCCGGAGCGATTCAGGACCCGGGGCCTTACTATGAAGGAATCTAAATCACTACATAAATCAAGTTATAACAGGGAACTGAGCAATGCATTTAATTTCAATTTATTTAGAGAAATCATTAAGAAATAAATGGTATCTAGTCCGCGGAAGCGACAAATCTTAAATCATAAGGGAATCCAATTCAATATTATTTAAAAAACAATAGTCACAAATTCTAAACATCATAGTTTTGATCAAATATCACGCTCTCTCATCAGCCACGCATGTTGAAGTCCAATGGCTGATTTTCTTCATTGCCAAGCTCCCCCAAATGTTGTGTGCCTGGGGCAATCCACTTATCAGATAACTGGTGAATAATATTTCTAGTTACACAGGTCATTGACACATAACTCAATAACAGAAATGCAGAATAAATCATAAGATGGTAGTGGATTACAAATATAGTTTTCTTACTATTTAGTGGGAGTGCATAATCAGTTATTAACTTTGGTAAATTCAGTAATCCAAATTGTGAGTTCTTGTAATAGAACTCTTCTATCTGAGTTTTCAATATTCCAATCCCTTCCTAAAAAGGAGGTTCTTTCAATAATTCATTCAAAAACTCCCCGTAAGGAGGTCAAATCCATTGACAGTATTTCAGTCCCAGTCCAACCTTATTCCTCCTGACTCACGAGGGTTCAATAATCAATTCAATGTTCAGATGTAAGAAATCCTTATTGATATTTCAATGGTGATACCACTGTCTCGTATAAAATTCATATCGAAATAATCAAAAGAAAGTTTATCAATCCTTGTATCTATTATGCATTCGGTAGAGCTATTTTCGTACAATCATTATTTGATATAGGATTAGTTCCACATAATCGGGATTGATTAGGCCCCACTTATAATCATCCGTTAATACCCTCTTCCGTGCTACTTCTCCCATATCTTCCAATTCATTATTATCACTAAAGGTAAAAAAAAAAAAAAAAAAAAAAAAAAAGAAATACTGTAAATTTTAAAATTTTCCTTATTGTCTTGGGTATTTATTCATAAATCAATAGTATGCCTCAAAACTACCAAGTGTGTGCTTATAACATATATATCACTGAGTTATAAGATTCAACCGAGCCCACAGTAAGTTAATAACCCATCAAAAGAAGCTTTAATGGCTGGTTCATGCAAACCAGTGGGTCCCACAATTTTGTCAACTTAGGGAGGTAAGTCATTGTTACCTATAAAAGAGAACTCTTCCTCTACCCTATTCAATCATCTTCCCACAATTGTTACCTATCCAATGAGAAAGTTACAGATATTTAACAGTAACCAGAACTATTCCAAAACAGCCTGCAACAGTCCCATGTATTCTCATCAAAATTGTTCAGATGGTGGGCCCCTCCCAGGTTCACTTCACCTGGGACCTAATCCATCATGGTCGCCCATCAGGAACCTAGCTGATGGCTGTTCCTGATCTTAGATCAGATGGGCTAGTGGGCCCCGCAGTCTAAAACACACAAAAAAAAAAAAAAACCACATTTTTTCCAAAGTGACGATGCAGTATCTTTAGGATTTAGATGTGGGGTCAGATGGGACCCAACCCAGATGGGTCCACCTACACCTAGGTCGCCCAGGGGTCTGCCATCAGATCCCTGGATTAGATCTTCGATCAAGTGGGTCAGTGGACCCCACAACCCAAACACGTTAAACCCAAAATTTCTCCAACACTGACGATGCAAGACTTCTGGATATAGATGTGTGGTCGGATGGGACCCAATCCAGATGGGTCCACCTCCACAGTGGTCGCCCAAGGGTCTACTATCAGATCCCTGGGTCAGATCTCTGATCACGTGGTCCATCTAATCATACTACTCAATTCGTTGAAATACCCCCAAATTGTCAAGTTACAGATACAGTAACAAATTGCATCCAGATGAGGCCTGATGGGGCCCAGTTTCAAAAAAAAAAAAAAAACCAACTACACCATGGTCAACCAAGGGATGGCCATCAGATCCTTGGGCTGGATATTTGATCAAGTGGGCCCCAGGGACATAGTACCCAAATCGACAGATCCTGTGACTGTCGATTTGGTTGGAAATCCAACTACTGTTCCATTTACGATTGAATATTATGTAAAAATAAATAGCCATCATCTCATCTTCAATCCAATAAATACACAATCATGATCAATTACTACATTACTATGGAGATTACAGATATTGATAAAACCCCTAAGGAAATTTCTAGATCTGTCAATACCCAGATCTTTCCTTGATTTCCTTTTTGGATTATTTTCATGAACAATGGAAAGGCAGATTAACCCAAAAATGCAAACTAAATAAGGGAAACAGTAAGAAATCTGGGGATAACCCCAAATTTCAGTCGTTGCTAGCATTCCCAAGTTCTACGAAAGATATCCCCCTCCTTAAAGGAATATCATTCTAACAATTTAACTGTACAAATGGGCCCTAAAGGGTTGGAAACAGGTTGAGAAAACATATTAATATAACCCAACCCAGCCAAATAGATATGGGCCAAATCTGGCCCAGTTGTTACAAAATTCCACTCCCATTATCCAAAGGTTGAAGACTATGAGAAGTGAAAAGGAAAAGAATGGGTGTCCTCAAAATGTCGTTGTATTCGATCTTTTCTCACAAAAATGTCGTTGTATTCGATCTTTTCTCACACACTCACTCACATCATCTTTGTTGCCCGCCTTTTGAAGTGCAAGGAACGGGAGCGATAAGGATATAACCTAACCGTAATGCTTTTTGGTACTTCCGATTAATATCCTAACCTCTTCATTGCCCAATCTTCAATAGCTATCATGCATTTAGTTGAGTTTCATGAGTTGGACATTTTCTAAAGAAAAACGTGTAGGTGCTATTTGGTAATGTGAAAAAAGTCTAACAATTTTTTTTTTCAAATATCAAAACTTTAGCCCCACCTAAACAAGTCTAACAATTTTTTTTTTCAAATATCAAAACTTTAGCCCCACCTAAACAAAATTCTTGGGTTCGCCACTGATTTAACATGTATTCTGAGGTCCACTAGTTAATAGGGAATTTTTCCTTAAAATTCTGAATATCTTTTAGATAATATTTAGAATTATATAAACTGGGCGATGTAAAAACTACAAATTTTCTGCAGTCCATTCTGAGTTTTTGGTTAGCATATGTTACTGCTTCTTGGAAAGCAGCTTCATATTCTGGGATGAATTCCATGAATTCATTATAAAGAGTGTAGTAATCTTCTAGGAGGGTTTCCCCTAATTCTCTGACTCTTTGCATTTTAGATATGTATTTTTTTACATTTTTTATCCTATTAATTTTGTAAATGAGGGATTTTCTGTGCTTGATGAAGATAAGCTCTAAGTCTAATCTTCTTTGCTGTGAGTGAAAGATGTCTTCTAGTAAGAGGTTCCTTCTTCTGTGCTCTGCTATATCTAAAATGACATTAGCATTGGGAAATGGGAATCCTAAGGGTTGGTCCTGGATTATTTCTTCGAGGTTCTGTATATGCCAATCAAGATGGTTGATATAGATATCAGAGCGTTTTCCCAAGTATATTATATATACTGGATTCTGAGTAGTGGTCCACCTATGCTGTGCAAATAGTAATTTACTGTTTTGTCAATATGGTAACCGGACTCATCTTCTAGCCACCAAAGGTACTTGAACAGCATGACAAAACGCCTCAACGCCTCCATGGCTAACGGCAACAGTCCACAGGGTCCATACCAAGGTATCAGCTATCACTATGGCCTAACCACATTCTGTGATTTGCAGAGAAAGAAGTAAGCAGACAGAAACATAATAGTAGAAAATAACAGACATATTTTTACATATTAACGAGACTATTTACAAACACAAACTATTACAAGAGAGGCCTTGCCCATCCGGCTACTCTGGATGAGGCCTTAGCCGGTCATACCTTAATAGAGTGGTATTTCCTTCTCCTCTCTCAACTCCTCTCTCTAGATTACAAACAAACAAGTCCTTTTATACGCACAGATGCCGGAGTTCAGAAGAAAGGCAAAGCAAAGAGAATTAAAAGATAGGATGCTCTTTGCTGGGGGACCCTCCCTCAGCTTTTCTTCTAGGATGAAAAGATATGGAATCCATCAATGATGGATTCGCCGAAATCAGGGGGTTGTTGTCTCCTGCTTTTCTCTATTCCTTCTTGGCAGAGTGTACTTAAGTTTGTAACGTGTAGGGATACTCTTTGACCGCTCTTTTGAGTATCCTGGATATTTCTACCGGGAGAATAGATATATCTTTTTTCGTTGCTATTTCGATATATCTGACGAAACCTGTGCTGAAGAGTATTTTTTTGTTTTTTTCTCTGAATATACTGCTAGGGGAGCTAGTCAGTATGATTTCTGGGATGTAGCTACAACTACAACTACCTGGGAGGGGATTTATTCCAGGAGTTTTTTCATCTCCTTGGACAAACTGTGTCATTAAGTAGCAGCTCTGGTTCTGATGCTGATGGTATCAGAGTCCACTGTGCATTCTTCAGTTGACACCATTAGCATAACCGAAAATCTGAGCCTCCCATATTTAAGAGTTTGGAGTCCTCCAGTCATTTCTGAGTAGGAGATGATCCCTGTGCTGTTAATCAAATGTCTGGCATACTGGTTAACTTATTATTTTTCCTGTGCAATGAGAGCTCTTTGTAACATGTGGGTTATGGTCCGCCTATGCTTCCGGTAAACCTAGTTCTCCTCTTACGGCAATACTTAGAAAGTCTCTTGTGCTAAACAATAGGATATTGTTTGGGTAATAATGCAAACATGACACATCTTCAACCACCTACAGTAGAGCCAAGACTTCTAACTTCCTAAGACCTCGCTACCAATCTCCTCCTCTTACTTCTTCTAAGGGCTGTCCTTATATAGGCAACAATCTGCCGGACGTGAGAATTTCAAAACCAAAATGAAATAGAAGATAAAATTTACAAGCTGAGCGGTGAACAGCCTAGGGCAAAGAGCTACTTTCCTTATCCCTGGAACGAAACATGGGGAGAATCATGATGAGATTCTGCCGAAATCAATAGTTGTTGTCTCCTGCTTTTCCGTGTTCTTCGATTTCTGTGCTGTATGCGCTTGCTGCGGTGTTGGGCCTGTCGGTTGGTAAGCCGGATTGGTGGTCCACTGAGCTGGGTTGATGGTTCGCTGGAAATGTTGAGCCAGTTTGATGGTCCAATAAGAGTGCTGGGGCAATCTTCTGGGCTTCCTCTAGAATTTGAGGTTCTGTCATTCCTAGAGCAGTGATGTCTAGGAGAGAGCATGGGAGGGTTGCTTGAAAGGGAGCATGACCCTTCTTAACTCTTTCTACTGTGCCTGATCCAATGACATCAAGAGCTTGGATGATGATGGAGGGTGAATAGTACAATGTGTACCATAAGTCGCCCTTGGTGCTTAGTTGAAAGCTGATGTCTTCATTTGTGAAGGCCCTCTGCTTGGAGATGTCACTTCTGGTGAAATTCTTCGGTGCTTCCAGATCTTCATGGTTAAGGGTTGGAGCTCGGGGTAAACCCGAATCAAAGAGTATACTCCAAGGGCAAGGATGTAGGTGCCTAGGGAGTATGGACACTCCTTGATTACTTTCTTCAATACCCTAGACGCTTCTAGGGGAAGAATGTGCAAGTTCTTTTCTTCTAAAATATCAATGTGTCTGACAAACCCTGTGCTGAAGAGTTGAAGAGTACTTGCTTTTGCTCCTCTGACTGGATGGCTTAATTTGCCAGTAAGCCATAGCGAAGGTGATGATTTAGAGCTATCGAAAATTAGCTCTATTCCTTCCTTGATGTCACCACTTGTTATCTGGGTCATCAAGGTTGTTGCGTGAGTATAGATACTATCCAGATTTTCACTTTAAACAGATTTTCGGTTAGCTTGTGACATGAACAGTAACTTCACTATTCACTATTCACTGTTCACTAGCCGTTTGAACAATAACACTATTCACTGTTCACTGCTCACTAGCCGTTTGAACAATAACACTATTCACTGTTCACTATGACCGTTGGAGAGCCGTTGGAGAGCTTTCTATAAATTGAAAAACGCAAGCCCTTAGGGACGATTTGGGGCATTTTCCAATTTATAGAAAGCTAGTTGTTGGAGAGCTTTCTATAAATTGGAAAACGCAAGCCCTTAGGGATGATTTGGGGCATTTTCCAATTTATAGAAAGCTCTCCAACGGCTCTCCAACGGTCATGAATAGTGAACAGTGAATAGTGTTACTGTTCAAACAGCTAGTGAACAGTGAACAGTAAATAGTGTTACTGTTCAAACGGCTAGTGAACAGTGAATAGTGAAGTTACTGTTCATGTCACAAGCTAACCGAAAATCCGTTTAAAGAGAGTTTTTTTTTATAGATACTATCCAGATTTTCACTTTTTTTTCTACTGTTGGAACGGATAGAATAACAATGAAACTGTACTTTTTATAAGAAAATTTCTCTGCTTCTCCGGTCATTTCAGAGTATGATATAATTCCTGTGCTGTTAATCAGTTCTTTGGCGTATTGATTAGCTTGGATTTTTTTCCTGTGCTATGAGAGTTCGGGATTCTCTCATGTTTCTGAGAGCAGCAATTATGGCTTGCTTAATCTCAATTTTTTGATTATATGAGTAAGCATACTCATATAATCTGTGATAGCCCTGTTCGGCTAATCTTGGTCTCGTGAAGATAGATTGAGTTAGAGTATTGAAGTCATCTTCTAATTCTTGATTGGCCTTTTTTTGGACCATACTAGGCTAACCAAACTTTAAGGAAACATTATTTCCTTCTTGATGTACAAAATCTAGGAGATTGTACTTCAATTTCTGTGCAGGTTGGATTTGCGAAAAATTTCACATTTTCAAGTTGTCAAGCATACCTTTGGTAGGTATCTTAATGAATGTGTAATCCGCCTCTGACTAAAACTTTTACGTTTAGTCTTCCCTTTTGGATATGTGTTAACAATCCATCCTAAGCAAAGTTAGTAAACATAACTCTGCTTTGGTATTGTACTATTTGCGAAAAAAATTTCACATTTTCAAGTTGTCAAGCATACCTTTGGTAGGTATCTTAATGAATGTGTAATCCGCCATATCCCTAGTATTTCTGACTAAAACTTTTTCGTTTAGTCTTCCCTTTTGGATATGTGTTAACAATCCATCCTGAGCAAAGTTAGTAAACATAACTCTGCTTTGGTATTGTACCGATAGGATTCCATCCTCAATGTTATAATTCTCATAACCTTGAGTTTCAACTATCAGTTTGATATGTCTGGATGCCCTGATGGGCAAGACAAATCCTGGAATAGTATTGAAATAGGCAACATTTTGATCGAGATCAAGCTGTCCTATTCCGAGAATACTCGTTTTAAAATCTCATATTCTTTCGTCTACGAGAACTGTGCAGATCCTATAGAAAATGTTTATGGTAAGCATGTGTATGTCGCATACAAAAGTATACGTCCATAACCAGTTTCCGGTGCTCAACATATGTTGAATAAAGATTGGAGTTCATTTCTTTAAAAATTTCTTCCATGCCATAATTTTTTATACCAGTTTTAACTGTGTCTATTATAAAAATTATGTATTCTGGGGTCCATTGGTAGACAGGAAAATCCCTTAGGAAATTACCTAGATTTTGGAGGTAATAATTGGGATTGACTGTGGTAGGATGTGTATTGGACACAATCCTCATTAGAATCCTAAGATCCTCTCTGTTATGTGCTACAAGCTCAATGACTCTTATGTCTGGTCATTGAGGCCCTTGATGTAACCTTAAATAAGGTCTGACTGGGCTGGGGATCAAGCCTTCTTGATCCGCATAAGTTATGGCTTCTTGGAAAGTAGCACTATGTTCTGATAGTGACTGGACAAAGCCATCATAAGCAGAATAATATTCTGCCATGAGTTGGTTAATGGCAAGATTTACCCTAACACTGTTGTTTTGGGGGAGTCTTACTATCATGCCTTTTAATAATTTTAATATGTGCAAAAATAGCATGAGTATTAACCAATCCTGTGAAAAGATTTGATCAAGATCTAATCTTCTATGCGCTGAGAAGAGTATATCCTCTAACAGGAGTACTCTTCTCCTCTGTGCTATAGTCTCGAGAATGATCTCGATGTTAGGAAAATTAAATCCAAGTCTAAGTAAAGGACTCTGGGTGTTTTCCTGTAAGTTCTTTATGTGCCAGTCTAGAAGGCTAAGGTACATAGAAGAACGAGAATCCGTATATACTTGATATATCAGATTATCCATAGAGTTCTCATAATATGGGAACTCTATGTATATCCATAGAGATCTGTGCATTTCCAGATGTTCTTGGAATGTCACTCATTCTGTGCAAATGGTTGTGTGTCAACCAAGTTCGAATGGCTCTGATACCAAGATGGGGGTGTGTGAGTATATCTTCAATGATTTTGGGCACATCCTTCCTTTTTTGGTTGGAGGATGTAAGAGATTTCCCTCTTACCTCTTTCCACTGTGCTTTTGTTTCTTCCTCAATTTTGGTCATTTTTTTAGGAGGGTTTGCATCGCTGGATTCCGCTTCGCTTTCATCTGAGAGGTTGAGCTGGCTCATTCTCTGGTATTCCAGGAATTGTTAGTATTGAGAATATTCCAGGAATCTCTGGTATTCCATGAATTGTTGGTACAGACCAAAGTCCATGTTGGATTGGGTAGTCCGTCCTCTTACATGCTTCTATATCATAAAACACTGATCGAGTTAGTTCCGTGTTATGGGTTGGTTGAGCAAACATACCTTCCCTTGATATTATGCCAGCAAGCTCATTGCTTCCCTGAGACGTGTTTGACTTCAATTTAATATCACTAAATAGCTTCGTAGTTGCTTCCTGCTAGTAATGGGTTCTGGGGATTTCAAGGATTTTCTTTACAACATAGTCTACGTGTTTGACTTCATAATCAAATTCATTAAGAAAATGATGCCAATTTATAAGTCTTTTTTGGGAAAATTTGGCTAATGGGGCATTCCTAAAGAACCGACAAAATTTAGAATCTGTCTCTATTAGGAATTTCTTAGGTCTGAGGAATAGGGCATATTTTTCTCTCCCTAATACTACTGCTAGCAACTCCTTTTCTTGAGCATGGTAGTTGCACTATGCGGTGTTTGAATGTTCCTGATTTGAAGTAGCATATTTTTCTTCTTTTTTCTTATCTTCTGGTTTCTATATCTTCTGGTTTTTAAGTCATGTAGACTACTCCCCATTGTTTATCTGAAGCATCACTCTTCAGGATGAATGAGTCTTCAATACTTGGTAGAGCTAAGGGTGGAATAGTTTTTACTATTACACTTATTTCTAAAATAATCTCTTTATGCCTTTTGAGTCCCGGAAAAAGGATTAGTTTCTTCTGTCTTTTTTAGTTTTATAGACATACTGCTTCTGTATTTTGCTTAAGTCCTTTATGAAGTCATTAGCACAATTTAATATCACTAAATAGCTTCGTAGTTGCTTCCTGCTAGTAATGGGTTCTGGGGATTTCAAGGATTTTCTTTACAACATAGTCTTGTAGAGCAACTTCTCCTTGTTTTGTGCTTTTGAATTCCTATGGGATGCTTTTGAATTCCATATGCGAAGTTGCAATCGGGTCGATTCATTAAAAAGAATCGATTCCATACATTTCTTATGTACCCATAGGTACTATATTGGATTTGAATCTGATTCCGGATCAATCTATATTGATGGATCGTAAAAAATAGAAGATAGAACCAATAAAAATAAATCATAAAAAATAGAAGGTAGAACCAATAAAGATTTCTTTTTCGATTCATCCCCGGAGTTGAATACCTCATTCAATAATTTTCCGTAGGAATCAATAGACAAGTCAAATTCCTTATTATGATAGGCTAAACCCGGCTCGGTTATTGATAGAGTGAATAGATCTGTCATTTCTTGAAATGTCTCTTCTAATTCAAACTCGTGGTGCAACCTGTATCCCCCTTTGTTCCGATCATGGAATAGATGAAATAAATCAAAAAATGCATTTTCGTTCAAGAATGAAATCTTATTGGAACTGTCCATATCCGGTTCATCCTTCGGAACCATATCCCATCCCGGATCTGCTGCAATCGAATGAACTGAGGAGTGAATCCTTGTGCATTCGTATTTGCCAGAATCCTGATTTGCAGTCGAATTTACTGAACTAGGTTCTTTTGTCTATAAGTTGGATAAGATTATTTTTATCGGGGATCTTAAAGGATCTTATAGGCATCTAGGATGAGGTTGTGGTTTAAGGCTCCCTAGTCAATAACTATTCTAGCCTTTCCTCTTTTTTGTTCTGTATGTTTGTAAACAAAGAATGCAGGTCTATTATGGGGACTATTTGAAGGACTGATTAGTTTTTGTTCAAGTAGTTCCTTAATCTAGGTAGAGAATTCCTTTATCTCTAGGGCACTGGCCGAGTAGGTTTTGCCATTAATTGCCCTTTCTGGGTCTTTTAGGTTAAGTATGCATCCATATCCTTGTCGTTTAGGGTTTAGGGTTTAGGCAAGCTCTGGCTTCTTCATCTGCCTCCTCCTTGCTACCACCACACTTGCGGGTGTTTCTGAAAGTGGCTAGATAGCAATCTCGTTTGGTAAACAAAGGGAGAATGGTATCGCTATTGGCAAGAGTTAAAACTAACTGGAGTTTTGGAGAATGCTGAATTGTATATCGATCAAAATCTTCAAGGAAGTCAATCCCTAGGATAGAGTCACTTACATTCATGTCTGGGACTTCCAGAAAGCAAATCTTAAATAAGGTATCTTCAATGTTAAGTAGGAGGGACTTAGATTGTCTTGTCATAATGAAAGGAATGGAGTTGGCACCGGTGCCTTCATATGGCACGTCTAAGTCGATCATGTAACAATCAGGGATAATTCCTTTCTTAACAAAAGAATTAGTTGAGCCAGTGTCAACTAATATTTCAATTGCTTTATTCCCTAGATTAACAAGAAATAGGGTAGCAAAAAGCAGGTCTCCTTGATGTTGGTAGGCATTAACTGAAATTGTATTGGTAAGAACATTTTTATTTTTCTTATCAATAACCGGGTCATCTTGTGCTAAGTTTATGGATAGTTCTTCTTGGGAACTGATATCCTGGATGAGAGGAGTATTCTTGGATACTAATTCTCTTGCTCGAAGGTATTGGAGGAGTCTAGGTTCTTCAATATCTGCCCAAAATTCTCCTAAGGTCTTTAGGATCTTGCTCACAGCTTCTTGTCCTCGGTTATCTTGGATGACTGCTAGATAGCAAGTCTTATGGTAGTGGAGGTTGTAATCTGTGCTGACAAAAAGGATATTTTCTTCTTGATATCCTATTTCTGTAGGATAGCTACATTCTTCACATGTATGTGATTCACTAGATACCACAGCTTGAAATTCTATTGTGATTTCGTGTGGTAAAGAATTTCTATATTTCCATTCCTTTTGGCTCCACTTTTTACTTCTCCATTTGAGAGGTAAGTCTTCAAACCTGTCATAAGGTGAAACATAATTAGAAGGTTCCCCTTCTTCTTTGACAATATAAGTATTAAGATGGATATTAGAATAGCAATTCTGGCAAGGCATTTCTTCTTCTTCTTTAGATAATTCGTCAGTTTCTTCATCATCTGTTTCTGCAGAATATACAGATTCTTCGTCTATTTCTCTAACTTCTAAATGATATAAGATGTCATAGCCTTGGCGGTCTGCTTCAAGTAGAATAAGTTCTACTGTGTTAACTCTAATATGTTTTTTGCTACGTTTTGGGCAATTAGGAGCAAAGTGACTTGTTTCCCCACACGTCCAACATTTCTTATTGTTGGCGTCTTCAGGCTTCATTTTCCTATAGTTAGGGATCCTCTTATTAATGGAACTGTCCTTTTTCCAATATTTTCTCTGCTTGAGGTTTTTTATGCCTCTTTTCTGGATCTCGGAAAGTGCTTGTTTCAGATTATCTTCTTCGCATTTATAGAACAGTTGAAATTATTACTATACTGTTCTAAATACTTTAGATTACAAATCTTTAATTGTGCCATTTTACACTTAGCTCTATTCTAAATACTTTAGATTACAAATCTTTATTCTAAATACTTTAGATTACAAATCTTTAATTGTGCCATTTTACACTTAGCTTGTTCTTGTTCTTTATTGAGAGTTACAGCTTTAGTTTGTCCTATGAACTCTCTAGAGATAAGATAGATGTACCTATCTACATTCCTCTGTTCTGCATATTCTTCATTAAATTTATTAAGAAGAATCCTTTGTTGGGGGGTAGTACCTTTCCTTAAGGATTTGAAGTAGCTTTTAACTGTTCCTTCAAATGAAAGTTCTGCATAAGAATGGCAACTTTTTGTGTTCCATTCTGTCTTCATGGTGAAAACTGTTTCCATCCGTTTTTTCCATTGTTCAAGGGCTCTTTTGATGTCCCTAACCTTATCTATATTGAGCATAATTCCTTCAGTGCTCATGGGAATCTCTGCCATGAAAGTTTTTCCTTCAAATGATTTATCATATTTGGATGAAGATTGCGAATCTCTAGAATATATGGGTGTTTTGAAAACTATATTAGTTCTCGGCTCTTCATCTCTCCTTTCTTCCTCATCTCCATCTATGCTATGTGCACGATGTGCATTAATCAATATCTCAGGCTGAGCTTCTATTTTCGAAGGGTCATGCTTCCCTTTGATTATAGTTTCTAAATCGCCAAAGTTCTTAGCATCATTAAGTTTCATCATATTGAGATTTATGGAGGTTTTGAGGCTAGTAGATGAGTTGGACCATAGTAGTTTTATTACTGGTCTGCTCATACTAGGAGTATCTCCTATAGCTTGTTTGTGCACTAAATGTCCCTTTCTGAATTAGGGATTTAGTAGGAGTATTAAAATCCTTTTCGAGTTCTTCATTGGATTCTTTGTCAACCAATGATGGTTTACTGAATTGGATAAAAACATTATCCTCTATTTGATGAACATGTTCTATGAGATTGAATTTTTGTTTCTTTTCAGGCTGCATTTGTGGGAAGTTCCACATTTCAAATTTGTTCATCATTGTCTTAGTTGGTCTTTTTAAAAAGGTGTAATCAGACATGTTTTTACTTGTTCTTACTAGGACTTCTTCATTAATTCTTCCTTTCTGAATATGGAATAATAATCCATCGCTGGCGAAATTGGAGAACATGACTCTGCTCTGATGTTGTATTGATAATATGCCATCCTCTATATTATATTTTTCATATCCTCTAGTGGCTATTATCAATTTCATATGTCTAACCGCTGCTAAGGGTAAGACGAATCCTGGAATGGTGCTAAAATAAGCAACATTTTGTTCAAACTCAAGTTGTCCTATCCCAATAATGCTGTTTCTAAAATTTGAGATTCTTTCATCTACTAGGACTCTGCAGAGTTCTATATTAGGATAAGGGGCATGGAGTCCTTGGATCCTACACTGGAAGAGATCAAAAGATAGGAATTCAAAGTTCTTGTTGAATCCTATTTTAGTGAAATCTTTATGGAAGACATCAAACTTTTGACATCTTTCTGTTACTTTAACTAGATCACCAAACTTAGTGATTTCATAATTTCTTCCTATAGGTTTTTCTCCTAACAAGAAAAGATCTTCATTTCTAACAGAAGGGAGTCTCTGATTGGTCATAGCATCTTCAACTATTTGCCATTCATTTTCTCCAAATTTTCCCCAATTCATCTTAGGCTTCTTTTTAGAACATTTCTGTCTAAGGGCTTTGCCTAAGTTTTTTTTTTGAATCATGTTTAAGCTTGATTTTCCTAATGGTCTATTAGGAGGTTTTAATTGTACATCAGTTTTTTGGGATAGGCTGATTCTTCCAGTCTCTGCTTGAGCTGTGACTGGTCCATTGTTCTTGATGTTGGTGGATTGTTCCATTAATTCTATTTTTGCCTGTAGGGCATCAATTTTATTATGAGCTTCTCTTAACATAGTAATCAGGATATTGTGATTACTTTGGTTTTGCTAGAGAATATTATTAGGAAGACTCTTAAGAGAGTGTGATTCTAATAATATCTGCTCACATGTTTCTTCCATAAGCTTGATCCTTTTATCAAGCGTGCTTAATACGTCGTCTCTAATATTTTCTACCATATCTTGGATTTTTCTTTCGGCAGAAGTTACTGCATCTATAATTCCTTTATAGGGGTATGTATGCTGAGCAGTAGCAAGATTAACTCTTAATTGTTCTATCTCCTTTTTTATTTGAGATAGATCAAATTCTATTCTGGTTTTTATGTCTATTATAACAGTATATACATCATTTTTATTTTGTTGGTTGTTGCTACCAACATCCTTTATTTGTTTTCCCAACCCTGTCAGACATTGGTTCAGGTTTACTTGATATTCAGTGAAGGTTTGAAAGAACTGGTGAAGTCCTTCTCTGATACGTTCTTGATTGCTACGTAGTAGCACATCTAAACCTAGTAATTCTTCTCTTAATTGTACAAGGCCACTGGCAATGAAATTTTGTGATTTTGCTATGGCTTTGTTTAGCTGGATACTAGAAGCAGTCTCTAGTTGCTGATTCTATAAAAGGAACTGTTTTCCTCCATTTATGATGATATTTTGGATTTTTTCCAAAAATTCATCTGTTGAAGTAGCGATTACTTCCTGTGCTTGTATGGGTCCTTGGTAATGGGTAATATTCATTTTGATTGTCTCAGGTCTGCACCTGTGGCTTTTTCAATGGCCGACAGTCTATGAGAAATATTATTTATTTCTCTACTTAATTATTGTAGATGTTCTACAATTTTCTCATTTGGTTGTTTTTCTTCAAAAGAAGCAACATACATTTGGGTGAAGGCTTCTTGAAAATTGACAGGAATATCTTTTCATATCTCCTCTAATTGTTGGGTAAGCATATCTATCTTTAGGATAGTTTCATTTGCTATTTCAGCTTGGAGAACGTCAAGTTTTCCTATAGCCTCAAATAGCCAATTGATTCTGTCACTAAGATAATTTCCCAAAGCTGCTAGATTTCTTAGGCTTGGTTCTTGAGTAGCAATATGTGCTATGTGGTCACTATGAATGCCTTCAGCCCAGCATTTTGTACACAACCTATGATCTCCGCTGAGGAGAACATAACTGTTTTATCTAAAACTATTGTTTCCGTATATCCTAGGGAATATACGGGATATAAGGGAAGGTCTTTGTCTATTCATGATTAACTGGTGAGTTATCTTTGCTAGATAGGTTCAGATTCTCTACCTGTTGTTGGGCATGATTAATATAGCTTTGTTGTATAGCTGCATCATATTTAGCTTTAGAGTTTCTTAATTTGTTAAGTACTTAACAAAATAGGATTGTGGGGTTATACCAAAAACTTCCCTAAATTGGGCCCATAGCACGTGTGCATGATATTGGTGTATAGTATGCATCGAGGTGCATACTTCTTTAATTATTTGTCTGTGCCTAAGGATGTCATTATAGATTTTGACATCAGTTCTTCCCATAGATTCTTCTATACCATAATTTTTTAATCTTGTCATTATATTTTCCAAGACAAAGATTATGTATTCTGAAGTCCAGCTTTGCACTGGGAATTCTCTTAGGAACATGGTAATAATCCATAAATAATCAGAAGCCATTGGTGGGGGAGAATTGGCTATACTCGACCATAGGTCATTATTTTCTTTAATGCATTTGCTTAATAACTCAAGAACTCTAGGATGCATGGTCTGAGATTCGAGATTCTTGATCTAGATCTACATAAGGCCTTACCGGTCTTGGTACAAGTCCATATTGAATTCCATATGTAAGGGCTTCTTGGAAGGTAGCTAGATGTTCTGCCATGGATGGAGCAAAGTTGGCGTAGGCTGCATGGAACTCTGCTAGCAATCCTTCTATAGCGAACATGACTCTGGGATTACTCCTATCTAGAAGGGAGTAATGATTTATAGCTCTTCTTAATATCCTCATCTGATGCATGAAGGTTGTCAAAACTATCCTTTGTTCAAGGAAAAGTATATCTAAATCAGGTCTTCCTTGAGTGGAATACAAAATGTCTTCTAAGAGGAGAGTTCTTCTCCTTTGAGCTAGATTATTAACAATTATACCAACATTAGGGAAAAGTTCTTCAGATCCATGTTCATGGATATATTTTCTTAATTCCTTAATATCTGTGTCTAAAGATTCCAGATACCTGCTAGATCTCGGATAGTCTCCATATAGCTGGTAGACTGGGTCTTGAGTAGAGTCCTCATAAAACGAGATCTCTACAAATATAGGTAATTCAGTAAATGGATCCATAACTGGATCTCTAATCTGTGCGCTAGATGATGTTCCTGGAACATCTACCATTCTCTCAATGGTTGCTTGTAGTCAACCAAGGTTCGAATGGCTCTGATACCAGATTCAACAAATTCAACAAAATATACAAAATATCACAAATTAAGTTAATACAAAGAAACCTGAACAGAGTAGAATGCAGATAAGGTAGAATAACTAGTAGGGTACTCTTCAAAATTCAGTAGGGCTTATGATAATATGCAATATACTTTGGGTTATGGTCCACCCATGCTTCTGGTAGTCTTAGTTCCCTGTAGGTAAGACTCATAGAGTCTCGTGTGCTAAAGCAGTATTTACTATTTCTGGGTAATAATGTAGACAAGACTCATCTTCAACCACCTACAGTATTCAGACACTGTGCCTCAACGCCTTCATGGCAACGGCGATAGTCCATACAGAGGTATTGGTCTCACTATGGCCTCGTACAATATTGTTTCTGATGATGCAGAGAAGTAAAGAGACAGAGGCATAAGGATGAAAAATAACTCACATTACATTACTAATTATCAAAGTAATTTACAACATTACATTGCCTTACGACTTTGAAAGACGCCCATCCAGCTACCCTGGTAGGGCTTAGCTACTCATACCTTTGCAACTCCAAATAAAACTTCCTAGCCTCCGCTCCTCCTCCCTCCTTTATAGATAGATGGGAGTTTATATAGGCCCTTGGGGGGAGCCCGGACTCCAAAACTTATGAAATTTACATAATCTTTTATCTTAAAAAACTCTTCACAAGAGTTTTACTATTCAGACATAATGATGACAAATTATCACCTTTTCACAAGGGTCTACTGTAGGAGGCAATTATATCCTCTTATCCCCAACGCATGCTGGTGTACAGCACGGCTTCTTATCTTCTTGATTATGGAGTTTTTGTTTGCTCCTCTGGCCCTGCGCTGCATCTGGAGGCGTCTATTTTGGATTTGTAGGTCATCGAGCTGGCTTGTCTTACGAGTTTTGAACCCGTCTCGGGGTCCATCAGAAGAGAAGGAGCAATTTCTTCTGCTATCTTAGAAATTAGGGAATCTGCTATCCCTAGTGCAGTTACTTCTGCTAAGGAACATGGAAGGTTAATAATCTGCAAAGGTGCATGGCCTTCTTTCACCCTTTCGACTGTGCCTGTCCCAATTACCTCTGCTGCCTGGATGACCACTAAAGTGTTGCAATACAAAGTATAATACTTAATGCCACATTCTTTTAATTGATGGCTAATGGCTTCTATATTGATAGCCCTCTGCTTAAGAATATCAATTCTAGTATAATTTTCTGATACTTTAATGTGATCATGGTGAATCACTTTGAGTTTCTGAATATTAGGATGAATCCTAATTAGCGCAAAATTCATAGGTGCTAGGACATAAGTCTCTAGCGAATATGGGTAGATCTTAATTATCCTTTTCAGGATTTTAGCTATCTCTTGAGGAAGAAAGTTTAATGATTTTTCTTCATAAATGTCAGCAAATCTGACGAACCCTGTATTGAAGAGAACCTTTTTGTGCTCTTCTATTATCTCGAATTTGGCCTTTTCATTGAACCAAAGTACTGGCTGCATTGGTGAACCAATCAAGTCCATCCCATCTTCTGCATTAATGCTCGTTTTTTGAGACATTAACTCAGCTGCACTATCATACACGCTAAGTGTATCTATATCTTCATGTGGTCTAGAGATATTTAGGGCGACCATGAAGCTGTGCTTTTTATAGGTATAATCCTCTGCTACTCTGGCTGTTTCAGAGCAAGATATAATACCTGTACTGTTGATCAATTCTTTGCCATATTGATTAACCTGGAATTCTTTTTGCGCAATGAGGATTCTATCTCTTCTCATAATTCTTAGCGCAGAAATTACTGCTTGCTTCAGCTCTATTATATGGTTGTCATTTACTGCTTTCCATATATTATCTACAATAAGCAGTTCTGCCCTATTGAATTCCTTTCTAATGATCCCAATTGGGAACTGCTCTTGAAAAGGGCAGTTTCTCAGGAATACACCGCCGATCATGTTTCTGCTATTGTATTCTTCTGGGCGATACCTTGGAGGGTATAATGGCTCATCTATATTGCTGATTATTCTGGGAGGAGTGTAGCTTTCAATGGGAGGATGAGGCTCCTTCCTTTTAACTTGAATCCACTCTCCTTCTCTGCTTTCATCTGTTCTGATGATTTTCTGGGGCGGATTTGCCTCGCTTAATCCAGCTTCTCTTGGCTCGATTTTGCTACTCCCTTCAATAGCCCGTTGGCTCATCTTCTTCTGGTATTCTGGGAATTGCAGGTATTGTTCCTGCTGTGCTTGGTGATATTGTTCGTATTGAACATTGCTCTGATAAGGGGACATTCGTCCTCTTCCTTGATATGCTCTTTTTCTTCCTCTTCTCATCATCTGTAATACAAAGCACTGAGTAATGTCAGGATAGTTACAGGGATTAGAAAAGATCTTTTCTCTAGAGACGATATCAGCTAACTCATTACTTTTGCCTGACACATGTCAAACCTCATAATCAAACTCATTAAGAAATTGGTGCCAGTTTATTAGTCTTCTTTGGGTGAATTTGGTTAATTGAGCACTTTTAAAAAACTGAACGAATTTTGAGTCTGTTTCTACCAAGAATTTCTTACGCCTAAGAAATAGAGCATAGTTTTAGCTAGGCAAGCTTAAATTTTGCTTGTTCTTGTTCTTCATTAAGAGTTATAGTTATTGTTTGGCCTATAAACTCTTTAGCTATAAGAAAAATGTATCCATCTACATTTCTCTTATCAGCATATTATGTCCTGAAGGTTTCAAGGAGATCTTTATGCTCTGGGGGTAGTTCCTTTCATAAAAAACTTGATATGGCTTTGCACATTTCCTTCAAAGGAAAGTTCTGCATAGCTATGGCAGCTTTCTGTATCCCATTTGGAATTCAGTGTGAAACAGATTTCCATCTGTTTTTTCCATTGGTTAAGAGCCCTTTTTATGTCCCTTATGCCATCTATGTTTAATTTCATTCCTACTTGGTTTATGGGTTTTTCTGCCATATAAGTTTTCCCTTCAAAGTTCAAAGAGATTGCTCTTTTTTTGGGAAGTACTTTCTTTATGAGAGAAGACTGGTGTTTTGTAAGTTGTCTTACCACCATGTTGGGTGTCTTCCTCCTCATCTTTTAACCTAGACATATTTAGCTGGATTTTCAAAGGTTCAGTATTCCTAGGAATAGGTTTCCCCTGTATCATTGCTTCTAGTTCAATGAAGTCCTTTGCTTCTTCAAAATTTATCATGTTGAGAAGGATAGGATTAGTACTAGAAGTAGAAGCTGACCTTTGTAATTTTACAATAGGCTTCTTGCTACTTTGTGGTGTTCCACGAGTTCTGGCTGAGTAGCTTTTACGAGCTGGAGATCTTTTGAAGATGAGCTCAGGTTTTCTGAATTTCTCTTCTAGATCTTGGTTTGCCTCATGGTACACCAAGCTGGGTTGTGCAAATTTCAAGGAAACCGAGTTTTCCTCTTGATGTACAAAATCTAAGAGATTGTACTTCTTTTTTATTGGTTGAATCTGTGGGATGTTCCACATTTTCAAATTTGCATTTGTGATCATACCTTGTGTAGTTATGCGCTGGAAAGTACAGTCAGCCATATCTCTTGAAGTTCTGAGTAGAATTTCTTCATTCAGTCTTCCTCGTTGGATATGATTTAAAATCCATCCTGAGGGTAATGAGCAAACATTACCCGGCTTTGGTACTGAACTGATAGGATACCTTCTGCAATGATTTATTTTTCATATCCTTGGGTTCCTATTATCAGTTTTATGTATTTGGCTGCTTTTAAAGGCAAGACAAATCCTGGGAAAACATTGAAATAGGCAACGTTTTGGTGGAACTCCAACTGTCCTATTCCAATTATGTTTTTCTTGAAATCAGAAATTCTTTCATCCACAAGAATTGGTATTCCTGTCTGTCTCATGTTTATTCATGCATCATTAAATACGTCAAATTTTTTTGACATATTTGGTTGACCGTGACTAAATTAGACCATTTAGTCATTTCATAGGTTTTCCCTCTAGGATTTTCTCCTACTTGGAAAAGTTTCTCATATCTAACTGGGGGTAAAGTTTGGTTTGTAATGGCTTGTTCAATGATCTGCCATTCACTATCTCCAAACTCATTCCAATTCATTTGGGGTTTTTTATAAAGATACTTGGTCTTGAGATTTTTCCCAAATTTCATGAGTTGGATAATGTTTAGGCTCAACTTTCCTATTGGTGGATTAGGAGGTTTTAGTTGAGTTGTCTGAGTTTTTATGTTTGGTTGTCTTTCTTGATTTTTGGAAAGACTTCGAGAGAATGTTTTCATTCCTTTTTGTCTGTACAACAAGAATGTTAATTTTCTCTGTCTGAGTTTTAGTAGTTTTTTCTACTCTTAATAAATTGCTATGGATGTTAGCAATTTTTTCCGTATGTTTCTTTTATCATAGTAACTTGCATGTCTAAGTTACTCTGAGCTTCTTTCCTCATATTATCAGTAGTATTTCTTAATGGTTCTATTACTGATATTATGGCTGAGCAGGCATCCTCCATAAGTTTTATATTTTTATCAAAACTTATCAGGATTTCCTCCTTTGTTTCTTCTGCTGTTTGTTGCATTTTTCTTTCAGCAGAATTTATAGCATCTTTTATTCCCTGGAAGGGATAAGTATACTTTGAGAGTTTCAATTGAGTTTTACTAATTTCTATCTCTTTATTAAGTTGGTAGAAATTATGGCTCATATCTGTTTCTAGATCCGTGATTTTTAAATAAGTATTAGTGATATTTTGGTTATGATTATCACCTAATTCTTTTGTTATCTGGATCTGAGAGGCTAATGTGTTTAAGCCTGTTCTGAGATTGATTTGGTATTCTGTGAAGATCTGGAAAAATCTTTCCAATCCTTTCCTAAGATTTTCTTGATTTTCTCCAGTTATCTTTTCACATAATACTAACTCTTCTCTGAGCTGAATTAATCCTGTTATTAGGAAATTCTGGGAATTTCCTATAGTCTGGGTAAGATGGAGACTAGATAATTTTTCTAGTTCCTTCATTTGTATGAGGAATTCTTGCCCTCCTCTGAGGATTATGTTTTGAATTCTTTGTAGGAATTCTTCCAGTGGGGTAGTTGCTACCTCTTGTACTGGAACTGGGTTTTCATAAGGTACTATATTCATTATAGACATTATGGTTTGTTAAGGTCTGCGCCACTATATTCATTATAGACATTATGGTTTGTTAAGGTCTGCGCCAGTAGCCTTTTCAACAGCTACTAATTTCTGAGAGAGATCTTGGATCTCTTTAGACATTTCTTCCATTTGGAGGATTAGTTTGTCTGGGTTTTCTTTGGAATCAAGTGAGGCTTCAAATAATAATACGAAGGCTTCTCCAAAGTCAACTGGAATTTGTTCGTCTACCTTAGTTAAGGTATTTTCCATTAAATCTATTTTTAGATTTAATTCATTGGCTATCTCTGTTTGTGTTAGGCTGAATTTTCCTAATACTTCGAATAGCCAGTTTATCCTGTCACTAAGGTGATTTCCTTGTGAGACTAAATGGATTGGTCCAGGATTACTTCCTGAGATATGGGAGGAATGTTCGCATGGGAGGTTTTCATGCCAACATTCAGATCTGGGTGTATGTTCTTTTTTTAAAGGAAATAATTATTTTCTCTGTTATATCCGTATATCCATGTATATATACAGGTTATGAGAGAAGGTCTTTGTTCATTCATTTTGAACAGTGAGATTTCTGGGCAGGTTATTTTTGCCTTGCTGGGCCAATTCTACTATACCTTGTTGCTGCAGTCAATACTGAGTTTTTGTTTAGCATATGTTACTGCTTCTTGAAAAGTAGCTTCATATTCTGGGATGAACTCCATGAATTCATTGTAAAGAGTGTAGTAATCTTCTAGGACGGTTTCTCCTAATTCTCTGACTCTTTGCATTTTAGATATGTATTTTTTTTACATTTTTTATCCTGTTTATTTTGTAAATGAGGGATTTTCTGTGCTTGATGAAGATAAGATCTAAGTCTAATCTTCTTTGCTGTGAGTGAAAGATGTCTTCTGGTAAGAGGTTCCTTCTTCTGTGCTCTGCTATATCTAAAATGACATTAGCATTGGGAAATGGGAAGACATGGATTATTTCTCTTAGCTTCTGTATATGCCAATCAAGATGGTTGATATAGATATCAGAACGTTTTCCCTAGTATACTATAAATACTGGATTCTGAGTAGAGTCAGGGTTATCCGAAGGTTCCGGAGGACTGGGATTATACATATTTATACTGAGCTGTGCCAAGTTCGAATGGCTTTGATACCAACGTGAGGGGGAGTGTGAGATTTTGTGAAAATCGTTAAAACTTAAAGCAAAGAACAGATCATAAAGAAGTAGAGTAATCATCAGGGTTTAGCACACTCCTAACAATAGCTCATAAATGTAAACAATATATGATAAAATGGAATAACATGTGCGTTGTGGTCCACGTATGCTTCCGGTCATTCTAGTTCTTCTCTATGGAAAGGTTGTAATAACCTTCAGTGCAAACAGTAATTTACTGTTTCGTCAATATGGTAACAGGACTCATCTTCTAGCCACCTAAGGTACTCGGACAGCAGGACAAAATGCCTCAACACCTCTATAGCTATCGGCAAAAGTCCACAGGGTCCGTACCAAGGTATCAGGCCTAACCACATTCTGAGAATAGCACAGTAAGAAGTAAGCAGACAGAAACATAATAGCAGAAAATAACACACACATTATAACAGATTAACAAGACTGTTTACAAACACAAACTATTACAAGAGAGGGCTTGCCCATGAAAAGGCATTAGCCGGTCATACCTTTAACACAGTCGTATTTCCTTCTCCTCTATCAACTCTTCTCTCTAGATTACAAACAAGTCCTTGATCCTTATATAGGCACAGATGCCGGACTTCAAAAGAAAAGTTAAGCAAAAGAAAACTGAAAGATTCATAGGATGCTCTTTGCTGGGCCCCACTCTGGAGGAGGGCCTGCTTTTCTTCTTGGTTGAAGAGAGATGGAATCCCATGATGGATTCACCGAAATCAGCGGGATGTTGTTCTCCTACTTTTCCCTATTCCTTCTGGGAAGCTGCAACTGCCGATATTGTCGGTGGTCGGGTCGGACCTTGGGCCTGATCCTTCTAGCGGTCCTGGGGCAATCAGATAGGCTGCTTTTTGGATTCTTGGGTCAGCGAGTCCAAGCGCTGTTACTCCGATTGGTCATGGTCACCAAAATTGGTCACAGTCAATATAATGGGTGCAAGAAAGTATCTCCTGGCACCACTGCCGGGATGTATGAAGTTATTAACTGATATTTTTATTGAAACCAAGGTAATTTTTATATTATAAAAATGATCCACACGGAAATCACGAAAAAGGAAGGAAATTACATTTTCCAAAAGCGATTTATACCTGAGATTGAGAGCATTGAAATGAGAAGAAGCGAACACAAAATGAATTGAGTAGTGTTATCTGGACAAATTTTTTATCTAAAATTTTAGATAATATTTATGATAGCCCTTATGATATTCAAGAGATACCACAGGAATTGTCTAAAATCATGGACAAAAAACTTCCCCAGTTAAACTTTTTGAAACGAATTATAAGGTCAAAAAGAAGAGTTTGAGGTGCTGAGTAAAGAGATACGCCATCCTTGGGTGTGAGTGTGTTACCTTATACGGGCTAACTCAGGTTAAAATTGGACATCTGGTCCATCTGTCTTTTTGCATAAACCAACTCCGGTTTGCTCCATTCTCCTATGTGGTTTCTGTCATAGATAAGATTAAGTAAGAGGCCTTGTCTTGTCACGAGGACAGTTGTCGGTTCTTTATAGCAACAGCCATGTGATCATGTCCATAACACTGTAATGACTAGTTAAATCACCACGCAGTTATTTTCTAGAAAAATAGAAATTTTCAAATAAGCACTTAAATTTTTACCATATTTTAAAATTAATGAAATTTAAAGCTTTTTAAATTAGGATTTTGATTTTCTAGTAAATTTTTATTTAAAGGAAACCATTTGTTTAAGGTGGTATTCTCGCAACTTTTTCCTTAGTTTTTTTTTCAAATACTGAGATCATCCTTTATCAAAACAAAACTCTTTTTCACTTCCTCAATCTCCTCCTACTTTCTTTCACATGATCCTCACAATAATTAATGGCAATTAGTGTCCCTACAGCAATTAAAGGCATATAGTAGCTACCCGAAAGCATATTATAACTTTAAATTAAGGGTAATTTCAGTATTTCAAAATAATTAAGATAAAACATGCAAAGAAATACCATTAAATGACTAGATGTCCTTAATTGAGAAATTACTAAGAATTTAGGCCCTAATTTGAAAATTTTTGAAACTTATGTCCTTATTTTAAAATAAGATAAAACTTAAGGACTTTTTAAAAAAAAATTAAAAAAAATTACCACATAGATGAAGCCAAAAAAACAAGCCTCCTACCTCTTGCACCCAAAAATTAAAAAAAAGAAGAAAAAAATGGAAGCAAAAGTGAAATTGGGTTCAAGCAATATTTATGGAAATTGTGGATTCTCAAGATTTTGACAAAAAAAATTTTTACATTCATGTCAATAAATGTACGTTTTTTACTATTTGGTCGAAAGCATTTGGAGATATGTTATACCAGAGGATTTGAGAATTTCCAATTGTTTATTCCTCAAAAACCAAAAAGACACAAATGCTAATTGCAAAAGAACATTATGAATTTTAAAACTTAGCAAATTCAATTGGCTAAAAGTGACTTTTTTACTTCCTAACACATCTTTTAGGTGCAACAAGGTTCTTTATGAAAGTAAGACGCTTGTTTCCTCTGCATATCATAAGTCGTTTTTCTGTGCAATTCAAACATACTAAAAAACAGGCTTATTTTGGCTATGTTTTCTTCGCAACACGTAGAAACACAAGTCTAAACACCCCCAGCACCCCCCAAATTTCCATTGAAGAGAAATGCAGATTTTCCCTTCCGCGACTTTATATAAAGAAGGAATTGTTAACTCTCAGGTCCACTCTTTTTTTTTTTTTTTTTTAATTCAAAGACACCCAAGAAGAGGAATTCATATAAAAAATGCTCTTAATTCTCAAATCTTGTATTCGATTGCTAATTGTGGCAAAGGCAGGATTATTTTCCAATGGGAGCAGCTGGTAGTTAACAACAATTTAAAAAAAAAGAAAAGAAAAGAAAAGCTTATGGACTAGATCACGATGGACTGAAATTTCTGACTAAAAAATGGGCATTTGTAATGTAGTCTACTAATAAATCCAAGGCCCTCTACATAGTCGACACATCAAGAAAAGAAGTAAAGAGAGAAAATAAAGTGTGACATAACAGCTTTCGATAATTTCGGAGGCCACTTAGTGTGCCCACTTATGAAGAATCTTAGTCCATGGAGAAATGGCCCGTTCTTGTCGAATATAGTAATCATGAGATTTTACCTAAAATGACCCACCGTGATTCATAACTTTTCAAAATGCTCAAATAAAATAATTAAAAAATTAAATACTTCATATAGATATATACAGAGAGACATTCATGTGCATCTATCCCTCACCATAGAGTAAGGACACTTTCCCTTTTTGCACATGAATTATGAAAGTGTATCTCACCCTATGTACTTGAAAATTCTCTTTTGTACTAGAAAATTCCTAGTTATGGAAGTGTCCATCACCTAATGATGACGGATGGATGCATATGAATATTCTTCATTTGATGGTGGTTTTCGATCATATTAAAGTTCAGTTTTTCATAGAAAGTGATATATTTATTTTGCAGGATTTAGATTTTTCTTGCCATTTTCATTTTTCTCAATGTGGCCACCTAGGAGCATAAGGAATTTCTCATGATTAAGTTGTAGATGATCTTGATTTGGGGCTAACTTTTATTTTTCTTACGCACACCCCACTCAAGGATTTCCACCAGATTCTTTGTCTAAGAGCCCTATATAGAGGATCCATATGTCAAATTCCATAAAAAGGGAGCATATGCTTACAGAGAGAAAAATCAACCTGTATCCTGTTGAGGTTGAGTGTTTCACTGGGCTTCTCATCGAGTGGAACTCCATGGTCAAGCCAACATAAAAAAATCCTAACCATTCAAGATGAAATAATTTCCCTTCAATATATAGGATGTCTCCAAATATCACTTCATTAGGAGTTAGTCCCACACTAACATTGAGTATAGATTAACACAATCTTATATATTATTACATATATAAATTAATCATGTGCTTAATCTTAGAGTGTCACTAACTCATGTTGGAGTAGAATTGGAAAAATTTCACAAAAAGGGATGGTGTTCATTTTTAGTAGCCGCTTCATTCACTTTCCTTTTTTGGGTATCGTCCTCACTAAGGATTTCGTAGTTGTTTTTCTCAATATAGAGGAAAACCCGTATTTGGAAGACAACTAGGGCAAGGAAAGAGGAAAGGCAAAATCCATGTCTAACCTAAAATCAGTGACTCCTCCCTTCCCCCAATACCCCCTTGTCCCACCCCACCACCAATCAGAGCCCACTTTTCCGCACTCCAGTAGAAACACAACACTACAAGCTACAATTTAAAGGACCTTTGTTTTCAAATTTTGGGGATTTTTTTACCATTAATCAAGATTTGAATCATCCATCATGTTTTAAAAGGCACAAAATGGTTGGGATGTCAAATGTCAACCATTGATTCATCAAGTATAATAAGATGTTTATAAAAAAAAGTCTAGACCAATAGATGACCATTTGTGGACTTTTGTGTTCCTCATTTACATAATCCGAATTGTTCATCATCATCAAGCTGGTTATGTATTCAAATTTGCCAACTTGATTAATTATGGATCATGAGAAGATTGTAAAAAACTCTATTGTTGATCAGCCATAATGCAAAAAAAAAGTCCTTTTTTTTTGGCATTCTTAAACTCTTTACTCCTTTGGCCCCTAAATCACATTCCAAACCATTCATCATCTCTAAAAGGGTCAAATCTCAGCCATAGATTGAACACCGGTTTTGAGATATTTGCCAAAAAAAAAAAAAAAAAGACAATAAAAAATAAATATTTCTTTATTCATGTGGACCTCTTTTTCGTGATCCGACCCATTCATGATCTTTTAAATGGACAAAAACGACTAGGGGTTGACATTTTAGGTCTTCAATCAACTTGGATTGTGATATTTTTTTATAGAAAAGTATAGAATCGTTGGATGAAATAAAGTGAAGACAGCTTAATTATGTGGTGATTGCCAAACATAGAATGTGATGAATCCTAGCTCCCCTCCCAAGTTCTCATTGAGGATAGCCTCATTCTAGGGGAACTAAGAAATCCTCTAAATAGAGCATTCATATCTTGTTGCCAAACATGCCCTCTATAAAGAGTGGATTTGGACATGTGAGAGTGGATAAGAACATGTGTTAATTCAGAGAGGGCTTCTAAATACATAATGATTTTTTCTTTTTACATACAGAATTTTTTAAAACTTTTTTTATTACATTTATTCCTTTTTATGAAATTACCAAAAAGGACAATCATCTATCACAACTGAACATCCAATTTCTCTTTGCACACAATCTCATTTTACTTTCATCATTCCATTCCCATTACTCTCGTTCCTCCCATTCCACCGTCTCATTCATCCTTTCACTCTCATTCCTTTCTTCCTCCAATCTCATTCTTCGATTCACATCACCATCTCTCCATTTATCACTTCCACTCTCCCTTCATATCCCACAATTGTCAAACATATTACTTCTTAGTGAAACATCACTTTCAATATCATTTTTTTGTCTAATGGATGAGCAAACTAATAAGCAAAATGTAGTTTTTGAACATAACATCAGTGAGAAGATGAGTTGTTGTGTTTTTTATTTTTATTTTCGCCATTTCTCGAAGCTTGTAAAGCCATTTTTAATTTCTGTTGCTGCGAAACGTTCAGACTTTCAGTGTAGAACAAACTACCGATGTTCGGCCTCTTATAGTTGAACATATCAATTTTGGTCAGCCGTATCTGGCTGAACAAAAAATTTATGTTCAGCCACAGCCTCTTATAGCTGAACATATCAATTTTGTTTAACCGTATCTGGTTGAACAAAAAGTTTATGTTCAGCCACATAGGGTTGAACATATGTGGCTGAACATATCGATTCTTTTCTCTAATTTTCCTTTACGTTGTAATCAACAACGAGTTTGATGTGGGTTTTATTGTGGACTGGCTATAAGTGCTAAAATCCAAATTAGAAATGACATATCATAGTCTATGATGACTGTATTTATGAGGAAGCTCAAATACACATTGAGAGATGAACAACAAATGAAGAAAATGTAACAAACATTACTTGATTGAAAGGGGGCAAGAGAGAATGGTAAGGATAGATGAATGGATGGCTGGAAAAATAAATAGAGGAGAAGGAGACGAAGAAGATGATGATCTTGAACACACTCACCATAAGATAGATAGAGAGGAATAAGAAGAAAATGAGGAGAGTTTTCACCGATTGGAAGGAAGGCTCCAAATTATGGTGGTAAGTTATGTGTTGAGAGAAAGGGGATAGGGCTATTTTAGGTATGTTTTGAGTGTGTGGAACCATAATTTTAAATTTTTTATGCCAAGTGTGGATAAAATTTGTGTGTAAAGGGCTAAAATCGTTGTGTATTTAGAGGCCCTCTAATTCATATCTTTATAAACAGAAGTAAAAGACCAAAATGACCTTTTCACCTTTCAAGTTTCAATTTCAAAGGAGAAGGAAAAAAGATGAGGAAAAAGTAGAAAACAAAAACACCCTTATTAACTTGCAAATTTTAACCTCTTTAATTAAATAAAAAAGAGAGAGAGAGAAAGTTAAGGAGGGGCAAACCCTCCTTGGCTCCACCCCTTTGATTGAAATTTCAAATGGGTCCACTTCAAAGACAAAAGTTATGTAAAACATTTTGAGTTCTCAAAATGTTGGATTCTGAATGCTAGATTGAGCATGAGCATTTTGGAATATCACTTGAAGAACTACATTGAGAGAATTTTAAATCCTCCCATATGAGAATTTTCGGAATTCCTCCAAACAAACAGGCCTTACATTCATATGTATCTAAATTTCAACCCATCTGCAGTTGTTGCTAATGAGAACTAGAACAGAGTCTTCAACGCCATTTCAACCCATCTGCAGTTGCTGCTAATGAGAACTAGAACAGAGTCTTCAACGCCCCCCCCCCCCCCCCCTCAATTTCAACCCATTTGCAGTTGTTGCTAATGAGAACTAGAACAGAGTCTTCAACGCCCGCGGGGGCACCCCCCCCCCCCCCCAACCCAATGATCTGGATGCATCTAAGGGGCCCTACAAAATTATTCTTGTATAAAATATGTGAATATTTTATCGCATGAAATATACATAGGCATTGTATAAAAAAATGATATGAGAAACTACAGTGTAAGAAATGTCAGCTGGCACTTGATTCATCGCGTGGATCACATTCTTTCCTAGGCTTCATGAGAGAGAACCTTTACAACAAGCATATTTATCTGCGTACCTCCAGTGGAAAGACCTTTTTTTCTTTTTTTACCCTTTTTTTCTTTTTTGGGAAAAAAACACTATACCTACCTGGACTTTGGATGTTTTGCAGAGTGCCCCCTGAACTTTGGTATTTTGGACTAAACCTACCTGTAGTTTTAGTTGACATGCAAAATGGACAGATTCTGTTAGTATTAACAGTGTAGGTCGTATAAAATGTGTTTGGTGCATACTGGCGCTAAATAACTCCCCAAAAAAGACCTATTTGCCCCTGAACTAGCCTATAAAACATTAGAAATGCACCAGACACGTTCCTAGTCATTTTTTTTTCTTTCCAGCCATGGCTTCCTCTCAAAACTCTCAAAAATCCTATGCCCATTGTTCTCGTGGCTAATACTCTCAACTTGATGGTGAAATTCGTTATTGTCACTGCGGGCATAGGGCTGCTTTGAGAACTTCTCGAACACAGTGCAACATGGGGAGGAGGTTTCTTGGTTGTGCTCTATATGGGGTTATGCTGTCAACTATCTGATTATTCTTCTTGATGTATGGTCAACCATGCTAGTATTAATGTTATTTTGTTTCAAAATTTTTTCAGATCCAGCCAGCGTGTGGGTTTTTTGAATGGGTTGATGCAGAAATTGATCAAGTACAGAAGCTATTGGATAAGATTGATGTGTTGGAGAGGGAACTGAAGATAGCTTGTCGAAGGGAAAAATGTTATCTACGTGTATTGCTGTGGACTGGAATTGTGTTTTTTTTTTTTTGTTCATGTGCTACCTAGTTGTGGCTTGGTTCCCTGTAGATGGGTTGGAATTACTATGATCGTATGTATCAGTTGGAATATTTTAATGAAAATGGATTGGTGAAATTTGCTTGTCCATGCATGCTTTATTCACTCTTTATTTTGCTCTGAACTTAATCAACCTGCAATAAGAAAATCATCATCATCCAAAGACTCAATCCAAACAATATAAAAGGGTCATCTATACTGCTCCAATCCATTATCATCATTACAGTCAATCCAAACAATAAAAAATGGTCATCTATGTTGCTCCAAACAGACAACATCATTCAATACTCCAATCCAAATAATAAAAAATGGTCATTTATGCTGCTCTAAATAGTCATCATCCTCCAAACAGTTTTTTGAAACAGTCATTGACAAACTACATCAAGTTTTCTTAAAACACCATCATCTCCCAAATAGTCATCTATACCGCTCCATAATCAAATTTACAACATCATCATGACAAAAGTTTTTTAAAACAGACCAACATAAAATCTTACAACATCATTCAGACAAAGTCTTAAAATAGAATCAAAATAACATCATCAAACTGTGCTGCCTTTTCCTGCTCCAATCCTCCCTCTACCTCTGGGTGTTGATGCAGGCCTCACTGCTTGTAACTTTCCTCCACCACCGGTATTACTTGCTGATGAAAGTGGCTATGAAGCTGGCAACGGCTGAGAAGAAGATTGTCTAACTCTCCCCTGATCAATCAAAATTTTCAATACAGTAGTGAGTAAATGCATGCATATAATCTAGTTAGAAGAAAAAGTATAAAATATGGGTGAAAATACTGTACCCTATGTGCTGGAATGGGCTGTGATGCTGGATGAGAAGATGGCATGGGCTGAGAAGCTGGTTGAAAAGGTGGCATGGGTTGTGATGCTGCCATGGGCTGTGATGTTGGCTGTGATGCTAGCTGGGAAGCTGCCATGGGCTGTGATGCAGAACGAAATAGTCTTGAATTTGGATGCACTGGTCCCTTGCAAGACCTGGCATTATGGCCTGTTTTCAAACATCTAGCACAAGTCATTGTTCTATTTCTTCTGGAAACTCTACTGGAACTATGTACCTCATCTGCTTCCCTCCTCCTCAACTTCTTTATTATGGAGTATTTTTTCTGGTGACAGTGGGTGTATGAACTCTTTTTAGGGTCACCCGTTAATGGATGACCATCGAAGGTGCAGGTACGAGCTAGAATGCCAAAAAGGAAAAGGAAAAGGATAGCTCACACATAGTGGAAGATTGGCATATCCCTAGGCTGTTGGGTGACATGCGTGGTTGTCAGCCAACGAGCACCCCCTTTATTGTTAGTGTGAGGGTTCTAGATAGATTGAGATGGATCTTGTGAAAAAGGCTCTGTTTTCATTTCACTATCAAGAAATCATCGTCAACACATCATCATCATCAAAGTTTTGACTTAATTATTAATCAGATCATTAAACCCATGTTTTGAGGACTCAGAAGTTTGAGAGCCTTAAATTATGTACTAATTTTTTGTTCTTATTGATTCACTCTTAACAACTGATAGAGTCAAGCCATTGTCAATTTGAGGTGAGTGCCAATCACCTTGTGACTAGATTAAACTGATACAGGTAAGCCTCTGCATCCGGAGATCCACATAAATGGTGCATTGAAGTGTGTGGGTTTGCACTCGTGATCCAGGGAGCATCCCTTTTGTTGAGCATTTGTGAACATCTTTCATTTAGACCCACCTATATAAATCCAACCCTCTCCCTCACCAGACCATCATGTTAATTGGCACACATCCTAAACTAGCACTGATTCAACTGATCCACTGTTGGATAAAATCAAGGAAAAGAAAAAAGGTTAAATAACTAAACACGAAACTATTAAACTATAAGGGGCTCAAACCGTGTTTTGATGAATCTAATAGGGCTTCTTTTTAAAGCATGAAACTAGTTTTCAGCACCAGAACATCACTTCTCAGATACAAAAGCTACTAGATTATCCATTCTGCAATTGTTATCTGAGGCAGATTGCTGGCCACAGCCCACTAAAAAAATTGAAATCAAAACAGTGCAGACCATGGATATCCGACAAGGTGTGACTGTGGTCCCCTCCATCTGTGTAACTGCCACCATGGTTAACCCACGAAAGTAGCAAACAGGTGGGGTTTCTATTCCACCAACATTCAAATAGAAATAATAAACAAAAGAAACATATTTTTTCAAGAGGGGACCATTTTCGACAACGAAAGGTCCTACACTTTTCTATATGAGACATTCACCATATGAGACAAAGAAATTCAAACTTCATATTAATTATGGACGTTGGACAAACCCTCAAACAACTGTAAAATACATGCACACAGAGCTATGAAATTATGACTTTTGTTCAAAATCCTAAACCCTAAATCATCGGCGAGGCTTATAACCACCACATGCATCAAAATATACATGATTAAGGGTATGAGATCATACCTCTGAAACTGTTGATGTTCTTTCGTGCCTGGATCTATTGTTCTTCTTGAGAGATTTGTCGATCGCAAGGAAGGAGGGACGGTTTCGCCCAAAATCGCCAAAACCCTAACCGCAAGTGAAAAGGGGGAAAATGGGAAAAAATCGAGAAGAGTAAAACGGATATATCAGGGGTAAATTCGCCATTTAATATATTCCGTCACGGACGTTTGTATTTGCATGTCAACTAAAACTACAGGTAGGTTTAGTAAAAAATACCAAAGTACAGGGGGCACGCTACAAAACGTCCAAAATACAGGTAGGTATGGTGCTTTTTTCCCTTTCTTTTTTCACCCAGCTTAGGGGTGCCACTGCTGTGCCAGGAACCCAGCCCAATGAAAAGACTTATCCTCTGGTATTAGAGTACATCCCATATGTTTGTAGAGAAACAAATACCACTACAAAATACACACGTTTCAATGCACCTCTTTAAGTTATGGCATAGACCATCCTACCAAATTGGACAAGGACATTCGGAAACACCTCTCTAACAATGGCATTAGTGAAGATGTCCATCAATTGATCATTTTATTTCATGTGTAGTTCGGATAGGATTAGCCACCTCTTTTTCCCAAACAAGATGACAATTAACAGCAAAATGCAATTTTATTTCATGTGATGGCCAAGTCATATAATTGCTTTTTTATTTTGAGTTTAATGAGTGCTTGTTATTTCTTAAGATGCTTTGAGGAATTCTCAACTCTTGCTTTCAACTTTTAGTATTCGTGATAACCACATATCATAATCACAGTATGCTTAGATATACTTAGATGATTTTTGTGTTAAATACATCAGCAACGACCAATTTACAAAATGTATGGATACATGAACGTTGTGAGTAATAACTTAATATATGCACTGGTCCCACATGACATAATCTTAAACCGTCAATTTAACATGCTCAATCCAGGTCAATTAAAATCAGATTAACCATGGAGAAATAATGCACTCAGGTTTGACTTTGGGAGGAGTAAAGTTTGGATCCTATACGTTGGAAACTTGGAATTATGTCGGCCTTGGGTGCACCACCAGGATTTATTGGAACGAATCCTATGAAATTCCAATCGATTATGGAGTCCTAATCCAGTTGGCTACCTACTACATACCCAAAACTTGTGTACACTATTGACATAAAAAGAACATTCATATTATATTAAATATTAAAATAAATATCATATTAATAGATAAATTTATGCATTTTATATATTTTACTATTATATTTGAGTTGGGTTTTGAAGTGTTAGCATTTACATTATTTGGCTTCTTATCTCTTCTAATGATGAATAAATCTCCCCCTTTTATCTTTATCGACATTTTTTTTTTATATCATGTGTATATGCTAGTAGATTACACAAGAACAACGGGATCAAAACTCGTTCTGATATCATATACCAACAAAAAAGCTTAAGCTAATAGATGGAAGGCATATATGAAGTCATGTCCAACTTAAAACTTAAGTGATGTGGGACTTCCTAGGTCCGGAGGAATCCGCTTCTGATTACAGGATAGAGGATAGCGTGGGAAGAAAAACATTCAAACAAGAAATGAGTGGTGGTTCCGTTCCATGCCTGCTTTTTGTCTAGAAAGTTGATAATGGCGCTCTAGGAATTCTTGCAGGTATACATAAAAGGCTAGTACAAGCTATTTACAAATTTGTAGTTATCCGAATTGGAATAGTGGAACCTGTACAATGTCCATCGCTGAAGTCCCAGGAACCAAATCCAGCAATATATCAACATTAGGAAAAGAATAGGACATCTATATTACCAAAAGATTAAGAGAGCTTGTTTGGAATCTCTATTTTTTTTTTGAGACCCATCAACATAGAGTCATTAAAAATAAGTCATAAAAAAAAAGAAGATAGAATCAAATGAAGTCTTTGGTAATGAAAGCATCTACTTTAACGGTTAAATTTTTTTCAAAAGTTTCTCGAGATCCATAAGGTATCAAGCTTAAAAAATTAACCCCGTAACCATGTTCAGTCTTCCAAAGAGATCTTAATGGTTTGGATCTTGTATTGAGGGCCCACAATATCTAAAAATATCATCCAATGGATCACTTTTTTTTTTTTTTTTGCACATATCTTGAAATTGGTGATGATCCAATGGCTGAAACTTAATCCCATATCCAACAGTTTGGACCTTAATTTAATCTCTCAAATTTAAAAAAGAAAATTAAAAAACCCAAATTGAGCGTTGTGGAAAAAAGAGGCTTAAGCTATTATTTTTACAAGTTAAAAAATGGGGCCTTTCATTTTTAAAAGGATTTACTTCAACTTCTTAAAAATGGGCAGGTGGTAGAATCACGTGCCAAATACTCTTATTTTCCAAACTCCTACCCACTTTAAACATTTAGACAAATAGAAGTTGAAAATAAAGATGCTAAACATGGGCTACATGTAAAAGGCAAACGTAACCCTAAGGCAAAAGCCGTTTTTAGGTATTCTTTTTTTTTTTTTCCTATTCTTTTTCCATATACATGTATTGAACATCACAACTTACCCATCTATAGCTTTAAAGGGCGCCCCACCTAAAAAAATCTAAACTGTTCAACATAACCAGCTCTATTATATGGGCCTTGGACAAGTTTCACTCTAATAAAATATTAACCCACTATCAGATTGATCAATGGAAAACATAAAGGCGTTGGTTTCAACGGGCCTTAAATAAATTCTACTCAAGTAAGAGTTAAGCCCACTTTCATATTAATAAAATATTAAAAATGTCAAGTGTGCTTTATTGTTAACAATGGGCTCAGTCATAGTGGACTGTACATAGGCGGTTTGGATCGGTTTAACACTAAAACCAACCACCAAATCAAACCTATCAATTTTTTAATTATCCAATCCAATCCAACCGATGGAGAGGGCTTTGACCGAACCAAACGAAAGTAAAACCATTTATTTTTCTTCTTTTTAAAAATTAGAAATTGAAAATTTCAAAATCAAGACACCTCCATCCTTTGCATTTATTCCAATGTTTAGGGAAAACATAAAAATCCAACATTCTAGTGATCCACCAAAAAGAGAGTTTACAAATGGCACCATATTGGACTAAA
This sequence comes from Camphora micrantha, assembly GCA_003546025.1. Taxonomy (NCBI): domain Eukaryota; kingdom Viridiplantae; phylum Streptophyta; class Magnoliopsida; order Laurales; family Lauraceae; genus Camphora; species Camphora micrantha. Next base: position 22,629,196 of record QPKB01000001.1, read on the forward strand.
CGCAAGCGCACAATCATATTATAGAATAGAAATTCTACAATCCAACCAAGAAATGAAAATCTCATAAGCTAAAAATAAAACGGGAACAAAAATGACACAGAAATCATCAAAATACCTACAAATAGTAGTAGCACAAGTACTCACTGAGCCTTAACCAAACAACCAAACAGAAATATTTAAGGTCATTACATCTCCAAGAAAATCCAACATTAAACATAATAAATATTTAAAGTTACTACAACCCAAAGCAAATTAAAGTAGATAACCAAAGAAGCAGCAATTTTACTCCAAATTACCAGCACTCCAGCAGCAACTCCATAAGCCATAGCACTTCAAATGGACTGCATGTTTGGACAACAAACAAATTGGATTACTACCTAAATTTTAGTACACAAGAACAAAATTAACAAGAATAACAATGATTACCAAATGCATCCACCTCAACCATCCCAAAGCTCAAGTCATAGCACTTCAGTCACAATGAATAATAGGCTACATTGAACATTACGCATTAATATAGCCCTAAAATAAAGATTCAAGACAAAATTAAGCTTGTAAACAAATAAACATAAAGTATGTAATTACCTGATTAACTACCTCGAACTCAATAGCTTCAATTTCATCCATATTATCCTCCACATCAATGGAGACTGCTGAATCACGCAACCAATCTTGTGTACAAATCAAGGCTTCCACAAGCTTAGGGATAAGAGAACTACGGAATTGATCTAGAACAAGACCTCTTGAACTAAATGCGAACTTAGAAGCAACTGTTGAGACAAGAATTGCCAATACATCCTGGGCAGCTTGAGAAAGGACCCCATACCTTGGGGGATTCACCTTCCACCAATTCAAAATATCAAAACTTGTATTTGGATCTATCTTTTCAACTGTCTCCTCCAAATATTTGTCGACTTCAGACTTCCCTTCATTACTAACAACTTCATTCAAATACTTTCGAAACTTTGAAATATGACTAGTAGTACTTACAATTGTATTTGTGGTAGCACTTGAACTACATCCATCCACATCATCAACAAAGCTTTCTAAAGATGAAGTAAATGACTCAGATTCAAACTTTTGATACTCAATATAAAGACGATTCAATGCATCTCTTACTTTTTTAGTGAGCTCTTTAGTCGCATCAGATGTAAGAATTTCAGAATAAGAGAATTTCACATAATCTAATTTCAAACGAGGATCAAGCACAACTGCAACCACTAACATCATATTCACTTTCTTAATCCTTCCCCAGTACTTTTCAAATTTAACCTTCATTTTCCTAGCCATGTTACTCAAAGACTCTTCCAAACTCGATGACATTTCAGATAAGAAACTTCCAATAGCATAAATTTTAGTAAAGTACAAATGAGTGGTCACATACAAAGAGCCAGACAAACAAATGGTTGCATCATAAAATCATTTCAAAAATTGTGATTAGAAATGAGCTCCTTCCCAATCCTTAAGGGTAGGAGGTCCACCATAATCAACAACTTTACTATCAAATAGTGGATCATCCTCCTCTAATCGCTCAAATGCTTTTTGACACTTCATTGCAATGTCTAGCATGAGATATGTTGAGTTCCATCTAGTTGGTTCATCCAATCTCACACTTTTACTGCATGCTAACCCCTCCATCTCCACACACTTCTTGAAGCGTTGTTCTCTTTGTGGAGAACCCCCATATTTCACAGCAGCACGAATTCAAGGAAAATGAGGTTTCAATTCACTTAAGCCTTCCTTCACAATCAAGTTAACAATGTGTGCACAACATCTCATATGAAAGCATTCACCGCCTAAAATAAAAGTCACAAGTTTCTTAGAAAACTTTCTTTTCAGATATCCAGTAGCAACATCATTTGCATATGCATGATCTACAATAAGAGTGCATACTTTATTTATACCCCAATCAACCAAACATGCCCAAACATGCCTCCAATTCCTTACCTAATGCCTCGCCTTTGTGACTGACTTAAATGGCAATTCATCCATCACAATTCACAACCATCTTAACAAGTGCATCTCTACAAAAATCTTGGCTAAATTTCCACGTACCAAGGCTATTCTCACCCAATTTGGTTTGAGATGATGTCAAAACCTTTTGTTGTCTCTTTTTCTCTTGAATATTTTGGGGATTGTTGGGACAAATTCCGAAATGACTTCTCAAAGTCCTAGTACCATTCTTACTTTTGTAAGAATACTTATGAGGACAATATTTACATTGTGCACCATCCACTACATTAGAGTCTTTCTTATAATTTTTTTGTAAAATGCTCCATACATCAAATTCCTTACCCCTTCTTTTAGGATTGCATGCTTCAGAAACAGGACTAGGATCACCGCTTGTTTTAATAGAGCTAGAGCATACCTTCAGCCCAGAGTTCTTGGTGTCACTAGAAGTTTTCGACTGCTGCTTTTGCTGAGAAGGCTAAATTGCACTAGCACCACATTCAGAGTAAGCCACGACTGCTTGATCGGAGAAGACGCACAGACCTCTGTGCAATTCGAACCGAGCATCTGATAGCCTGATCAGAGTAATGGGCCACAACAGAAAGACGCCTAGGAGAAAAATCTAGGCTTCTTCGGCTATTGGTGGTACCGAATGTTCCTTCCTTCCTCTCTGGCAGACCCCTGTTCTGGCGATGATGGGATTCTGGATCCTCTGTCCGGTGTCTTCTCCGTCTCCAGTTTGATCCCTACAAACCGCCTCCTCTTTGCTGCACGACCATGTTGGGGACCGAAGCCCTCGTCTCCAATCTCTCTGCAACCTCAAAGAGATGGATCTCTCTATTCTGGGCTTCTTTGAACCGCTATTTGCATATTCCAAATCTTTTTCACCGTTCTACAACAGTCGCTTGAATGGCGATTCAATTGCTATTCTACAACAATCGCTTGAATGGAGATCCAAATCTCTTTCATCGTCCAGATCAGCCATTCAACTGTCGCCAGTGGTTGGTCATTTGAATGGCAATTGGCAGTGGCCAATCCTTTCAGACGCTCTGTTGTTGCAGATTACACAAACCACTCGAGAAGAAAACGGTGACAGAAGACCCGGCAGGAAGGTGCCGACATCGCTGCTCGCTGCGCTACCGCCTAGAATTGTCGCCCATCGCAGCTGTCGTTTGTCGCCGTTGGTGTACGTCATCAGGGAAAGTGGTTCCGAGCGAAATCTCGTCCCACTGGAGAAGAAGAAGAAAAGGCAGCAACATGCCTTGTGTGGTTCTCTGAGACTGTCCCATAACAGAATCGTTGAAGAAAGGAGAAAGAAAGGAGACAACCCATCTAGGGTGTCCCAGGTCTCGGGTCGGTTCAGGTCAGGTTCGACCTGCCCACTCTGCAGAAGCCCATATCTAGAACAATAAGCGGGCAGGCGATGACATCAGCGTGACAGCATCAGTACGGACATCACGGTGATGGGAAGTTGCCGTCGTGACCGAGGAAGAAGACTGGAGAGATCGCCGTAGCACTCGCCACCAACCGGCCATCGCTGAGTGTTTGATAAATTTATCTGAGTTTTTGAAACATTTATCTGAGCTTTTTGCAAATCTATCTGAGTTTTTAGCAAATTTATCTGAGTTTTTAGCAAATATAACTGAATTTTTTGACAAACTTATCTCCATTTTAGAAAATGTACCTGAGTTTTTGGTAAATCTATCTGATTTTTTGACAAATTTATCTGAGTTTTTAACAAATTTATCTCCATTTTTGAAATTTTTACTGATTTTTTTTAATAAATATTTCTGTGTTTTTGACAAATTTATTTAAGTTTATTACAAATCTATCTGAATTTCTGGAAAATCAATCTGAGTTTTCAGAAAAATTTATTTGCATTTTTTGAAATCTATTTGAGCTTTTTAACTTTATTTGTGTCTTTTGAAGTTTATTTTGCGTCTTTTTAAATTTATTTGCATTTTTAAAAATATATTTAACTGAGTTTTGGCATAAATATTGAGTTTTTTGCAAAATTTTCTGTAATTTAGAAAATCGGTTTATCTTAATTTTGGCAAATGTACTTGCGCTTTTTGAAATTTATTTGTGTTTTTTAATTTTATTTACGTATTCTGAAATTTATTTGTGTCTTTTGAAATTTATTCACATATTTTGAATTTTATTTGGATCTTTTTAAATTTATCTGCGTTCTTTTGAAATTTATTGCGTTTTTTGAAATTATTGCATTTTTTGAAATTTTTTTTACGTCTTTTGAAATTTATTTGCATCTTGTGAGATTTATTTATATATTTTGAGATTTATTTGATCTTTTTAAATTTATTTGCATCTTTTTAAATTGATATTCATCTTTTGAAATTTATTTATATTTTTTAAAATTTATTTGAAACATTTGAAATTTATTTGCTTCTTTTTAAATTTTTCCGTGTTCTTTTGAAATTATTGCGTTTTTTGAAATTTATTTGTGTTCTTTCGAATCTATTTGTATTTTTTGAAATTTGTTTGTGTTTTTTTTAGAATTTATTTGCATTTTTTAATTTTATTTACGCCTTTTGAAATTTATTTTCGTCTTTTGAAATTTATTTTTATTTTTTGAAATTTATTTGGATCTTTTGAGATTTATTTTCTTCTTTTGAAATTTATTTACATTATTTGAAATTTATTTGGATCTTTTGAAATTTATTTGGCCAATTAAATGATAGTTGACCATTATTAATAGCATATCCCACTAATCGTGGGTTATGATTTTGAAGAAAGGGTAAATTAGATATTTTAGGTCTTTAAATTTGAAAAAATGACATATCACACTATGAAAATAGATTATGGATTTAAGGCAATAAAATGACATGTTCAGGGACCCGTCGTCGAATGCCCCTATATTTAAACACAACAGGTGTATGTATTTTCAAATCGGTTGGGCCTGAACCTCAGATCAATACCCCAAACATTCTCATGTGCCACCTAATCACCATGGTTTGTCAAAAATGAACCCTTTGTTATGACACGTCATAATGGCCCCACTTCTAACCTTTGTAGAGATCTCTCCAAAATAAATCCTGTTTCTTCTCTAAAAATCCCCATCTTTCTCAAACAATTTAAATTAACATCTTTCAAAATTAGAATGATTGGGTCTTAATTACCTACTCAATGCCTTTCAAATCACCATAAGATCTAATTAGAATTTGAAATAAATGTCTCGAATTCTCTCTTTAAATTCCTTACAATACGCATCTTTATGTCTCGAATTCTCTCTTTAAATTCCTTATAATACGCATCCTTATCTCAATACACAATCTTATTATATATATTAAAGCAATAGGATTTGTGTTACCACGTCATCACCCATGGAGATCTCCTTTCAGAAAAATACTCAAGAACAAAAAAATACAAGGCTTTGGCTTTAATGTGGGCTACTCCACTTCTTCAGATTTATCTCACCTCATCACATCGCATTCAAATTCAAATCCATTTGTAATCCTGTTCAATTTAATGAAGCCTTCTTTAAATTCAAAATAATAGTTTTGGAAGATATGAACTTCTTTAAGAGATGCAACTTACTAAAAGTATGAACTTTTTAAGTAGATTGAACTAAACGCTCATGTATACAACATGAGTTCTGAATTTCCAAAACCTCCTTTGACTATCATATCAAATCTTAAGTTGGGCCCACCTTAATTAACATAATTATTTTGGGATCATGTAAATAGAATAATGATAGTGGATGTTAAATGATAGTAGACTGATGATACCCTCGTAGATCCAATGAATCTATTTATATTGTTACCCATTGGTGAAATATGTTTACAATGGGTTCTATAGAAGAATGGATTGATTGGATACAATGGATCCCATGAATATAAAGATAGAGGATGGTTGGGCAAGTGAGTCAGCAATTATGTATTCCATTTAGGTGAAGATGAGATGTGCAAAATATTCATTTAATATGTCGTAGACATTTTGAAAGATTGCTCTTCGTGAGGTCATGAGTAGGGAGGTAAAATGGGCTAGGCCTGGAAATGGTCCATCCAGCCATGGCTAGTCGTGCCCGCCAGTGAAATTTCGTTGACAAGGCCTCAGCCCAGCATGGCCCAAAAGCACGGCTAGGGTCAATGCTGGGCTGCCTCAATTTTTTAAAAACTAAAAAAAAATTTAAAAAAAAAAAAAAAACATTGAACTTGAAATGAATGTCACATTGAAGTTTGTATGAATGCCATAAATATCACTCATTGACACTTATATAAGGCCATAAATACCACATGGAAGCTTGTATGAGCTAAAGGAGTAAAATGGGTCGAGTCTGCCAGGCCTGATACGTTGACAGGCACGGCACGGCCCAACCCACACACGGGGCTGTGGCCTGTGGCACGGCACAAGATGGCCTGGGCCGGCCCAAAAATGCACCACCCCCAAATACAAATAGCAAAAACAGCTCAAATATGTGGTATTTTGGTTCATTTCAACACTTGCGATATTTATAAATACCCTTATCCCCTCATTTCTCAAAACTTATTTACTCTCTCTCTCAGGCACCAAAAGCTTTCTCTATACTCTCAAATGCTAAGAAGTTTAATTTGTTTGCGAGGGACCAAGATCTACTCAAGGAGCTCTCTCTCTCTCTCTAGGAACCTCTCTATAGCTTGTGCTTTCTTTCTCTCTTCAAGGTATTTATTTGTTTAAACAAGATATTTATTTCTTTAAATTTCAGGTTTTATTTAGTATATAGAAAGTAATATTAAATAACAAGTCTCATTTTCTCCCCTTACTTATATAAAAAAAAAAGATAAAAACTTTATCTAGGTAAAATAAATTATTGGAGTACAGCTTACCTCTAGTTACATATCTTAACATTATTTTGGCACCACCCGGGTGCATTTTCCCTTCGCAGAAAATCTAAAGGATCAGCAAAAATAAATTATATCAAACAGATGTACAAGTAATAGTATGGAAAAGAAGTGCAGGGAATTTGAATCATCTTTCCAGCTATATAACAAACACATGATAATACCACATGAACTCTCAATTGTGCCAAGTATAGTGAGACATCACTGATAGAGCACCCAGTACTTTGATACACAGAAAAGAAAGACCATAAATCTGAAGATAAATATAAGTAACAGGCCATGTATCATGTTCAGCCCATTCCAATGGTGTAACTCTACATCCATTCACCATTTCAATGTTCCAAGACAACAGTAGCATAAACAAAAGTACAAGCTTGAAGAACATGATACTAATCATTGTTATCAGGTTGCACATCATTCAAGATAAAAATAAGCACTAATTACAATAACTTTTGTCAAACCAGGTAGAACGAATCTTAGTTAAGTTGACAACTGCAAAATGAGTTTCCAAGATAAAACTAATCTAACACATTTTTCTTGTTAGCAAATGGATTTACAAAAGGATCTAAGAGAATGATTGATAAGCCTAATCCGTGACTATGGTAAAAACCACAAGCCATGCTACAAAAGATCCATTCCTAACCTCGCCTAAAGTCGAATGAAATCCATCTTGAGAAGGCAATTCGACATCTCCTTTTTCAATGACGTCAAAAGAAACCTTACTGTAACCTGCTGGAAGAGATTTTGAGTGAATCTGTTGGGGCCCATTCCCGATATAAGCTCTTCCAAGAGCGACCACCTCTTGAGGTCAAGACATCATTTTGCATGGCCGCAATGTCAATGGAGATTGATCGTTCCCTACTGTGTTGGAAACCAAAACTGACTCTTGGTTCTTAAGTGGGAGTGTTGCACTTGCTTGTGATCCTGAAGGCATGTGATGCTACAATAATATTCCAATGCACGTGTTATTCGTTAAGAAAATGTAGAAAAAATCTGATATTATGAAACCTTATATAAAAAAAAAAAAAATTCCATAAAAGCATTGTTACCTCAATCAATTGTTTAAGACCCTTAAATTCTACCATTAGGCCATTTTGTTATAACCTAATGCAGTCTACTTGGGACTCCAAATTTTTAACCATTGCCGATTGCTCGATTTTGCTTCCTTATCCTTGACGGCTAATTTTTCTAGAGCTGGAGAGGACGATAGAATTTGAGATCTTGATATGATGTTCCCAACACCGCGAACACGACCCCTCTTATCAATGCCAAATGCTTTAGTCAAAGGATCGTTTCGGATGTCTTGGGAATCAACTTCTTCTTGGCTGGAAAGTAAGTCTTTTACTTTTTCCTGTCAAATTAAATAATCATCACATAAGTAAACTTGGTATGCTTTTTTCTATCCCATCGACTTAACTGTAAGATGATGAACTCACAATGTGTAAAGACAAGCTACAGGGGATAGAACCATCCATTCTTTTATGTGCTTCGATCCACACTTTAGCCCTAGTAATCAGTGGGTCGCCTTCTTTATTTTTATTTTTTTTGGTGCTTCTATATTTGCAAGAACCACACATTATTAGCTTTTGTGGAATAAAATAATGAAGCTTTTCATGGTACATAAAAATGCCAATACTTACCATCTTCTCTTCTAGTCTCGCGTGCCCATGCCTTCCACTCATATGATAAATTTTCATTTTCTTCCTGATCTCTGTTTTTTTTTTTTTACGTTGTTCTATAGTTTTTGGATCCGCATTATGTTCGATAAACACCTCCCAATCTTCAAGCCTAACTCCTGGAGGACGTACGATTGTTCAGTTTATCTTCATGAATTTTGTGGGGTTCGAGGTATTGCGCCCTCAATTTTGTCCTGTATTTCCTCATACTTTCAGCCATGCTTCTAAGGTATTTGTCTTTTTCCTCATACTTTCAGGCATGCTTCTAAGGCATTTGTCTTTGTATAACTGAGGAACATCAAAATCTTCCTTTAAAAAAAAGAAAAGAAAAGAAGAGGTTGTTTAGGCTCAAAAACTAAATAGAGAACAAGTTAAATATTATGCCATTTCAAAGATATACAGGCTAAGAATTTCATACTAGGAGTAGTTTTCAGAGTTCATCTTTTTTGTCTTTTGGCACTACACGCCTATCCTTACATGAAATAGGGACAAAGTTGTCCACATCTAGATGTAAACTTGGTTCATGAATAATCGCCCACTGGTAGGCCATAGGCATATAACGTAATTGCCTTTCTTTGTTTTGGCGGCATGGAAGATTTTAAAACAGAAAATGCATGTTAAATAAAATTAAAACCATATAAACTAGAGTACGAAACTGTATAAGTAGTGATGAAATGAATTCTTTCTAACCTGCATTCAAAGAACTTGTCCTTTGCTCAGCCACCAGAACACCTATGTCTCAAAGGACATAATGACACTTAGCACTAACAATTCACATGAATGTGTGAAATAAAATCAATCTAAAAAAATGTAAATGAAGAATGCAGTATTTGAGCACAATCATAATCAAGGCATTATAAGCATAAGCATAAGCATAAAGTGCATATTTCACATATTCAACTACATGAAAATTCAACAACTACAAAAATAGTTAAATCAAAGTAAACATGTCCAACGCTACAATTCACAGTCAATTTCTTTTAGAACATTTTCTAAATTCTCAGCTGCGCTAACAAAGGAAGAAAAGAGACGGATTTTCAAGTGTGTCTGCATCTTTTGTCAATCTCTTTGGGGTGAGTTCTAGGTCTAGTTTGATCTTTGGAGTAAAAAACTTGACTTGTTTGAGATGCTAATATGAATGGCTCATCTCCTTCCTTTATCTTTTCCTTTTAATTTTTCCATGTTCACCGCTGTCAAATTTGTATCGGGATCAACAATGCACCCATTAGTCTTGTCCTCTACTTTGAAGCAATCACAATAAAATATTGTTTGACAAAAATCAATGTAATCCAACGCAATTATCTGTTTCACAACTCCATAATAGGAGGTCTCAACTCAATTATCTTAGGAACAATCCCTGGCTGTTACTTGGGTGAATGTGTTTGGGTGTGTGAAGGGAAAAAAAAAGACACACATTCATAAAATTAATATCAGAGAAAACTAAGAATAAATAAATTACCTTCTTTCCTATACCACTCAATCCTTAGGCATGTTGTAGTTGCAATGTGAAAATGAAGTTCTCTTGTTTATAGCCTTGCATATCCTTCCTATTTAAACAAATAAGAAACAAAAACTTAAGTATATATATATATATATATTTTAAATGGTGACTATATTACTCAAAAAGCTATACAGTATAAGAAAAACTGTACTGATCACAAAGAGCGCCCCCCCCCCCCCCACCCCCCACCCCTCACCCCAAACCCAAAAAAAAAAAAAAAAAAAAACAGGGGAAAGCATCTAAAACAAAAAAGAGCCGGAGCCCCAAGTGGTAAAACAAACGAAAAATACATAACCGCTTAAGGAGTGATAGAAATTATCAAAGAAGGCTTAATAACTCCCTCTTTGGCAATTAGCTCCGCCTCTGCATTTGCTCGACTCATAATATGATAAATACAAAGAGACAAAATGGAAAATAAAAACCAATAATAAAAAATTTCTATATAAAAAATAGAAAGAACAAATGATTGGGTCAAAGAAAACCATAGTAGTAATACACATCGGAGCACCTGGGAGTGAAAAGGTAAGATTGCACTAAGTAGGATGACCATAAACTTCTAGTACACCACAATAACCACCAAAAAGAAAAAAAATTTGCGAGGTCTGCGCCGTTTTGATCATCATTTTAAGTCCACGAGCTCAATTGGACCCTTTTTTTTTTTAAAGTAAGTAAAAGATACCAGGTTTACCCTCTAAGTTTAAGGGCAAGGCAGAATTTGATAATATCGCAGATTGTAAAAGCTAAATTAATTAAGCACATGAAACATAAAAAGGGCATTATAGAAGTGGTAAATTGCCCAATCTAACTCCACGCTGGCTATTTTTAACTTTCATGCATCAAATCTAACACCAATCTTGAATCCAATCAGGAGTGGCATTATCGGAGTGGAGAGAGCTTGAGCTTTATTGCAGCACTATCTTTAAAGGAACAAGTGGAGGAAAATCCAAACTGTTGATAACCACCTACATCTTTGAGCACGTGATCAATCAATCAATCAACTTCCTTCACTTTTCTCGTTCCTTTTTTGGGGCGATTATTTGTAAAACCTACTGCTCAATCTAACGGTTGGTCACTGAAATTGGTTTTAGTAATTTAGACACAGTCAACAAGAATGGGCTTAAGGAATAAACCATCCGTTTAGATTTTCTGAAGATGAGCCCCACTAGTTATCCAATCGGAGTTTTGGAGAAAAAAACGTTACATATAAAGACTTCCGAAACTTTTACTTGTGGATCCCCAACAACAGTAGATATATCAGTGTAAGAAATAGTAAAGAAATAAAAGGCAGAAAAGATTTATCAGAAATTGTAGCCAAACACCGAAATTCCATCAACGAATCATAAACGAAAAAAGTTATGGGCAGTCCAACATAAAGAACAAGGAAAATGGACTGAAAGTAGTAGAAACATTTTTTCCTTTATACGGCATTTGCTGAGTCAATATCATCACAAAGATTGAAATAGCAAAGAAAAAGAAATACGGAATACACGTTCCAAAACTCGATTTGTAACATCAAAACCCGTCAGACTTATACCTGAGATTGAGAGCTACAAAAGGAGGAGAAAAATGACTCGACAATGACATGTTGAGTATGGGAAGGGGAAAATGGGGCGCGTGGTTTCGCGGCGGGGCCGAGAGGAGAAGATGGGAGGAGAAACGCCAGCCTCCTTTTCAATGCCCTAACATAACTTGGGTTGGCTGTGACCTGATGTCAGCCAACTCAGGTTAAAAAATGGAATTTAGTTAAGCCTTTTCAATAATCCAGCCCCACGGCCACGTGGTCATGTCACGCCCGAAAATCTGACGGCCTGTCCCGCCAATTTCTGTAGCTTAACAATGGGATCAGGCCTGTTTGGCACTCTACCAAGGTGGTGTTTGATAAGTCTTATTAGAAGGTCTATTTCACTAAATTATATTTCAAATAGATATTAGGCTATTTGGAAAACATAAAAGCTCACACATAATTAAATTAGAATTAAGATAACTTTTCTTAGTTTGAAATGGGAGCACATGGGACAAAATTTCAAATAGAGTTTGGAGGTCTTTCGCGGGCAGGGATCGTTCCGTCATTTGGTTACAAGTTCACTCATATTTATTTTACGTAATGACACTCTTGCCAACGTACAGAGTACATCACCCAAGAACCTTTCCTCCCTATGAAAATCCCTAGCCATTTTCTCATCTTCCCGGCAACCACGAAAGCGAGGAGATCGTCTTCTCTTTTTTAAACCTTCACCCTTGAGGTATCTCCCTCCCTCCCTTGCGTGTTAGCATAATCGTTGCTGGCTTTCTTTTGTTTTAGGCTAGTTACAACCCAGTGTGTTGTGTTTTTGTCTTCTGTTTTAGTTTGCAGGTTTATGTGGGTGTTGAGTGTGGTGGAGATGATGAGAGGTGTGGGACTCTGTTGTAGTGAAGTTTTCGGGTTGGGTTCAATGGTCTGGATGGGTGGTGCAACAGATGGAGAGATGGGTGATGGATAGCGGTCAGTGTATGTGTGCATGGGAGAGACGTTTGGGGTAGAGAAAGGAGAAGGTGGGTGATCAAAGAAGAAGCCAACTGATTTGACCATGACGCTTAGAAGGGAGAGAGGATTTGAACAGGGTGTTGGGTGGGTTCTGAAGAGTCGTGACGTGCGTCCCTTTCTCGTTCTCTCTTACGCACGGGTTTTGAAAAACCGTGTGAATCTCAACTCTTACGTCTGTGTGTTTTGCTCCGCAAGTTTTAAACAAGCATAGGGAACATATAGTGGTCGGTGGGTGGATTGAGTGCAAGATATTACTGTTTTTAGGAATAGCAACAGCAGTGAAAAGAGATTGCATTCAATGAACTAATGATGGGATGGGCAGAGAGAGATGTTGTGAATGAACTAATGGACTATGTTTCACACCAGATGATCTATCTAGAGACATCACTACACTATAACATGTCATCTTAATATGGTTCCAATGCAGGCATGTGTTGTAATTCTTCATGTAAAAATTCATAGTTTTCATCTTGTTTGTTTCATGTAGTTGAATTCCTATAAATTCCGAGACTAGTACTTTTATATTAGTTAGAAATGCCAAATCAAAGGTGCATGTCCAAAATTAACCATTAAATAACCTCCTCTTCCACCCCTAACCTATTTTATACAATCCTTTGATGGATCTCAATTGATCATGAATTCCTATAGATTCATTTATAGTATATTCCATACAAACAAAAAGGCACTTTGTGATCAAATTTTGACATGTATATGTACAGGTGTGGTTTATAATGGTCATGTGAAATCAACAAACATATAACTATGTTGAAGACTGTCATTTCTCTTAAAAACCAACTGCTAAGGGCGTTCAAACGGGCAGTCATTTTGTCACATTAGCAACTGTCTTGGGCAGTCATTTTATTAACGATGGACCTCGACAGTCGAAAATATTTTCAGTTATTTATTAAAAACTATATAAAAAAACGACTTATCATTTAATTAACGACTGTTTGGAGCAGTCGTTTTATTAGATAAGGGTTTTTTTTTTAATATTTCTTAATTAATTTTTCAAATTTATATTTTTCTAATAAAAATCATGTAATTCTCAAAACTGTAAGTTAGCATCAACCATACAAACATCCATTATCCATCAAATAAATAACTCAAATAAGCTAATAAATCATCCATCCACTTAAAATTTAAACCATCAAAGTAGCTACAGTAAATGGTAGAAAATTAACAAAAACCACGTTCACGTTTAGTATTACTAATACCACGATCACACACATCAAAGTAAATACTACAAAGAAAGTCATTTACATAAATCTTGTGGGCTTTCAAACTAGCCAAACATGGCTCTATATGTGGGCCATGAAATGATGTCACCCACGGTGAGATCCCCAAAAGTCTTTTCTCCACTGAACAACTCTACGTCAAACTTCAAGATCTCATCTACAACGATCCTATAGCATCGTTTCTCCTCAGTTGACAAACCAATAATGTGTCCAAGGGCAATGGTAATCTCTTTTCGCACGTAATGCAACAGCTTACACGTACCCTAACGTGTATTAGTGTACGGTTGATTTGTACATGCCAGTTGACATGAGGAATCATCCTGAGGAATCATCCTGAGCCTACAAACAATATTACAAATGCATTGTATTAGCATTTCATTAATCAAGATAATTACTTAATTTATCGAATCAATAATGTAAGAAAAATAAACATTGTACCTGAGATGAACTACCATGATAAGTTGAAGGTCGCACTTGTGTCCCACCTTGGGTAAGAGTTTTTTTCAGCTCATCAATTTCCCTCCGTATGCCCATCTGATCCTCCTTCAACCTTTTCACCTCAGTTTGAAGATGTGTATTGCATTCATGCTCCTCCTCCAAGGCTCTTTTATAAGAAGCTAAATGTTTTAAGGCTGTTTTTGAAATAGTGCCTAAGCCACGTACGACTTCTCGACTATAACGACCAAATACCTATGAAAAAAAAAAAAAAAACGGGTATACCATAAAACTCACAAAATTAAAGATTACTAACATTAATAAGATATTATGATCAACAAGTAATAAAAAGATACCTTTGTAACTGCATCATGGTCTAAATCACCTTGCGCCACCGAGCTGTTAGATTCATATGCAGTAATAACATCGTCCTGCAATAACAAAAAAAGATAAATAAGAAGCATAAACACATTGTGGCAAACATTAACGTATACTTCATAAAAATGTTCCTAAGAAAAATTTCTAATGTAAAAGATTTCTCGAAATTTCGACATAGTCTCCCTTGTACGTGTGACATTTAATTTTGTTTTTCACAACCTGCTAAGTACCTGAACATAACAAAAAAAAACTTCATATAAACAACCCAATGCCCCAACACATTACAAAGTCATTCACCACTACGTCATTAATCATTTACCATTCGACCTTAGCACTTCAATAATTTACTTCACACTTACACCTCGAATATTAAACAAGTTTGTTTTTTACAATATGTTAGGGACCTGTGCATAACAAAATATATACATATATATAAACACCCCACTAGTGCCCCTTCAAACTACAACATTCACCACTCAACCATAGCACTTCAATGATTTACTTCACACATACACCACGAATATTAAATAAAAGGGTTCTCGACTAGCAATTCAAATTAATAACTTATTCACCAATTATAGTAAAATGGTTCTCACCACATGGGGGCTCGGTGCTGATCCATCCTTCCTTTTTTGAGTGGCCAAGAAGAGATCCATGCGAGTTAATGGTTGATCCGGATTTTTTGCTTTTTGTAAAAATAATTGGGATATTTTAAAAATATATTAGCACAAGTACCCGCGCTGAGCACGAGTCCGTCCATACAATCATGTAATTAGAAAATAATCATTGAAATTCCATGTATGACATCCATTTCAGTTATTCCATGTATAAACATCCCATTTTCAATACTTGGAATTCTAAAGCTGGTAAAACGAGATAATCAACATCAGGTAAAAGTTCTCTTTCAATGTAAACCTCTGTTCATTCATTTCTATATCCAACACCATGTCATTATTCCAAAGCAACATTCTCATTACTGATACAAAACAATAAAAAGGGAAGTTGGTCTTGGCCTTTTTCAGAACCATGAGGAATTACTGATTCAAACAAAGATAATTCTAAAGCAGTAATGGAAGGTCAGAGATTAATTAATTTCAAAACAACATTCTCAATACTTATACAAATTGAAGCTTATCAGAAACAACTCTTGCATATGGAATGTGATTGAAGGCTTTGCATATGGAATTATGGTACGTATAATAACACTGGGATCATTTCTATCTTTGTTCTTTATGTTCTTTTTCTAAATCTTTCTTGAGCACTACATCTACAAGACTTCAATTATTTAAGTTCTTTATGGGCTTGATTGTTTGCATAGTAACAAATTCCTGAACAACACCTTTCTATTAAAGGGGATTAAATTAAGAACAAACTGTACCTGAATCTATTGGTCTAAAACTACTTTAACATCCTCTTTTTTCATACTCAAATCTTTGTTTTTCGTGTATCGTTAAATCCTCAATCTCAGTAATGCTCAACTTACCATAAAGTACTTTTGCCCTTCAGTCTAATTCTTTTTATGTGACTTGTAATCAACCATCTATATAAGAATATAGTATAATTGCAAAAAGAAGATAAGTGCACAAATCTTACCAACTCTGCAGCCACTCTGGCCTGTCCCTTCCTAACCATTGTGTGCGGGCTCTTCAACTTTGACCTATCAATCTTACCAGCCTCCCTAGTATCTAAGGCCGCCGACGTCGAGGATATGTCCACAAATTTTACCCAATCTTCTGGTTTCATGTACTTGGGCACATTGCTCTTCCTCTATGCATCTGTGAGGTATTTGTCTATTGCCTGATGACGAAGAACATACTTCCAACCTTTCCACGATATGTTTGCTTTCTTCATAACGAAATTTTTATTGATCTCCTTGATGCTGTAGGTGCTCTGCAATGATTATGAATGAGTTATGAATATAATGAAATGCTGATATAAAACTTTAAATTATATAAATGCAAAAGTACTCATAATCACACTGTTCCAAATTTGCTCCTAAATCTCACTCGGCACATTTGTCCATGCCTCATATATGGGGCACACATATGTCCTCACCAGATTTCCTATCAACGAACTCAGTTGGGCAGCATCTGGTCCGATAGGTTTGTCATGCTCGCCAAAAGTGATTGACTAAAGCAAGCCTGTTTCGAATTGACTATTGTGAGGATTAGTTTGTTAAGAAGAAATAAAATAAAAGTGAATACATATAATGATAGTTGGCACAGGAACTATACCCTGACGGTGTAGTTGCTGACGCAGTAGAACTATGTGTTGTTGATTGATCATTTGACATACTGGCTGTATCAAAAAATGTGAACTTTGAATATTGTTGTCATATAAAAAATATTGAGATGTAAAAATAAGGAAGGACACTAGATTGATGAAACATGAAATAAATTCCAATTTAATGAAACATGATATGTACAAATTGGTCCATTTAATGAAATAAATATGCAATGAGAAGAATATTGACATGAACTTGTCACCTCAAATGATATCAACATCTATAATATCATCATGTAATGCTCTAATATATGCGTTTTCATTCGTTCTTGCCTCAAAGACTAACGGATCTATCTTCATAAGAGTGCGTGTCTTGATTAAGTCTTTTTGGAGCATCCAACACAACATGCCACTCATCCGTAGGACCACTTTGATCTTTGCAATAAAAGACTTGAGAAGCTTGAGACAAGAATAAATGGCTCATCTGATTCTTTTGTAGTTCTCATTAACCTCTCCAAATTAACATACCTCAAGTTTGTTTCTGGATCAACTCTAATGCTATTTGTGTTCTCTATACGCACCCAATCACAGTTGAATACTACTACTTTGAAGTCATGGTAATCTAACTCAAGAATTTGTTTGACAATGCCATAGTAAAGGACCTTCTCAGATACAAAATGAGTGTCGTTGACACTAGATCTTAACTTAGTTAGAGCTTTCATAGAGACCTCGCTGTTTTGTGTTGTTTTCGATATTTCCAAATCCGCTGTGCAAAAAACATATCCATTTCTTGTATATGAGGTGTATGAAATAGCCTCAAATTTAGGTCCATCATCAAGCCTTTTCAAGACAATATTTTCCCTATTTTGTAATTGTTGTCTAAGCCAAGGAATGTAATCCATCTCCTTTTTTGTTCGTATGGTGCCTCTCCGATTTTGAAGATTAGATACGTGTTCTTTTTCGTATCTATCATAATTCCTAAAAATAAATTTATTTTAAAATTTAGATGCATTATACGTGTAAAAAAATAGCTAAGAACAAGGAAATTAACCAAATTTCTCCTACTCTTTCCATGCTACATTCTCTACAGACGACTTCAATACCCATTTACTTGCTTGCTTGTACTGCACAATCTCAAGATATTCGACCTTCCCTTTTTTATCGATAGGATAGGCACATAAACTATGATCGTCCATCCACTTCCCCCGTGCTTGCTTATGGCTTCCTTTTGTACCATTTGGCATACAATTCATGGCATACATCATTGCTTCATCCATGAGGAAGCACTTTGAAATAAAACGCTCCGGATAAGTATGATTCACCACAAATCGTTTGAATGTTTTCATCATCCGGCCACCACAGGTCCTGGAACTTGGTCCTGTAAAGAGATCAATCACTATTAATATGAAGATTACAAGAGAACTTACAACCCTTCCCTAGTTGACCAACAACCCAAGGACTGAAGAACCTCATGCCGGCGCCTCGCCGTTCATCGTCTCTCGTGATTGACTGTTCGTCTTCAAATCTCGAAGCCGCTTCAAGACCGCAATAAAGCAAGAATGATGATAAAGAACTCTAGAGATGGAATTCACAATCCATGAATGGAAGATATCTCTAGAGTATGAATGGATGTCTCTCTAACAGCAAGTGTGCTCTATATGTTCTGAAGAGGCAATTAGGGCAAAAGACAACTTCCCTTAAATAGAGGAACCACTAGGGTTTTCTTAAAAAGGAAGTCAGTTATGAACGTTCGAACTCTGAAGTGAAGAGTTCGAACTCTTGACTTAGCGGAAGAACTTGCTCAAAGCTTATGAAGACCATTGTTCGAACTCTTAAGTGAAGAGTTCGAACTCTTGTGCTCTCAGGTACCTTGGCTTGAAAGGGCTGTTTAACCAACATTCGAACTCTTGAGCTCACACAAGAGTTTGAACTCTTGAGCTCTCGGATATCTTGGCTTGAAGGCACTACTGAAGGAACGTTCAAACGAAGATAGGGGACATTCGAACGTTCTGTGAAAAACAACACAACTGAGATGTCTGCAGTCCGTTCTATGAAGAAATGAAAAATACAATGAATTAACCCAAGTTTTGTCCAAACCCATGAATTATGCCAACGCTCAAAATCTTACACAAAGTCAAGAGAAAACACATTACTATAGCTTGGAATCAACAAGAAAACTCAAAACATTGAATCTAGAGAGATTAAATTAGACATTATTGAGGAGGAGATTAAGCCATTTAACTATATTTAAGCCCTTGCGCACAGTGGAAGATGGTTTGGGAGGGAGATGATGATTGAAAGAAGAAAGTCAAAGCCCCAATGGAAAAAGCCAACCTCCAAGCCGGGCACTTCGTCCTCTTCTTTTACTCTCTTCCTCCTCTTCTTGTTTCTCTTTCTCCTTCCATTCCTTCCCTTTCTCTTTTTCTTCCTTCCTTTCTACTTTCTCCTTTCTCACCCTTGATCCTTATCTCAAATGACTGAGACAAGAGATGGAATCTCTTTTGGCGTGGGCAACAATCCTCTTAAGAGGATTGCACCCCACTTTATTTTTTCTATTTCTTCATCTTTAGCCACACATCATCATTATTATATATATATATATATATATATCTTTTAACTATTTCTAATGGGTCCTAGTGTAGGGGGCGGAAATCCAATTGGAGATCTCAAGTGGATCTCACACGGTCCCTACTTGACCCTTTAATTATTTTATTTTAATAAATCCTCGATAAACTTAAGAATTAGCATTTAATTCCACTTAAAATCCCTCCATTGATTTAGTACACCAATCACAAATTATGTATATTGTTACTATCATTATTATTTATTTGGGGATTTTACAAAAAAAAAAAAAAAAAAAAAAGATTAGGTGACCAGTGGACTGAAAAGATGATTTTAACTGACCTTGCACCAGATCAGTCATTTTGCCCGAAAACTTTTTTTTTAGCACTTTCTACTAGCGTCCCTATCGACCTTTGTTTTATAACATTTATAAATGAACGGAACTCATCCTCATTCCCTATTCTTGGTGAAAAATGAAAAAAGATTGGAGAAGATTACCTGTAACTACGTCCAATTCATAGGCATTGCTTATCTGAGGTCCATGGCGAAAGGCTTGGCCACTTATCCCCACATTTGAAAGAGTCCCACCAACATTCAAATCTAAATAGTCTGTCCATGACACAGGCGGTAAGCCCATGTTGCAGAGTTGCCTGCAACACATCAATCCACAGCTGCTCTCCTCCAACATCTGCATAGTAATATGGATCTGGGTTTGTAGAAAAACATTGATCCGGCTCGCACCCCCGCAGTTCAATGAACTCATATGTATAATCACACCATCTAGGACCTGTGCTTGCCCATGGGTCGAGTGGGAAAAACCCCTAGCTGCGATTTTGAAGGGGGTAGGGGACGACTAAGATGCTTATCCGAAAAGAGCAATATCACTTACAGAGTAGTAAAAATGCGGTAGGTAGGATTGCAATCTTATTAATTCCATCAAAATATTGTACAAGTCAGATTAGATCCCAGCCCAAAACTCTACCCATGTGATGTAATACCCACTTTCTGTACTACCCCCAAAAGCATAAACTTGGGAATAAATACCTAATACTCCATCTTCCCAACTAACCCAAAGCAGCAAAACATTTGCATTTCTTGAAACAACTACAAAAAAGAATAAAAATACCCATTGGATATAATTTTCCAAATTCAAATCCAAAACCCCAAATCTTCAATTCTTTAAAAAGGAAAAAAAAATCTCCATTCCACGCCATTTTTTTTTCCTGTGATTCCAGCAAACAGAGTTTTAGATCAAGCCAAGTTGAGTTTTAGATTAATGGTCTTCAAGAGGTGGGAATGACCTATGGAAGGGAAGCAAGTCAAGTGTAATCGTTTTTTCATCAAGAACAGGGAATGAGGATCAAGGATGAAACTAGCCGTGGCAGGGGGAATGACCTATGGAGGGGAAGCAAGTTGAGTGTCATCATTTTTACACCAAAAACAGGGAATGAGGATCAAGGATGAAAATAGCGGTGGCGGCGGGTGCTACGGGGCTACGCAGCAGCATGATTTGAAATACTCTCCAAAAAAATCTGAAAAAAATCCAGAAAATTGTAAAATGAAAGAAAATGTGGTTCTTTTGCAAAAGTAAGTAAGACAAGGGGGTGTAGTGGTGCCTTTAATATATGAGGTCCTGTATCGCTGTATAAATAGAAAATAATAATAATAATTAGCTTTTTCACTTGTATTCATGTTTCTTAGTCATGCTAACTTAGAAAGTAATAAAAAGCTCATAAAAAATAAAAATAAAAAACTAGAATATGAAATAAAGGCATAAGACTTAAGAGTTAGGTCATTAGTGAACATTGAAACAATCAAATGATCAATACTTCAAGCCTCAAGGTTCAAGGTTCAACTTCAAGGTTCAAACTTCAAAATTCAATCAAGTGAATGAAGTAATCAACAGTCTACACTCAACAATTCAACACCAATTTAGAAATGACAAATAGTAGAGAGTTGGTGAAGGAAATAGGAATACCTTGGTTACCACCAAAAGGAATGTCTACCAAGATTCAAGGCATGGTTATCCTCAGCATCTCCATCAGTGTTATCATATCTATTGGCACTATATTGCATTTGATATTGATGAGCATTGGGATCCACAAATCCAAAGAAGGTAGCCGCATCATCGTAACTTGGAGGAGGTGGGGGTGGATATCTATTATATTTGCATTTCACCACAGTCACCATATGAGTAGGAGCCTGAAATAAAAGACTGTTCTTCTCCTTGTTGCATTTGACAATATGGAAATACTGTGCGGGTCCTTGTCCACTGTAACTAGGGTTCCACGAATCAGCCCATGATGCTGCTTGTTGTCCTCCAACATCTCCACCCATATTTCCTTGTTCATTACTACCTCCAGGAGCAGGTGGTGAGACTCTCCGACGCCGTTGATAGCCACGGTTTCCTTCCATTCTTTCCGGAAAAAGTCATGTACCTCCTCTACAGGAATGGCATCTTCCTGATCATGTTGGTAGTATTCACTAGTAGCACCTGTCCCACTAGTATCTCCTGCTCTATCTCCTCCACCATGGCTACTCGAAGAGATGGTGGTACTCGTCCTCTCAAAAGATGACACAACACAACATGAGCAGGTTCTTTCCCTTTAGGTTGTGGGTGCGGCTGTGCACTTGAGCCTTCTTCTCCAAGTGGGGCACTGCGTCGTCCATTTCTTCATCAAGCAAATCTTTAACCTCCTCCTGAAAGCCCGAATCTGAATCTAACAATGGATCCTCTATCTCGGCTATCCATGGGAGCAAGGGATTATCCTCTCTGAATATGTGATCCAAACTAATAGGACAATCGCTTGGATCATCCCTTGTCTTCCTTTCTCTTGTTCTGTTTCTCAACTTCAAATCGTAATGGCAATACACAAGCTTGCTGTGTTTTTGCATGGTAAGCCGATTCCTGGACTTTGTGTGCATCAAGGAGAAAGTGCTCCAATTTCTTTCACAGTTTGATGAAGTTGTAACTTGACTAAGGATGCAAACAACCACTCTCCTTAGATTTGGAGTATCATCTCCAAAATTCATCCACCAATCAGCTGAAATTCAAAATAAACAAATAAAATTAGATATTCCTTAAGTCCTTCCAATCAATTGAGAGATAAATAACAAAAGTCTATTAAGTTGGATGATTGGGTCTTTTGTTCATACTAGATAGCATCTTCCCAATCACCCTTATTACAAGAGGGTCAGCAAAGCCTCCTCTCCTTTGTGTGTATGTAGATATCTACAATGTGAAAATTAAGAATAAATCAATAAACCATACATGTTTAATGGACATATCTCAAGCATATACATATGTCATCTCAAATCTCAATCACTAACTCACCTCTTGGATGGCTTCGATTTGATCATCTCCCAACAATTTCTTCAACACTTGCTTTAATCCTACCCTCAACTCCGTTTCTATTGCATCATTGTGTTGTTGGGCATTGGGGTAGTAGAATTCGGAAGGAAATAACCTACATTGAAAACAAGTTGAAATGCAAAATGATTAAACATCAATAAAAGAGAGATAGCTTGCTTTAAAAGCATCAAATAGTAATATTATTATTGAGTACCTGCAGCATGCAATGGATGGTGCAGCTGGTCATTCTACCGAGCATCAATAATCTTTATATATTCTTCATGATATCTAACATTTTCCATGATAGCTTACTTAGCCCAATCCATTGCTTCATATATATATCCCATTGTTGGCTTGTCATCACCATCTGCAAGCCGCAACACTCTAACTAAAGGCTCATAAACCTTTAATAAATTAGACACTTTCTTCCAAAATTTATTGTCCCTCATCAAGTTAGGGATCTCAAATTCCGGACTACTTGTTGCATTACCCCAGTTCGAACGAAGTCATTCTTCTGATGCAAACATTTAAATCAGCTCTATTGTAAACCTTACAAGGCTCTCCATCACAATGAAATGGATAACAAACTTGATCCTGTACGTATCAAGGCATGGTTATTTGTAAATCTTTTCATCAAACTCAAAAGCCATGAATGATCATAAATAAATTTGATAATGCCTCTACATGCCTTGATAACTTTAGCAATTTTCTTCATCTTTCAAATCTCTTCCATAATGAGATCTATACAGTGTGTTGTATATGGAGTCCAAAACAGATGAGGCCTTTTCTTCTCCAACATCTTACCGGCTGCCTTGAAATTGGCACCATTATCTGTAATAATATGTAAAATATGCTCATTTCCCATAGTCTCTACAACCTTATCCATAAGAGTGTATATATTTAGTAGTCTGTCTATGCTTAGATGCATCCACAGACTTTACAAAGACACACCCAGCGACTAATTGTACCAAAATTTTTATTAATTATGTTTGTGTGCCGCTGGTCCCCCATCACACATAATGGTGACTCCATTCTATTGCCACATGGCCCTAAACGTCTCCACCCATGCTTTATTTCTTTATATTCTTTTTTGAGATATTTAGTGCCCACATCATAAACAGAGGGCAACTGTATTCCCCGCCCAGTTTCGGCTGCAACATCAAGAATTGTTTGGAAATAGGGACAATCTATTCTTGTAGGTGGTATGTTCTTGTAAATTAACCATTTTGCTGTAGCTTTGGCTAACTTATCTCTTGCAGCCTTCATCACCACTTTCATAACACTTAATATATTTGGTTGTTTAGGCCCTTCTTTTCTATGTGCTAGAGGATCAACATGGGGAGGAACTGCTCCTCTAGTAGAAATAACTTCTATATCAACATCCCATTCTCGAGGGTGCTAAATGCCCTACGCATGGCCCCTGCAATGCCCTTGCCCCTGCTTGGCACAGCAAATGAGCCCCGTGCATCATAATATTTGCTTCCAGCAAATGCACGACGTTCATGTTCTTCTTGGTGACTCATGATGGATTCTCGACGTGCAGCCTCCATCTATATATCTTCATCATCAAAACCTTCATCCCCAAATACATCATAACGAGCAGCATCAATATCTTGCTACTTCTTTTCTTTTATCTCTACTTTTCTAGCTTTGTTTTGGCCAACCAAAGCTTTCATTTGTTCCCCTGACTTCCCTTGGTACTTTGGTACAGCCAGCAACATTGCCAGAATGTGGCCCAAGCAGTGCTTGGATCTTGTAATGCCCCTTTGGTCACTTCTCTCACAAAACTTTGCATTTGATTTTTCAACCTGCACTGCTTCACCAAAGCTCTTTGCGCGATCAATATCACGAGGTATTTTAAGTTATCAATTGGCAAACACAAATAAACAATAAAAGACCGATTACCTATAAATATGAACAAGTAGTATGTTAAAAATTAAAAAAAAAAAAAACAAAAAAACATATTAGAGGAAACATATATCTAACGTTTACGAATTATTCTCTTGACATTTAATTTGTATTTCCATTACTTAAAGTACAATTTTTTCCAAAAATTTAAAAAATCCGAAAATAAGAAAATAAAATAAAATTAGGAACAGACAAATATATGCTGGATTGATCTATGTCAAACATAGATATAACATTTAGGGGCCTCATTCAAAATAATATAATGGGTAATGAATTAGTAAATGCATTTTTTCCTTAGAAAAAATAAATCCAAAAATAAAAAAGAAAAAAAAAAGGGAAAGAGAAAGAAATGTTGGATTGATCTATGCCAAACATGTTCAAAACATTTAGGAGCATTTTTCAATGCATTTGATTGGCATTCCATTATTAAAAATAATTTTTTTCGAAAAAATAACAAAAATCCTAAAATAAAAAATAAATAAAAGTAAAAAAACAATCAATATATGTTGAAATGATCTAATGTGAAACATAGATCTAAAATGTAGGAGCCCTTTTCAAGGCATGTTGATTGGTATTCAATTATATTAAAAATATATTTTTTTTTACAAAAATAAAAAAATCCGAAAATAAAAAAGGAAAAAAATTGAAAAAAAAGCAATATATGTGGAATGGATTTATAGGAAACATAGATCTAAAATCCATGAGCTCCTTGTCCAAAGACATTTGATTGGTATTCAATTACTAAAATATTTTTTTTTTACAAAATAAAAAATTTTGAAAATAATAGAAAGGAAAATTTTTTAAAAACAAGCAATATATGTTTGGATGATCTATGGGAAAACATAGATTAAAATCTATGAGCCCTTTTCAAGACATTTAATTGTTATTCAAGTTAACTAAAATTTTTTTTTTTTATAAAAAATAAAGAGAAAATCTGGAAATATAAAAAAGGAAAATTAAAACAAGCAATATATGTGTTTGGAATGATGCTATGGGAAACATAGATCTAACATATGAAACTATTTTCATGTTGTTTCATGAGTTTTCCATACGTGGTAATTTTTTTAAAATATTTTTTAAATAACATAAATCTGAAAATAAAAATAACAATATATATATAAAAAAACAAAAGATATGCATGCAAGATCAAAAGGAAGCATAGATCTACAATAAAACAAGACAATGATGCCATTATGTTGTGATTCATAGTAGTTAGAGAGTGATAATCTCAAAAGTTGAAAAAAAAAATCACAAAAAAATGCAAACCTAGATGAAGAATCTTGTTTAGAATCTTTAGATTCCTTAGAATAGTAGAGTGCTTTTTGGTGGCAAGAAATCTTAAAGATATGGAGTTGGGAGTCACTTGGAACCACAAGGAGGAAGTAATTGCAGTCAAAGTGGAGAAAGAGAGTGGAAGATGGGGGAAGAGGGTAAAAAAACCCTAAAACTTGTCAAGAAAAGGGGGGGGGGGGGGGGGGGGGGGGTATTATAACCTCCACCTCCTGATATGTATCGGCCGCTACGGTTGCGACGGCCGTTATATTGGCCGTAGTATGGAGCTGTCCACCGCTAC
>QPKB01000001.1:22656350-22676995 GCA_003546025.1 Camphora micrantha
CCCATGTGGTGAGAACCATTTTACTATAATTGGTGAATAGTTATTAATTTGAATTGCTAGTCGAGAACCCTTTTATTTAATATTCGTGGTGTATGTGTGAAGTAAATCATTGAAGTGCTATGGTTGAGTGGTGAATGTTGTAGTTTGAGGGGCACTAGTGGGGTGTTTATATATATGTTTTTTGTTATGCACAGGTCCCTAACATATTGTAAAAAACAAACTTGTTAATATTCGAGGTGTAAGTGTGAAGTAAATTATTGAAGTTCTATGGTCGAATAGTGTGAATGACTAATGACATAGTGGTGAATGACTTTGTAGTTAGTGTGTTGGGGCACTGAGTTGTTTATATGAAGTTTTTTTTGTTATGTACAGGTACTTAGCAGGTTGTAAAAAAAAACTAAATGTCACCCGTACAAGGGAAACTATGCCGAAATTTCTATAAATCTTTTACATTAGAAATTTTTCTTAGGAACATTTTTATGAAGTATACGTTATTGTTTTCCAAGATGTGCTTATGCTTCTATTTATCCTTTTTTGTTATTGCAGGATGATGTTATTATTGCATATGAATCTAACAGCTCAGTGGCGCAAGGTGATTTAGACCATGATGCAGTTACAAAGGTATCTTTTTATTGCTTGTTGATCATAATATCTTTTAATGATAGTAATCTTTAATTTTGTGGGTTTTATGGTATACTCTTTTTTTTTTTTCATAGTTCTTTGGTCGTGATAGCCGAGGACGCGTATGTGGCTTAGGCACTGTTTTAAAAACGGCCATAAAACATTCAGCTCCTTATAAAAGAGAATTTGAGGAGGAGCATGAATGCAATACACATTTTCAAACTGAGGTGAAAAGGTTGAAGGAGGATCAGATGGGAATACGGAGGGAAATTGATGAGCTGAAACAAACTCTTACCCAAGGTGGGATACAAGTGTGACCTTCAACTTATCATGGTAGTTCATCTCAGGTACAATGTTTATTTTTCTTACATGATTGATTCGATAAATTAATTAATTATCTTGATTGATGAAATACTAACACAATGCGTTTGTAATATTGTTTGTAGGCTTAGGATGATTCCTCACATCAGCTGGCATGTACAATTCAACCAAACACTAATACACGACAGGGTACGTGCAGGCTATTGCATTACGTGCGAAAAGATATTACCATTGCCATAGACGCATTTTCGGTTTGTCGACTGAGAAGGAGGGATGCGATAGGATCATTATAGAAGAGATCTTAAAGTTTGACATACAATTGTTGGGTCGAGAAAAGACTTTTGGGGATCTCACCGTGGGTGACATCATTTCATGGCCGACATATAGAACCGTATTTGGCTAATTTCAAAGCACATATGATTTATGTAAATGACTTTATTTGTAGTATTTACTCTCATGTGTGCGACCGTGGTATTAGTAATAACGAACATGAACATAGTTTTTGTTAATTTTCTACCATTTACTGTAGCTACTTTGATGGTTTAAATTTTAAGTGGATGGATGATTTATTAGCTTATTGAGATCCATCAAAGGATTGTATATAAAATAGGTTAGGGGTGGAAGAGGAGGTTATTTAATGGTTAATTTTGGACATGCACCTTTGATTTGGCATTTCTAACTAATATAAAAGTACTAGTCTCGGAATTTATAGGAATTCAACTACATGAAACAAACAAGATGAAAACTATGAATTTTTACATGAAGAATTACAACACATGCCTGCATTGGAACCATATTAAGATGACATGTTATAGTGTAGTGATGTCTCTAGATAGATCATCTGGTGTGAAACATAGTCCATTAGTTCATTCACAACATCTCTCTCTGCCCATCCCATCATTAGTTCATTGAATGCAATCTCTTTTCACTGCTGTTGCTATTCCTAAAAACAGTAATATCTTGCACTCAATCCACCCACCGACCACTATATGTTCCCTATGCTTGTTTAAAACTTGCAGAGCAAAACACACAGACGTAAGAGTTGAGATTCACACGGTTTTTCAAAACCCGTGCGTAAGAGAGAACGAGAAAGGGACGCACGTCACGACTCTTCAGAACCCACCCAACACCCTGTTCAAATCCTCTCTCCCTTCTAAGCGTCATGGTCAAATCAGTTGGCTTCTTCTTTGATCACCCACCTTCTCCTTTCTCTACCCCAAACGTCTCTCCCATGCACACATACACTGACCGCTATCCATCACCCATCTCTCCATCTGTTGCACCACCCATCCAGACCATTGAACCCAACCCGAAAACTTCACTACAACAGAGTCCCACACCTCTCATCATCTCCACCACACTCAACACCCACATAAACCTGCAAACTAAAGCAGAAGACAAAAACACAACACACTGGGTTGTAACTAGCCTAAAACAAAAGAAAGCCAGCAACGATTATGCTAACACGCAAGGGAGGGAGGGAGATACCTCAAGGGTGAAGGTTTAAAAAAGAGAAGACGATCTCCTCGCTTTCGTGGTTGCCGGGAAGATGAGAAGATGGCTAGGGATTTTCGTAGGGAGGAAAGGTTCTTGGGTGATGTACTCTGTACGTTGGCAAGAGTGTCATTACGTAAAATAAATATGAGTGAACTTGTAACCAAATGACGGAACGATCCCTGCCCGCGAAAGACCTCCAAACTCTATTTGAAATTTTGTCCCATGTGCTCCCATTTCAAATTGAGAAAAGTTATCTTAATTCTAATTTAATTATGTGTGAGCTTTTATGTTTTCCAAATAGTCTAATATCTATTTGAAATATAATTTAGTGAAATAGACCTTCTAATAAGACTTATCAAACACCATCTTGGTAGAGTGCCAAACAGGCCTGATCCCATTGTTAAGCTACAGAAATTGGCGGGACAGGCCGTCAGATTTTCGGGCGTGACATGACCACGTGGCCGTGGGGCTGGATTATTGAAAAGGCTAAACTAAATTCCATTTTTTAACCTGAGTTGGCTGACATCAGGTCACAGCCAACCCAAGTTATGTTAGGGCATTGAAAAGGAGGCTGGCGTTTCTCCTCCCATCTTCTCCTCTCGGCCCCGCCGCGAAACCACGCGCCCCATTTTCCCCTTCCCATACTCAACATGTCATTGTCGAGTCATTTTTCTCCTCCTTTTGTAGCTCTCAATCTCAGGTATAAGTCTGACGGGTTTTGATGTTACAAATCGAGTTTTGGAACGTGTATTCCGTATTTCTTTTTCTTTGCTATTTCAATCTTTGTGATGATATTGACTCAGCAAATGCCGTATAAAGGAAAAAATGTTTCTACTACTTTCAGTCCATTTTCCTTGTTCTTTATGTTGGACTGCCCATAACTTTTTTCGTTTATGATTCGTTGATGGAATATCGGTGTTTGGCTACAATTTCTGATAAATCTTTTCTGCCTTTTATTTCTTTACTATTTCTTACACTGATATATCTACTGTTGTTGGGGATCCCACAAGTAAAAGTTTCGGAAGTCTTTATATGTAACGTTTTTCTCTCCAAAACTCCCATTGGATAACTAGTGGGGCTCATCTTCAGAAAATCTAAACGGATGGTTTATTCCTTAAGCCCATTCTTGTTGACTGTCTAAATTACTAAAACCAATTTCAGTAACCAACCGTTAGATTGAGCAGTAGGTCTTACAAATGATCGCCCCAAAAAAGGAACGAGAAAAGTGAAGGAAGTTGATTGATTGATTGATCACGTGCTCAAAGATGTAGGTGGTTATCAACAGTTTGGATTTTCCTCCACTTGTTCCTTTAAAGATAGTGCTGCAATAAAGCTCAAGCTCTCTCCACTCCGATAATGCCACTCCTGATTGGATTCAAGATTGGTGTTAGATTTGATGCATGAAAGTTAAAAATAGCCAGCGTGGAGTTAGATTGGGCAATTTACCACTTCTATAATGCCCTTTTTATGTTTCATGTGCTTAATTAATTTAGCTTTTACAATCTGCGATATTATCAAATTCTGCCTTGCCCTTAAACTTAGAGGGTAAACCTGGTATCTTTTACTTACTTTAAAAAAAAAAAAGGGTCCAATTGAGCTCGTGGACTTAAAATGATGACCAAAACGGCACAGACCTCGCAAATTTTTTTTCTTTTTGGTGGTTATTGTGGTGTACTAGAAGTTTATGGTCATCCTACTTAGTGCAATCTTACCTTTTCACTCCCAGGTGCTCCGATGTGTATTACTACTATGGTTTTCTTTGACCCAATCATTTGTTCTTTCTATTTTTTATATAGAATTTTTTTATTATTGGTTTTTATTTTCCATTTTGTCTCTTTGTATTTATCATATTACGAGTCGAGCAAATGCAGAGGCGGAGCTAATTGCCAAAGAGGGAGTTATTAAGCCTTCTTTGATAATTTCTATCGCTCCTTAAGCTGTTATGTATTTTTCGTTTGTTTTACCACTTGGGGCTCCGCCTCTTTTTTGTTTTAGATGCTTTCCCCTGTTTTTTTTTTTTTTTTTTTTTTTTGGGGGGGGGGGGGGGGGGGGCGCGCTCTTTGTGATCAGTACAGTTTTCTTATACTGTATAGCTTTTTTGAGTAATATAGTCACCATTTAAAAATATATATATATATATACTTAAGTTTTTGTTTCTTATTTGTTTAAATAGGAAGGATATGCAAGGCTATAAACAAGAGAACTTCATTTTCACATTGCAACTACAACATGCCTAAGGATTGAGTGGTATAGGAAAGAAGGTAATTTATTTATTCTTAGTTTTCTCTGATATTAATTTTATGAATGTGTGTCTTTTTTTTTCCCTTCACACACCCAAACACATTCACCCAAGTAACAACCAGGGATTGTTCCTAAGATAATTGAGTTGAGACCTCCTATTATGGAGTTGTGAAACAGATAATTGCGTTGGATTACATTGATTTTTGTCAAACAATATTTTATTGTGATTGCTTCAAAGTAGAGGACAAGACTAATGGGTGCATTGTTGATCCCAATACAAATTTGATAGCGGTGAACATGGAAAAACTAGAAGGAAAAGATAAAGGAAGGAGATGAGCCATTCATATTAGCATCTCAAACAAGTCAAGTTTTTTACTCCAAAGATCAAACTAGACCTAGAACTCGCCCCAAAGAGATTGACAAAAGATGCAGACGCACTTGAAAATCCGTGTCTCTTTTCTTCCTTTGTTAGCGTAGCTGAGAATTTAGAAAATGTTCTAAAAGAAATTGACTGTGAATTGTAGCGTTGGACATGTTTACTTTGATTTAACTATTTTTGTAGTTGTTGAATTTTCATGTAGTTGAATATGTGAAATATGCACTTTATGCTTATGCTTATGCTTATGGTGCCTTATTATGATTGTGCTCAAATACTGCATTCTTCATTTACATTTTTTTATATTGATTTTATTTCACGCATTCATGTGAATTGTTAGTGCTAAGTGTCATTATGTCCTTTGAGACATAGGTGTTCTGGTGGCTGAGCAAAGGACAAGTTCTTTGAATGCAGGTTAGAAAGAATTCATTTCATCACTACTTATACAGTTTCGTACTCTAGTTTATATGGTTTTAATTTTATTTAACATGCATTTTCTGTTTTAGAATCTTCCATGTCGCCAAAACAAAGAAAGGCAATTACGTTATATGCCTATGGCCTACCAGTGGGCGATTATTCATGAACCAAGTTTACATCTAGATGTGGACAACTTTGTCCCTATTTCATATAAGGATTGGCGTGTAGTGCCAAAAGACAAAAAAGATGAACTCTGAAAACTACTCCTAGTATGAAATTCTTAGCCTGTATATCTTTGAAATGGCATAATATTTAACTCGTTCTCTATTTAGTTTTTGAGCCTAAACAACCTCTTTTTTTTCTTCTTTTTTTTTTTATGAAGGAAGATTTTGATGTTACCCAGTCATACAAAGACAAATGCCTTAGAAGCATGCCTGAAATTATGAGGAAAAAGACAAATGCCTTAGAAGCATGGCTGAGGAAATACAGGACAAAATTGAGGGCGCAATACCTCGATCCCCACAAAATTCATGAAGATAAACTGAAAAATCGTACGTCCTCCAGGAGTTAGGCTTGAAGATTGGGAGGTGTTTATCGAACATAATGCGGATCCAAAAACTATAGAACAATGTAAAAAAAAAATACAGACATCAGGAAGAAAATGAAAATTTATCATATGAGTGGAAGGCATAGGCACGCGAGACTAGAAGAGAAGATGGTAAGTATTGGCATTTTTATGTACCATGAAAAGCTTCATTATTTTGTTCCACAAAAGCTAATAATGTGTGGTTCTTGCAAATATAGAAGCACCAAAAAAAAAAAAAAAGAAGGCGACCCACCGATTACTAGGGCTAAAGTGTGGATCGAAGCACATAAAAGAATGGATGGTTCTATCCCCTGTAGCTTGTCTCTACACATTGTGAGTTCATCATCTTACAGTTAAGTTGATGGGATAGAAAAAAGCATACCAAGTTTACTTATGTGATGATTATTTAATTTGACAGGAAAAAGTAAAAGACTTACTTTCCAGCCAAGAAGAAGTTGATTCCCAAGACATCCGAAACGATCCTTTGACTAAAGTATTTGGCATTGATAAGAGGGGTCGTGTTCGCGGTGTTGGGAACATCATATCAAGATCTCAAATTCTATCGTCCTCTCCAGCTCTAGAAAAATTAGCCGTCAAGGATAAGGAAGCAAAATCGAGCAGTCGGCAATGGTTAAAAATTTGGAGTCCCAAGTAGACTGCATTAGGTTATAACAAAATGGCCTAATGGTAGAATTTAAGGGTCTTAAACAATTGATTGAGGTAACAATGCTTTTATGGAATTTTTTTTTTATTTATATAAGGTTTCATAATATCAGATTTTTTTCTACATTTTCTTAACGAATAACACGTGCATTGGAATATTATTGTAGCATCGCATGCCTTCAGGATCACAAGCAAGTGCAACACTCCCACTTAAGAACCAAGAGTCAGTTTTGGTTTCCAACACAATAGGGAACGATCAATCTCCATTGACATTGCGGCCGTGCAAAATGATGTCTTGACCTCAAGAGGTGGTCGCTCTTGGAAGAGCTTATATCGGGAATGGGCCCCAACAGATTCGCTCAAAATCTCTTCCAGCAGGTTACAGTAAGATTTCTTTTGACGTCATTGAAAAAGGAGATGTCGAATTGCCTTATCCAGATGGATTTCATTCGCCTTTAGGCGAGGTTAAGAATGGATCTTTTGTAGCATGGCTTGTGGTTTTTACCATATTCACAGATTAGGCTTATCAATCATTCTCTTAGATCCTTTTGTAAATCCATTTGCTAACAAGAAAAATGTGTTAGATTAGTTTTATCTTGGAAACTCATTTTGCAGTTGTCGACTTAACTAAGATTGGTTCTACCTGGTTTGACAAAAGTTGTTGTAATTAGTGCTTATTTTTATCTTGAATGATGTGCAATCTGATAACAATGATTAGTATCATGTTCTTCAAGCTTGTACTTTTGTTTATGCTACTGTTGTCTTGGAACATTGAAATGGTGAATGGATGTAGAGTTACACCATTGGAATGGGCCGAACATGATACATGGCCTGTTACTTATATTTATCTTCAGATTTATGGTCTTTCTTTTCTGTGTATCAAAATACTGGGTGCTCTATCAGTGATGTCTCACTATACTTGGCACAATTGAGAGTTCATGTGGTATTATCATGTGTTTGTTATATAGCTGGAAAGATGATTCAAATTCCCTGCACTTCTTTTCCTTACTATTACTTGTACATCTGTTTAATATAATTTATTTTTGCTGATCCTTTAGATTTTCTGCGAAGGGAAAATGCACCCGGGTGGTGCCAAAATAATGTTAAGATATATAACTAGAGGTAAGCTGTACTCCAATAATTTATTTTACCTAGATAAAGTTTTTATCTTTTTTTTTTATATATATAAGTAAGGTGAGAAAATGAGACTTGTTATTTAATATTACTATCTATATACTAAATAAAACCTGAAATTTAAATAAATAAATAGCTTGTTTAAATAAATAAATAAATACCTTGAAGAGAGAAAGAGAGCGTGTGCTATAGAGACTTAGAGAGGTTCAGAGAGAGAGAGAGAGAGAGAGAGAGAGCGCTCCTTGAGTAGATCTTGGTCCCTCGCAAACAAATTAAACTTCTTAGCATTTGAGAGTATAGAGAAAGCTTTTGGTGCCGGGGAGAGAGAGAGAGAGAGTGTGTGTAAATAAGTTTTGAGAAATGAGGGGATAAGGGTATTTATAAATATCTCAAGTTTTAAAATGATTCAAAATGCCACATATTTGAACTTTTTTTGCTATTTGTATTTGGGGGTGGTGCATTTTTGGGCCGGCCCAGGCCGCCTTGTGCCGTGCCACAGGCCACAGCCCCGTGCGTGGGTTGTGCCGTGCCGTGCCTGTCAACGTATCAGGCCTGGCCGACTCGACCCATTTTACTCCTTTAGCTCATACAAGCTTCCATGTAGTATTTATGGCCTTATATAAGTGTCAATGAGTGATATTTATGGCATTCATACAAGCTTCAATGTGACATTTATTTCAAGTTCAATGTTTTTTTTTTTTTTTTTTTTTTTTTATTTTTTTTAGTTTTTAAAAAATTGGGGCAGCCCAGCATTGACCCTAGCCGTGCTTTTGGGCCATGCTGGGCTGAGGCCTTGTCAACGAAATTTCACTGGCGGGCACGACTAGCCATGGCTGGATGGACCATTTCCAGGCCCAGCCCATTTTACCTCCCTACTCATGACCTCACGAAGAGCAATCTTTCAAAATGTCTACGACATATTAAATGAATATTTTGCACATCTCATCTTCACCTAAATGGAATACATAATTGCTGACTCACTTGCCCAACCATCCTCTTATCTTTATATGCATGGGATCCATTGTATCCAATCAATCCATTCTTCTATAGAACCCATTGTAGACATATTTCACCAATGGGTGACAATATAAATAGATTCATTGGATCTACAAGGGTATCATCAGTCTACTATCATTTAACATCCACTATCATTATTCTATTTACGTGATCCCAAAATAATTTTGTTAATTAAGGTGGGCCCAACTTAAGATTTGATATGATAGTCAAAGGATATTTTGGAAATTCAGAACTTATGTTGTGTACGTGAGCGTTTAGTTCAATGTACTTAAAAAAGTTCATTCTTTTGTAAGTTGCATCTCTTAAAGAAGTTCAAATCTTCCAAAACTATTATTTTGAATTTAAAGAAGGCTTCATTAAATTGAACAGGATTACAAATGGATTTGAATTTGAATGCGATGTGATGAGGTGAGATAAATATGAAGAGGTGGAGTAGCCCAAGTTAAAGCCAAAGCCTTGCATTTTTTTGTTCTTTGAGTATTTTTCTGAAAGGAGATCTCCGTGGGTGATGACGTGGCAACACAAATCCTATTGCTTTAATATATATAATAAGATTGTGTATTGAGATAAGGATGCGTATTATAAGGAATTTAAAGAGAGAATTCGAGACATAAAGATGCGTATTGTAAGGAATTTAAAGAGAGAATTCGAGACATTTATTTCAAATTCTAATTAGATCTTATGGTGATTTGAAAGGCATTGAGTAGGTAATTAAGACCCAATCATTCTAATTTTAAAAGATGCTAATTTAAATTGTTTGAGAAAGATGGGGATTTTTAGAGAAGAAACGGGATTTATTTTGGAGAGATCTCTACAAAGGTTAGAAGTGGGGCCATTATGATGTGGCATAACAAAGGGTTCATTTTTGACAAACCATGGTGATTAGGTGGCACATGAGAATGTTTGGGGTATTGATCTGAGGTTCAGGCCCAACCGATTTGAAAATACACACACCTGTTGTGTTTAAATATAGGGGCATTCGATGACAGGTCCCTGAACATGTCACTTTATTGTCTTAAATTCACAATCTATTTTCATAGTGTGATAGGTCCTTTTTTCAAATTTGAAGACCTAAAATGTCTAATTTACCCTTTCTTCAAAATCATATCCCACGATTAGTGGGATATGCTATTAATAATGGTCAACTATCATTCAATTGGCCAAATAAATTTCAAAAGATCCAAATAAATTTTAAATAATGTAAATAAATTTCAAAAGAAGAATATAAATCTCAAAAGATCCAAATAAATTTCAAAAAATAAAAATAAATTTCAAAAGACGAAAATAAATTTCAAAAGATGTAAATAAAATTAAAAAATGCAAATAAATTCTAAAAAAACACTAAAATTTTAAAAAAATACAAATAGATTCGAAAGAACACAAATGAATTTCAAAAAACGCAATAATTTCAAAAGAACACGGAAAAATTTAAAAAGAAGCAAATAAATTTCAAATGATCCAAATAAATTTCAAAAAATATAAATAAATTTCAAAAGATGAATATCAATTTAAAAAGATGCAAATAAATTTAAAAAGATCAAAAAAATCTCAAAATATATAAATAAATCTCACAAGACGCAAATAAATTTCAAAAGACGTAAATAAAATTTCAAAAAGTGCAATAATTTCAAAAAACGCAATAAATTTCAAAAGAACGCAGATAAATTTAAAAAGATCCAAATAAAATTTAAAATATGTGAATAAATTTCAAAAGACACAAATAAATTTCAGAATACGTAAATAAAATTAAAAAACACAAATAAATTTCAAAAAGCGCAAGTACATTTGCCAAAATTAAGATAAACCGATTTTCTAAATTACAGAAAATTTTGCAAAAAACTCAATATTTAAGCCAAAACTCTGTTAAATTTATTTTTAAAAATGCAAATAAATTTAAAAAGACGCAAAATAAACTTCAAAAGACACAAATAAAGTTAAAAAGCTCAAATAGATTTCAAAAAATGCAAATAAATTTTTCTGAAAACTCAGATTAATTTTCCAGAAATTCAGATAGATTTGTAATAAACTTAAATAAATTTGTCAAAAACACAGAAATATTTATTAAAAAAAATCAGTAAAAATTTCAAAAATGGAAATAAATTTGTTAAAAACTCAGATAAATTTGTCAAAAAATCAGATAGATTTACCAAAAACTCAGGTACATTTTCTAAAATGGAGATAAGTTTGTCAAAAATTCAGTTATATTTGCTAAAAACTCAGATAAATTTGCTAAAAACTCAGATAGATTTGCAAAAAGCTCAGATAAATGTTTCAAAAACTCAGATAAATTTATCAAACACTCAGCGATGGCCGGTTGGTGGCGAGTGCTACGGCGATCTCTCCAGTCTTCTTCCTCGGTCACGACGGCAACTTCCCATCACCGTGATGTCCGTACTGATGCTGTCACGCTGATGTCATCGCCTGCCCGCTTATTGTTCTAGATATGGGCTTCTGCAGAGTGGGCAGGTCGAACCTGACCTGAACCGACCCGAGACCTGGGACACCCTAGATGGGTTGTCTCCTTTCTTTCTCCTTTCTTCAACGATTCTGTTATGGGACAGTCTCAGAGAACCACACAAGGCATGTTGCTGCCTTTTCTTCTTCTTCTCCAGTGGGACGAGATTTCGCTCGGAACCACTTTCCCTGATGACGTACACCAACGGCGACAGACGACAGCTGCGATGGGCGACAATTCTAGGCGGTAGCACAGCGAGCAGCGAGGTCGGCACCTTCCTGCCGGGTCTTCTGTCACGGTTTTCTTCTCGAGTGGTTTGTGCAATCTGCAACAGCAGAGCGTCTGAAAGGATTGGCCACTGCCAATTGCCATTCAAATGACCAACCACTGGCGACAATTGAATGGCTGATCTGGACGGTGAAAGAGATTTGGATCTCCATTCAAGCGACTGTTGTAGAATAGCAATTGAATCGCCATTCAAGCGACTGTTGTAGAACGGTGAAAAAGATTTGGAATATGCAAATAGCGGTTCAAAGAAGCCCAGAATAGAGAGATCCATCTCTTTGAGGTTGCAGAGAGATTGGAGACGAGGGCTTCGATCCCCAACATGGTCGTGCAGCAAAGAGGAGGCGGTTTGTAGGGATCAAACTGGAGACGGAGAAGACACCGGATAGAGGATCCAGAATCCCATCATCGCCAGAACAGGGGTCTGCCAGAGAGGAAGGAAGGAACATTCGGTACCACCAATAGCCGAAGAAGCCTAGATTTTTCTCCTAGGCATCTTTCTGTTGTGGCCCATTACTCTGATCAGGCTATCAGATGCTCGATTCGAATTGCACAGAGGTCTGTGCGTCTTCTCCGATCAAGCAGTCGTGGCTTACTCTGAATGTGGTGCTAGTGCAATTTAGCCTTCTCAGCAAAAGCAGCAGTCGAAAACTTCTAGTGACACCAAGAACTCTGGGCTGAAGGTATGCTCTAGCTCTATTAAAACAAGCGGTGATCCTAGTCCTGTTTCTGAAGCATGCAATCCTAAAAGAAGGGGTAAGGAATTTGATGTATGGAGCATTTTACAAAAAAATTATAAGAAAGACTCTAATGTAGTGGATGGTGCACAATGTAAATATTGTCCTCATAAGTATTCTTACAAAAGTAAGAATGGTACTAGGACTTTGAGAAGTCATTTCGGAATTTGTCCCAACAATCCCCAAAATATTCAAGAGAAAAAGAGACAACAAAAGGTTTTGACATCATCTCAAACCAAATTGGGTGAGAATAGCCTTGGTACGTGGAAATTTAGCCAAGATTTTTGTAGAGATGCACTTGTTAAGATGGTTGTGAATTGTGATGGATGAATTGCCATTTAAGTCAGTCACAAAGGCGAGGCATTAGGTAAGGAATTGGAGGCATGTTTGGGCATGTTTGGTTGATTGGGGTATAAATAAAGTATGCACTCTTATTGTAGATAATGCATATGCAAATGATGTTGCTACTGGATATCTGAAAAGAAAGTTTTCTAAGAAACTTGTGACTTTTATTTTAGGCGGTGAATGCTTTCATATGAGATGTTGTGCACACATTGTTAACTTGATTGTGAAGGAAGGCTTAAGTGAATTGAAACCTCATTTTCCTTGAATTCGTGCTGCTGTGAAATATGGGGGTTCTCCACAAAGAGAACAACGCTTCAAGAAGTGTGTGGAGATGGAGGGGTTAGCATGCAGTAAAAGTGTGAGATTGGATGAACCAACTAGATGGAACTCAACATATCTCATGCTAGACATTGCAATGAAGTGTCAAAAAGCATTTGAGCGATTAGAGGAGGATGATCCACTATTTGATAGTAAAGTTGTTGATTATGGTGGACCTCCTACCCTTAAGGATTGGGAAGGAGCTCATTTCTAATCACAATTTTTGAAATGATTTTATGATGCAACCATTTGTTTGTCTGGCTCTTTGTATGTGACCACTCATTTGTACTTTACTAAAATTTATGCTATTGGAAGTTTCTTATCTGAAATGTCATCGAGTTTGGAAGAGTCTTTGAGTAACATGGCTAGGAAAATGAAGGTTAAATTTGAAAAGTACTGGGGAAGGATTGAGAAAGTGAATATGATGTTAGTGGTTGCAGTTGTGCTTGATCCTCGTTTGAAATTAGATTATGTGAAATTCTCTTATTCTGAAATTCTTACATCTGATGCGACTAAAGAGCTCACTAAAAAAGTAAGAGATGCATTGAATCGTCTT
This sequence comes from Camphora micrantha, assembly GCA_003546025.1. Taxonomy (NCBI): domain Eukaryota; kingdom Viridiplantae; phylum Streptophyta; class Magnoliopsida; order Laurales; family Lauraceae; genus Camphora; species Camphora micrantha. The sequence goes on from QPKB01000001.1 coordinate 22,669,920, forward strand.
TATATTGAGTATCAAAAGTTTGAATCTGAGTCATTTACTTCATCTTTAGAAAGCTTTGTTGATGATGTGGATGGATGTAGTTCAAGTGCTACCACAAATACAATTGTAAGTACTACTAGTCATATTTCAAAGTTTCGAAAGTATTTGAATGAAGTTGTTAGTAATGAAGGGAAGTCTGAAGTCGACAAATATTTGGAGGAGACAGTTGAAAAGATAGAACCAAATACAAGCTTTGATATTTTGAATTGGTGGAAGGTGAATCCCCCAAGGTATGGGGTCCTTTCTCAAGCTGCCCAGGATGTATTGGCAATTCTTGTCTCAACAGTTGCTTCTAAGTTCGCATTTAGTTCAAGAGGTCTTGTTCTAAATCAATTCCGTAGTTCTCTTATCCCTAAGCTTGTGGAAGCCTTGATTTGTACACAAGATTGGTTGCGTGATTCAGTAGTCTCCATTGATGTGGAGGATAATATGGATGAAATTGAAGCTATTGAGTTCGAGGTAGTTAATCTGGTAATTACATACTTTATGTTTATTTGTTTACAAGCTTAATTTTGTCTTGAATCTTTATTTTAGGGCTATATTAATGCGTAATGTTCAATGTAGCCTATTATTCATTGTGACTGAAGTGCTATGACTTGAGCTTTGGGATGGTTGAGGTGGATGCATTTGGTAATCATTGTTATTCTTGTTAATTTTGTTCTTGTGTACTAAAATTTAGGTAGTAATCCAATTTGTTTGTTGTCCAAACATGCAGTCCATTTGAAGTGCTATGGCTTATGGAGTTGCTGCTGGAGTGCTGGTAATTTGGAGTAAAATTGCTGCTTCTTTGGTTATATCTACTTTAATTTGCTTTGGGTTGTAGTGACTTTAAATATTTATTATGTTTAATGTTGGATTTGCTTGGAGATGTAATGACCTTAAATATTTCTGTTTGGTTGTTTGGTTAAGGCTCAGTGAGTACTTGTGCTACTACTATTTGTAGGTATTTTGATGATTTCTGTGTCATTTTTGTTCCCGTTTTATTTTTAGCTTATGAGATTTTCATTTCTTGGTTGGATTGTAGAATTTCTATTCTATAATATGATTGTGCGCTTGCGTTTAGTCCAATATGGTGCCATTTGTAAACTCTCTTTTTGGTGGATCACTAGAATGTTGGATTTTTATGTTTTCCCTAAACATTGGAATAAATGCAAAGGATGGAGGTGTCTTGATTTTGAAATTTTCAATTTCTAATTTTTAAAAAGAAGAAAAATAAATGGTTTTACTTTCGTTTGGTTCGGTCAAAGCCCTCTCCATCGGTTGGATTGGATTGGATAATTAAAAAATTGATAGGTTTGATTTGGTGGTTGGTTTTAGTGTTAAACCGATCCAAACCGCCTATGTACAGTCCACTATGACTGAGCCCATTGTTAACAATAAAGCACACTTGACATTTTTAATATTTTATTAATATGAAAGTGGGCTTAACTCTTACTTGAGTAGAATTTATTTAAGGCCCGTTGAAACCAACGCCTTTATGTTTTCCATTGATCAATCTGATAGTGGGTTAATATTTTATTAGAGTGAAACTTGTCCAAGGCCCATATAATAGAGCTGGTTATGTTGAACAGTTTAGATTTTTTTAGGTGGGGCCCCCTTTAAAGCTATAGATGGGTAAGTTGTGATGTTCAATACATGTATATGGAAAAAGAATAGGAAAAAAAAAAAAAAAGAATACCTAAAAACGGCTTTTGCCTTAGGGTTACGTTTGCCTTTTACATTTAGCCCATGTTTAGCATCTTTATTTTCAACTTCTATTTGTCTAAATGTTTAAAGTGGGTAGGAGTTTGGAAAATAAGAGTATTTGGCACGTGATTCTACCACCTGCCCATTTTTAAGAAGTTGAAGTAAATCCTTTTTAAAAATGAAAAGGCCCCATTTTTTAACTTGTAAAAATAATAGCTTAAGCCTCTTTTTTTTCCACAACGCTCAATTTGGGTTTTTTTAATTTTCTTTTTTTAAATTTGAGAGATTAAATCAAGGTCCAAACTGTTGGATATGGGATTAAGTTTCAGCCATTGGATCATCACCAATTTCAAGATATGTGCAAAAAAAAAAAAAAAAAGTGATCCATTGGATGATATTTTTAGATATTGTGGGCCCTCAATACAAGATCCAAACCGTTAAGATCTCTTTGGAAGACTGAACATGGTTACGGGGTTAATTTTTTAAGCTTGATACCTTATGGATCTCGAGAAACTTTTTGAAAAAAATTTAACCGTTAAAGTAGATGCTTTCATTACCAAAGACTTCATTTGATTCTATCTTCTTTTTTTTTTATGACTTTATTTTTAATGACTCTATGTTGATGGGTCTCAAAAAAAAAATAGGGATTTCCAAACAAGCTCTCTTAATCTTTTGGTAATATAGATGTCCTATTCTTTTCCTAATGTTGATATATTGCTGGATTTGGTTCCTGGGACTTCAGCGATGGACATTGTACAGGTTCCACTATTCCAATTTCGGATAACTACAAATTTGTAAATAGCTTGTACTAGCCTTTTATGTATACCTGCAAGAATTCCTAGAGCGCCATTATCAACTTTCTAGACAAAAAGCAGGCATGGAACGGAACCACCACTCATTTCTTGTTTGAATGTTTTTCTTCCCACGCTATCCTCTATCCTGTAATCAGAAGCGGATTCCTCCGGACCTAGGAAGTCCCACATCACTTAAGTTTTAAGTTGGACATGACTTCATATATGCCTTCCACCTATTAGCTTAAACTTTTTTGTTGGTATATGATATCAGAACGAGTTTTGATCCCGTTGTTCTTGTGTAATCTACTAGCATATACACATGATATAAAAAAAAAAATGTCGATAAAGATAAAAGGGGGAGATTTATTCATCATTAGAAGAGATAAGAAGCCAAATAATGTAAATGCTAACACTTCAAAACCCAACTCAAATATAATAGTAAAATATATAAAATGCATAAATTTATCTATTAATATGATATTTATTTTAATATTTAATATAATATGAATGTTCTTTTTATGTCAATAGTGTACACAAGTTTTGGGTATGTAGTAGGTAGCCCAACTGGATTTAGGACTCCATAATCGATTGGAATTTCATAGGATTCGTTCCAATAAATCCTGGTGGTGCACCCAAGGCCGACATAATTCCAAGTTTCCAACGTATAGGATCCAAACTTTACTCCTCCCAAAGTCAAACCTGAGTGCATTATTTCTCCATGGTTAATCTGATTTTAATTGACCTGGATTGAGCATGTTAAATTGACGGTTTAAGATTATGTCATGTGGGACCAGTGCATATATTAAGTTATTACTCACAACGTTCATGTATCCATACATTTTGTAAATTGGTCGTTGCTGATGTATTTAACACAAAAATCATCTAAGTATATCTAAGCATACTGTGATTATGATATGTGGTTATCACGAATACTAAAAGTTGAAAAGCAAGAATTGAGAATTCCTCAAAGCATCTTAAGAAATAACAAGCACTCATTAAACTCAAAATAAAAAAGCAATTATATGACTTGGCCCATCACATGAAATAAAATTGCATTTTGCTGTTAATTGTCATCTTGTTTGGGAAAAAGAGGTGGCTAATCCTATCCGAACTACACATGAAATAAAATGATCAATTGATGGACATCTTCACTAAGGCCATTGTTAGAGAGGTGTTTCCGAATGTCCTTGTCCAATTTGGTAGGATGGTCTATGCCATAACTTAAAGAGGTGCATTGAAACGTGTGTATTTTGTAGTGGTATTTGTTTTCTCTACAAACATATGGGATGTACTCTAATACCAGAGGATAAGTCTTTTCATTGGGCTGGGTTCCTGGCACAGCAGTGGCACCCCTAAGCTGGGTGAAAAAAGAAAGGGAAAAAAGCACCATACCTACCTGTATTTTGGACGTTTTGTAGCGTGCCCCCTATACTTTGGTATTTTTTACTAAACCTACCTGTAGTTTTAGTTGACATGCAAATACAAACGTCCGTGACGGAATATAGTAAATGGCAAATTTACCCATGATATATCCGTTTTACTCTTCTCGATTTTTTCCCATTTTCCCCCTTTTCACTTGCGGTTAGGGGTTTTGGCGATTTTGGGCGAAACCGTCCCTCCCTTCCTTGCGATCGACAAATCTCTCAAGAAGAACAATAGATCCAGGCACGAAAGAACATCAACAGTTTCAGAGGTATGATCTCATACCCTTAATCATGTATATTTTGATGCATGTGGTGGTTATAAGCCTTGCCGATGATTTAGGGTTTAGGATTTTGAACAAAAGTCATAATTTCATAGCTCTGTGTGCATGTATTTTACAGTTGTTTGAGGGTTTGTCCAACGTCCATGATTAATATGAAGTTTGAATTTCTTTGTCTCATATGGTGAATGTCTCATATAGAAAAGTGTAGACCTTTCGTTGTCGAAAAATGGTCCCCATCTTGAAAAAATATGTTTCTTTTGTTTATTATTTCTATTTGAATGTTGGTGGAATAGAAACCCCACCTGTTTGCTACTTTCGTGGGTTAACCATGGTGGCAGTTTACACAGATGGAGGGGACCACAGTCACACCTTGTCAGATATCCATGGTCTGCACTGTTTTGATTTCAATTTTTTAGTGGGCTGTAGCCAGCAATCTGCTCCCTCAGATAACAATTGCAGAATGGATAATCTAAGTAGCTTTTGTATCTGAGACAGTCTGTTTATTATGACACATTCAATTTGGTGTAACTGGATAACATAGTTATTCAACATGACTATAAATAAAAGAAGCAAGCCTATTAGATTCATCAAAACACGGTTTGAGCCCTTATAGTTTAATAGTATTTGTGTACTTAGTATAATTAACATTCTCTTTTTTCTTTTCCTTGATTTTATCCAACAGTGGATCAGTTGAATCAGTGCTAGTTTTAGGATGTGTGCCAATTAACATGATGGTCTGGTGAGGGAGAGGGTTGGATTTATATAGGTGGTCTCTAAATGAAAGATGTTTCACAAATGCTCAACAAAAGGGATGCTCCCCTGGATCACGAGTGCAAACCCACACACTTCAATGCACCATTTATGTGGATCTCCGATGAAGAGGCTTACCTGTATCAGTTTAATCTTAGTCACAAGGTGATTGGCACTCACCTCAAATTGACAATGGCTTGACTCTATCAGTTGTTAAGAGTGAATCAATAGGAACAAAAAATTAGTACATAATTTAAGGCTCTCAAACTTCTGAGTCCTCAAAACATGGGTTTTAATGATCTGATTAATAATTAAGTCAAACTTTGATGATGATGATGTGTTGACGATGATTTCTAGATAGTGAAATGAAAACAGAGCCTTTTTCACAGAATCCATCTCTCAATCTATCTTAAACCCTCACACAACAATAAAGGGGGTGCTCGTTGGCTTTGACAACCACGCATGTCACCCAACAGCCTAGGGATATGCCAATCTTCCACTATGTGATGAAGCTATCCTTTCTTTTCCTTTGTGGCATCTAGCTCGTACCTGCACCTTCGATGGTAGTCAGTTAACGGGGTAGACCCTAAAAGAGTTCTATACACGCCACTGTCACCAGAAAATACTCCATAATAAAGAAGTTAGGAGAGGGTAGCAGATGAGGTACATAGTTCCAGTAGAGTTTCCAGAAGAAATAACACATGACTTGTGCTAGGATGTTGAAAACAGGCCATAATGCGGTCTTAGCAAGGGACCAGGTGCATTCCAAATTCAAGACTATTTCGTTCTGCATCACAGCCCATGGCAGCTTCCAGCTAGGCATCACAGGCCAACATCACAGCCCTGGCAGCATCCACCCATGCACCTGTTTCAACCAGCTTCCCAGCCCATGCCAATCGTTCTCATTCCAGCATCACAGCCCATTCCAGCACATAGGGTACAGTATTTTCACCCATATTTTATACTTTTTCTTCGTAACTAGATATATATGCATGCATTTACTCACTACTGTATTGAAAATTTTGATTGATCAGGGGAGAGTTAGACAATCTTCTTCTCAGGCCGTTGCCAGCTTCATAGCCACTTTCATCAGCAAAGTAATACCGGTGGTGGAAGGAAGTTACAAGCAGTGAGGCCCTGCATCAACACCCAGAGGTAGAGGGAGGATGGAGCAGAAAAGGCAGCACCAGTTTGATGATGTTATTTTGATTCTATTTTATAGACTTTGTCTGAATGATGTTGTAAGATTTATGTTGGTCCTGTTTTAAAAAACTTTTGTCATGATGATGTTGTAAAATTTGATTATGGAGCGGTAATAGATGACTATTTGGGAGATGATGGGTGTTTTTAAAGAAAACTTGATGTAGTTTGTCAATGACTGTTTCAAAAAAACTGTTTGAGGATGATGACTATTTGGAGCAGCAATAAATGACCATTTTTTTATTATTTGGATTGGAGTATTGAATGATGCTTGTCTGTTTGGAGCAACATAGATGACCATCTTTTATTGTTTGGATTGACTGTAATGAGGATATGGGATTGGCAGCCAGTATAGATGACGCCCTTTAGAGTTGTTTGGATTGAGTCTTTGGATGATGATGATTTCTTATTGCAGGTTGATTAAGTCAGAGCAAATAACAAGAGTGAATAAAGCATGCATGGACAAGCAGCAAATTTCACCAATCATTTTCATTAAAATATCCACAACACTGGATTACATACGATCATAGTAATGTCACCCATCTACAGGAACCTAAGCCACCAAATAGGAGGTAGCAGCACTGAACAAAAACAAAAAAACACAATTCCAGTCCATAGCATAACACGTAGCATAACATTTCCCTTCGACAAAGCTATCTTCGTTCCCTCTCCAACACATCAATACTATCCAATAGCTTCTGTTACTTGATCAATTTCTGCATCAACCCATTTCAAAAAACCCACACGCTTGGCTGGATCTTTGAAAAAATTTTGAAACAAAATACATTACTAACGAGCATGGTTGACCATGACATCTAAGAAGAATAATAGCGATAGTTGCCACATAACCCCATATAGAGCCACAACCAAGAAACCTCCTCCCCATGTTGCTGTGTTCGAGA
>QPKB01000001.1:22677882-22732242 GCA_003546025.1 Camphora micrantha
CTCCTCAGTTGACAAACCAATAATGTGTCCAAGGGCAATGGTAATCTCTTTTCGCACGTAATGCAACAGCTTACACGTACCCTGACATGTATTAGTGTACGGTTGATTTGTACATGCCAGTTGACATGAGGAATCATCCTGAGCCTACAAACAATATTACAAATGCATTGTATTAGCATTTCATTAATCAAGATAATTACTTAATTTATCGAATCAATAATGTAAGAAAAATAAACATTGTACTGAGATGAACTACCATGATAAGTTGAAGGTCGCACTTGTGTCCCACCTTGGGTAAGAGTTTTTTTCAGCTCATCAATTTCCCTCCGTATGCCCATCTGATCCTCCTTCAACCTTTTCACCTCAGTTTGAAGATGTGTATTGCATTCATGCTCCTCCTCCAAGGCTCTTTTATAAGAAGCTAAATGTTTGAAGGCCGTTTTTGAAGCAGTGCCTAAGCCACGTACGACTTCTCGACTATAACGACCAAATACCTATGAAAAAAAAAAAAAACGGGTATACCATAAAACTCACAAAATTAAAGATTACTAACATTACAAGATATTATGATCAACAAGTAATAAAAAGATACCTTTGTAACTGCATCATGGTCTAAATCACCTTGCACCACCGAGCTGTTAGATTCATATGCAGTAATAACATCATCCTGCAATAACAAAAAAAGATAAATAAGAAGCATAAACACATTTTGGCAAACATTAACGTATACTTCATAAAAATGTTCCTAAGAAAAATTTCTAATGTAGAAGATTTCTCGAAATTTCGACATAGTCTCCCTTGTACGTGTGACATTTAATTTTGTTTTTCACAACCTGCTAAGTACCTGAACATAACAAAAAAAAAAAAAAAAACTTCATATAAACAACCCAATGCCCCAACACATTACAAAGTCATTCACCACTACGCCATTAATCATTCACCATTCGACCTTAGCACTTCAATAATTTACTTCACACTTACACCTCGAATATTAAATAAGTTTGTTTTTTACAATATGTTAGGGACCTGTGCATAACAAAATATATACATATATATAAACACCCCACTAGTGCCCCTTCAAACTACAACATTCACCACTCAACCATAGCACTTCAATGATTTACTTCACACATACACCACGAATATTAAATAAAAGGGTTCTCGACTAGCAATTCAAATTAATAACTCATTCACCAATTATAGTAAAATGGTTCTCACCACATGGGGGCTCGGTGCTGATCCATCCTTCCTTTTATGAGTGGCCAAGAAGAGATCCATGCGAGTTAATGGTTGATCCGGATTTTTTGCTTTTTGTAAAAATAATTGGGATATTTTAAAAATATATTAGCACAAGTACCCATGCTGAGCACGAGTCCGTCCATACAATCATGTAATTAGAAAATAATCATTGAAATTCCATGTATGACATCCCATTTTCAGTTATTCCATGTATAACATCCCATTTTCAATACTTGGAATTCTAAAGCTGGTAAAACGAGATAATCAACATCAGGTAAAAGTTCTCTTTCAATGTAAACCTCTGTTCATTCATTTCTATATCCAACACCATGTCATTATTCCAAAGCAACATTCTCGTTACTGATACAAAACAATAAAAAGGGAAGTTGGTCTTGGCCTTTTTCAGAACCATGAGGAATTACTGATTCAAACAAAGATAATTCTAAAGCAGTAATGGAAGGTCAGAGATTAATTAATTTCAAAACAACATTCTCAATACTTATACAAATTGAAGCTTATCAGAAACAGCTCTTGCATATGGAATGTGATTGAAGGCTTTGCATATGGAATTATGGTACGTATAATAACACTGGGATCATTTCTATCTTTGTTCTTTATGTTCTTTTTCTAAATCTTTCTTGAGCACTACATCTACAAGACTTCAATTATTTAAGTTCTTTATGGGCTTGATTGTTTGCATAGTAATAAATTCCTGAACAACACCTTTCTATTAAAGGGGATTAAATTAAGAACAAACTGTACCTGAATCTATTGGTCTAAAACTACTTTAACATCCTCTTTTTTCATACTCAAATCTTTGTTTTTCGTGTATCGTTAAATCCTCAATCTCAGTAATGCTCAACTTACCATAAAGTACTTTTGCCCTTCAGTCTAATTCTTTTTATATGACTTGTAATCAACCATCTATATAAGAATATAGTATAATTGCAAAAAGAAGATAAGTGCACAAATCTTACCAACTCTGCAGCCACTCTGGCCTGTCCCTTCCTAACCATTGTGTGCGGGCTCTTCAACTTTGACCTATCAATCTTACCAGCCTCCCTAGTATCTAAGGCCGCCGACGTCGAGGATATGTCCACAAATTTTACCCAATCTTCTGGTTTCATGTACTTTGGCACATTGCTTTTCCTCTCTGCATCTGTGAGGTATTTGTCTATTGCCTGATGACGAAGAACATACTTCCAACCTTTCCACGATATGTTTGCTTTCTTCATAAAGAAATTTTTATTGATCTCCTTGATGCTGTAGGTGCTCTGCAATGATTATGAATGAGTTATGAATATAATGAAATGCTGATATAAAACTTTAAATTATATAAATGCAAAAGTACTCATAATCACGCTGTTCCAAATTTGCTTCTAAATCTCACTCGGCACATTTGTCCATGCCTCATATATGGGGCACACATATGTCCTCACCAGATTTCCTATCAACGAACTCAGTTGGGCAGCATCTGGTCCGATAGGTTTGTCATGCTCGCCAAAAGTGATTAACTAAAGCAAGCCTGTTTCGAATTGACTATTGTGAGGATTAGTTTGTTAAGAAGAAATAAAATAAAAGTGAATACATATAATGATAGTTGGCACAGGAACTATACCCTGACGGTGTAGTTGCTGACGCAGTAGAACTATGTGTTGTTGATTGATCATTTGACATACTGGCTGTATCAAAAAATGTGAACTTTGAATATTGTTGTCATATAAAAAATATTGAGATGTAAAAATAAGGAAGGACACTAGATCGATGAAACATGAAATAAATCCCAATTTAATGAAACATGATATGTACAAATTGGTCCATTTAATGAAATAAATATGCAATGAGAAGAATATTGACATGAACTTGTCACCTCAAATGATATCAACATCTATAATATCATCATGTAATGCTCTAATATATGTGTTTTCATTCGTTCTTGCCTCAAAGACTAACGGATCTATCTTCATAAGAGTGCGTGTCTTGATTAAGTCTTTTTGAAGCATCCAACACAACATGCCACTCATCCGTAGGACCACTTTGATCTTTGCAATAAAAGACTTGAGAAGCTTGAGACAAGAATAAATGGCTCATCTGATTCTTTTGTAGTTCTCATTAACCTCTCCAAATTAACATACCTCAAGTTTGTTTCTGGATCAACTCTAATGCTATTTGTGTTCTCTATACACACCCAATCAACAGTTGAATACTACTACTTTGAAGTCATGGTAATCTAACTCAAGAATTTGTTTGATAATGCCATAGTAAAGGACCTTCTCAGATACAAAATGAGTGTCGTTGACACTAGATCTTAACTTAGTTAGAGCTTTCATAGAGACCTCGCTGTTTTGTGTTGTTTTCGATATTTCTGAATCCACTGTGCAAAAAACATATCCATTTGTTGTATATGAGGTGTATGAAATAGCCTCAAATTTAGGTCCATCATCAAGCCTTTTCAAGACAATATTTTCCTTATTTTGTAATTGTTGTCTAAGCCAAGGAATGTAATCCATCTCCTTTTTTGTTCGTATGGTGCCTCTCCGATTTTAAAGATTAGATACGTGTTCTTTTTCGTATCTATCATAATTCCTAAAAATAAATTTATTTTAAAATTTAGATGCATTATACGTGTAAAAAAATAGCTAAGAACAAGGAAATTAACCAAATTTCTCCTACACTTTCCATGCTACATTCTCTACAGACGACTTCAATACCCATTTACTTGCTTGCTTGTACTGCACAATCTCAAGATATTCGACCTTCCCTTTTTTATCGATAGGATAGGCACATAAACTATCATCGTCCATCCACTTCCCCCGTGCTTGCTTAGGGCTTCCTTTTGTACCATTTGGCATACAATTCATGGCATACATCATTGCTTCATCCATGAGGAAGCACTCTGAAATAAAACGCTCCGGATAAGTATGATTCACCACAAATCATTTGAATGTTTTCATCATCCGGCCACCATAGGTCCTGGAACTTGGTCCTGTAAAGAGATCAATCACTATTAATATGAAGATTACAAGAGAACTTACAACCCTTCCCCAGTTGACCAACAACCCAAGGACTGAAGAACCTCATGCCGGCGCCTCGCCGTTCATCGTCTCTCGTGATTGACTATTCGTCTTCAAATCTCGAAGCCGCTTCAAGACCGCAATAAAGCAAGAATGATGATAAAGAACTCTAGAGATGGAATTCACAATCCATGAATGGAAGATATCTCTAGAGTATGAATGGATGTCTCTCTAACAGCAAGTGTGCTCTATATGTTCTGAAGAGGCAATTAGGGCAAAAGACAACTTCCCTTAAATAGAGGAACCACTAGGGTTTTCTTAAAAAGGAAGCCAGTTACGAACGTTCGAACTCTGAAGTGAAGAGTTCGAACTCTTGACTTAGCGGAAGAACTTGCTCAAAGCTTATGAAGACCATTGTTCGAACTCTTAAGTGAAGAGTTCGAACTCTTGTGCTCTCGGGTACCTTGGCTTGAAAGGGCTGTTTAACCAACATCCGAACTCTTGAGCTCACACAAGAGTTTGAACTCTTGAGCTCTCGGATATCTTGGCTTGAAGGCACTACTGAAGGAACGTTCAAACGAAGATAGGGGACATTCGAACATTCTGTGAAAAACAGCACAACTGAGATGTCTGCGGTCCGTTCTATGAAGAAATGAAAAATACAATGAATTAACCCAAGTTTTGTCCAAACCCATGAATTATGCCAACGCTCAAAATCTTACACAAAGTTAAGAGAAAACACATTACTATAGCTTGGAATCAACAAGAAAACTCAAAACATTGAATCTAGAGAGATTAAATTAGACATTATTGAGGAGGAGATTAAGCCATTTAACTATATTTAAGCCCTTGCGCACAGTGGAAGATGGTTTGGGAGGAAGATGATGATTGAAAGAAGAAAGTCAAAGCCCCAATGGAAAAAGCCAACCTCCAAGCCGGGCACTTCGTCCTCTTCTTTTACTCTCTTCCTCCTCTTCTTGTTTCTCTTTCTCCTTCCATTCCTTCCCTTTCTCTTTTTCTTCCTTCCTTTCTACTTTCTCCTTTCTCACCCTTGATCCTTGTCTCAAATGACTGAGACAAGAGATGGAATCTCTTTTGGCGTGGGCAACAATCCTCTTAAGAGGATTGCACCCCACTTTATTTTTTCTATTTCTTCATCTTTAGCCACACATCATCATTATTATATATATATATATATATATATCTTTTAACTATTTCTAATGGGTCCTACTGTAGGGGGCGGAAATCCAATTGGAGATCTCAAGTGGATCTCACACGGTCCCTACTTGACCCTTTAATTATTTTATTTTAATAAATCCTCGATAAACTTAAGAATTAGCATTTAATTCCACTTAAAATCCCTCCATTGATTTAGTACACCAATCACAAATTATGTATATTGTTACTATCATTATTATTTATTTGAGGATTTTACTAAAAAAAAAAAAAGATTAGGTGACTAGTGGACTGAAAAGATGATTTTAACTGACCTTGCACCAGATCAGTCATTTTGCCCGAAAACTTTTTTTTTTAGCACTTTCTACTAGCGTCCCTATCGACCTTTGTTTTATAACATTTATAAATGAACGGAACTCATCCTCATTCTCTATTCTTGGTGAAAAATAAAAAAAGATTGGAGAAGATTACCTGTAACTACGTCCAATTCATAGGCATTGCTTATCTGAGGTCCATGGCGAAAGGCTTGGCCACTTATCCCCACATTTGAAAGAGTCCCACCAACATTCAAATCTAAATAGTCTGTCCATGACACAGGCGGTAAGCCCATGTTGCAGAGTCGCCTGCAACACATCAATCCACAGCTGCTCTCCTCCAACATCTGCATAGTAATATGGATCTGGGTTTGTAGAAAAACATTGATCCGGCTCGCACCCCCGCAGTTCAATGAACTCATCTGTATAATCACACCATCTAGGACCTGTGCTTGCCCATGGGTCGAGTGGGAAAAACCCCTAGCTGCGATTTTGAAGGGGGTAGGGGACGACTAAGATGCTTATCCGAGAAGAGCAATATCACTTACAAAGTAGTAAAAATGCGGTAGGTAGGATTGCAATCTTATTAATTCCATCAAAATATTGTACAAGTCAGATTAGATCCCAGCCCAAAACTCTACCCATGTGATGTAATCCCCACTTTCTGTACTACCCCCAAAAGCATAAACTTGGGAATAAATACCTAATACTCCATCTTCCCAACTAACCCAAAGCAGCAAAACATTTGCATTTCTTGAAACAACTACAAAAAAGAATAAAAATACCCATTGGATATAAGTTTCCAAATTCAAATCCAAAACCCCAAATCTTCAATTCTTTAAAAAGGAAAAAAAAATCTCCATTCCACACCATTTTTTTTTCTGTGATTCCAGCAAACAGAGTTTTAGATCAAGCCAAGTTGAGTTTTAGATTAATGGTCTTCAAGAGGTGGGAATGACCTATGGAAGGGAAGCAAGTCAAGTGTAATCGTTTTTTCATCAAGAACAGGGAATGAGGATCAAGGATGAAACTAGCCGTGGCAGGGGGAATGACCTATGGAGGGGAAGCAAGTTGAGTGTCATCATTTTTACACCGAAAACAGGGAATGAGGATCAAGGATGAAAATAGCGGTGGCGGCGGGTGCTACGGGGCTACGTAGCTGCGTGATTTGAAATACTCTAAAAAAAAATCTGAAAAAAAATCCAGAAAATTGTAAAATGAAAGAAAATGTGGTTCTTTTGCAAAAGTAAGTAAGACAAGGGGGTGTAGTGGTGCCTTTAATATATGAGGTCCTGTATCGCTGTATAAATAGAAAATAATAATAATAATTAGCTTTTTCACTTGTATTCATGTTTCTTAGTCATGCTAACTTAGAAAGTAATAAAAAGCTCATAAAAAATAAAAATAAAAACTAGAATATGAAATAAAGGCATAAGACTTAAGAGTTAGGTCATTAGTGAACATTGAACAATCAAATGATCAATACTTCAAGCCTCAAGGTTCAAGGTTCAACTTCAAGGTTCAAACTTCAAATTCAATCAAGTGAATGAAGTAATCAACAGTCTACACTCAACAATTCAACACCAATTTAGAAATGACAAATAGTAGAGAGTTGGTGAAGGAAATAGGAATACCTTGGTCACCACCAAAAGGAATGTCTACCAAGATTCAAGGCATGGTTATCCTCAGCATCTCCATCAGTGTTATCATATCTATTGGCACTATATTGCATTTGATATTGATGAGCATTGGGATCCACAAATCCAAAGAAGGTAGCCGCATCATCGTAACTTGGAGGAGGTGGGGGTGGATATCTATTATATTGCATTTCACCACAGTCACCATATGAGTAGGAGCCTGAAATAAAAGACTGTTCTTCTCCTTGTTGCATTTGACAATATGGAAATACTGTGCGGGTCATTGTCCACTGTAACTAGGGTTCCACGAATCAGCCCATGATGCCGCTTGTTGTCCTCTAACATCTCCACCCATATTTCCTTGTTCATTACTACCTCCAGGAGCAGGTGGTGAGACTCTCCGACGCCGTTGATAACCACGGTTTCCTTCCATTCTTTCCGGAAAAAGTCATGTACCTCCTCTACAGGAATGGCATCTTCCTGATCATGTTGGTAGTATTCACTAGTAGCACCTGTCCCACTAGTATCTCCTACTCCATCTCCTCCACCATGGCTACTCGAAGAGATGGTGGTACTCGTCCTCTCAAAAGATGACACAACACAACATGAGCAGGTTCTTTCCCTTTAGGTTGTGGGTGTGGCTGTGCACTTGAGCCTTCTTCTCCAAGTGGGGCACAGCGTCGTCCATTTCTTCATCAAGCAAATCTTTAACCTCCTCCTGAAAGCCCGGATCTGAATCTAACAATGGATCCTCTATCTCGGCTATCCATGGGAGCAAGGGATTGTCCTCTTTAAATATGTGATCCAAACTAATAGGACAATCGCTTGGATCATCCCTTGCCTTCCTTTCTCTTGTTCTGTTTCTCAACTTCAAATCGTAATGGCAATACACAAGCTTGCCGTGTTTTTGCATGGTAAGCCGATTCCTGGACTTTGTGTGCATCAAGGAGAAAGTGCTCCAATTTCTTTCATAGTTTGATGAAGTTGTAACTTGACTAAGGATGCAAACAACCACTCTCCTTAGATTTGGAGTATCATCTCCAAAATTCATCCACCAATCAGCTGAAATTCAAAATAAACAAATAAAATTAGATATTCCTTAAGTCCTTCCAATCAATTGAGAGATAAATAACAAAAGTATTAGGTTGGATGATTGGGTCTTTTGTTCATACTAGATAGCATCTTCCCAATCACCCTTATTACAAGAGGGTCAGCAAAGCCTCCTCTCCTTTGTGTGTATGTAGATATCTACAATGTGAAAATTAAGAATAAATCAATAAACCATACATGTTTAATGGACATATCTCAAGCATATACATATGTCATCTCAAATCTCAATCACTAACTCACCTCTTGGATGGCTTTGATTTGATCATCTCCCAACAATTTCTTCAACACTTGCTTTAATCCTACCCTCAACTCCGTTTCTATTGCATCGTTGTGTTGTTGGGCATTGGGGTAGTAGAATTCGGAAGGAAATAACCTACATTGAAAACAAGTTGAAATGCAAAATGATTAAACATCAATAAAAATGAGATAGCTTGCTTTAAAAGCATCAAATAGTAATATTATTATTGAGTACCTGCAGCATGCAATGGATGGTGCAGCTGGTCATTCTTCCGGGCATCAATAATCTTTATATATTTTTCATGATATCTAACATTTTCCATGATAGCTTACTTAGCCCAATCCATTGCTTCATATATATATCCCATTGTTGGCTTGTCATCACCATCTGCAAGCCGCAACACTCTAACTAAAGGCTCATAAACCTTTAATAAATTAGACACTTTCTTCCAAAATTTATTGTCCCTCATCAAGTTAGGGATCTCAAATTCCAGACTACTTGTTGCATTGCCCCAGTTCGAACGAAGTTATTCTTCTGATGCAAACATCTAAATCAGCTCTATTGTAAACCTTACAAGGCTCTCCATCACAATGAAATGGATAACAAACTTGATCCTGGACGTATCAAGGCATGGTTATTTGTAAATCTTTTCATCAAACTCAAAAGCCATGAATGATCATAAATAAATTTAATAATACCTCTACATGCCTTGATAACTTTAGCAATTTTCTTCTTCTTTCAAATCTCTTCCATAATGAGATCTATTCAGTGTGTTGTATATGGAGTCCAAAACAGATGAGGCCTTTTCTTCTCCAACATCTTACCGGCTGCCTTGAAATTGGAACCATTATCTGTAATAATCTGTACAATATGCTCCTTTCCCACACTCTCTACAACCTTATCCATAAGAGTGTATATATTTAGTAGTCTGTCTATGCTTAGATGCATCCACGGACTTTACAAAGACACACCCAGCGACTAATTGTACCAAAATTTTTATTAATTATGTTTGTGTGCCACTGGTCCCCCATCACACATAATGGTGACTCCATTCTATTGCCACATGGCCCTAAACGTCTCCACCCATGCTTTATTTCTTTATATTCTTCTTTGAGATATTTAGTGCCCACATCATAAACAGAGGGCAACTGTATT
Organism: Camphora micrantha; assembly: GCA_003546025.1. NCBI lineage: Eukaryota > Viridiplantae > Streptophyta > Magnoliopsida > Laurales > Lauraceae > Camphora > Camphora micrantha. Next base: position 22,687,766 of record QPKB01000001.1, read on the forward strand.
CCCAGCCTAGTTTCGGCTGCAACATCAAGAATTGTTTGGAAATAGGGAGAATCTATTCTTGTAGGTGGTATGTTCTTGTGAATTAACCATTTTGCTGTAGCTTTGGCTAACTTATCTCTTGCACCCTTCATCACCACTTTCATAACACTTAATATATTTGGTTGTTTAGGCCCTTCTTTTCTATGTGCTAGAGGATCAACATGGGGAGGAACTGCTCCTCTAGTAGAAATAACTTCTATATCAACATCCCATTCTCGAGGGTGCTAAATGCCCTACGCATGGCCCCTGCAATGCCCTTGCCCCTGCTTGGCACAGCAGATGAGCCCCGTGCATCATAATATTTGCTTCCAGCAAATGCACGACGTTCATGTTCTTCTTGGTGACTCATGATGGATTCTCGACGTGCAGCCTCCATCTGTATATCTTCATCATCAAAACCTTCATCCCCAAATACATCATAATGAGCAGCATCAATATCTTGCTACTTCTTTTCTTTTATCTCTACTTTTCTAGCTTTGTTTTGGCCAACCAAAGCTTTCATTTGTTCCCTGACTTCCCTTGGTACTTTGGTACAGCCAGCAACATTGCCAGAATGTGGCCCAAGCAGTGCTTGGATCTTGTAATGCCCCCTTTGGTCACTTCTCACAAAACTTGCATTTGATTTTCAACCTGCAACTGCTTCACCAAAGCTCTTTGCGCGATCAATATCACGAGGTATTTTAAGTTATCAATTGGCAAACACAAATAAACAATAAAAGACTGATTACCTATAAATATGAACAAGTAGTATGTTAAAAATTAAAAAAAAAAAAAAAAAAAAAAAATATTAGAGGAAACATATATCTAACGTTTACGAATTATTCTCTTGACATTTAATTTGTATTTCATTACTTAAAGTACAATTTTTTTCAAAAATTTAAAAAATCCGAAAATAAGAAAATAAAATAAAATTAGGAACAAACAAATATATGCTGGATTGATCTATGTCAAACATAGATATAACATTTAGGGGCCTCATTGAAAATAATATAATGGGTAATGAATTAGTTAATGCATTTTTTCCTTAGAAAAAATAAATCCAAAAATAAAAAAGAAAAAAAAAAGGGAAAGAGAAAGAAATGTTGGATTGATCTATGCCACACATGTTCAAAACATTTAGGAGCATTTTTTCAATGCATTTGATTGGCATTCCATTATTAAAAATATTTTTTTTCGAAAAAATAACAAAAATCCGAAAATAAAAAATAAATAAAAGTAAAAAAACAATCAATATATGTTGAAATGATCTATGTGAAACATAGATCTAAAATGTAGTAGCCCTTTTCAAGACATTTGATTGGTATTCAATTACTAAAAATAAATTTTTTTTTACAAAAATAAAAAAATCCGAAAATAAAAAAGGAAAAAAATTGAAAAAAAAAGCAATATATGTCGGAATGATTTATGGGAAACATAGATCTAAAATCCATGAGCCCTTGTCAAGACATTTGATTGGTATTCAATTACTAAAAATATTTTTTTTTACAAAAATAAAAAAAATCTGAAAATAAAGAAAGGAAAATTTTTTTAAAAAACAAGCAATATATGTTGGAATGATCTATGGGAAACATAGATTAAAATCTATGAGCCGTTTTCAAGACATTTAATTGGTATTCAATTACTAAAAATATTTTTTTTTTATAAAAATAAAAAAAATCTGAAAATAAAAAAAGGAAAAAAATTAAAAAACAAGCAATATATGTTGGAATGATCTATGGGAAACATAGATCTAACAATATGAAACTATTTTCAAGTTGTTTCATGAGTTTTCCATACGTGGTAATTTGTTTTAAAATATTTTTTAAATAACATAAATCTGAAAATAAAAATAACAATATATATATAAAAAAAACAAAAGATATGCATGCAAGATCAAAAGGAAGCATAGATCTACAATAAAACAAGACAATGATGCCATTATGTTGTGATTCATAGTAGTTAGAGAGTGATAATCTCAAAAGTTGAAAAAAAAATCACAAAGAAATGCAAACCTAGATGAAGAATCTTGTTTAGAATCTTTAGATTCCTTAGAATAGTTGAGTGCTTTTTGGTGGCAAGAAGTCTTAAAGATATGGAGTTGGGAGTCACTTGGAACCACAAGGAGGAAGTAATTGCAGTCAAAGTGGAGAAAGAGAGTGGAAGACGGGGGAAGAGGGTAAAAAAACCCTAAAACTTGTCAAGAAAGGAAGGGGGGGGTGTATTATTATAACCTCCACCTCCTGATATGTATCGGCCGCTACGGTTGCGACGGCCGATATGTTGGCCATAGTATGGAGCTGTCCACCGCTACAGCCGATATTTACATCCTTAATAAGGATGAGTTTTGTTCATTTATAAGCGTACACTGCAGGGTCCCTAGGGACCCTTGACGTTATAAAACAAAGGTCATTCGGGATACTAGTAGAAAGTGCTAGAAAAAAAGAAAAAAAAAACACATTTTCGGGCAAAATGACAAATCTGGTGCAAGGTCAGTTAAAATCATATTTTTGGTCTAGTGGTCACCGAATCTTTTTTTTTTGGTAAAATCCTCTATTTATTTTTTTTTCTCACGTGCTTATTTCTAATGAGAACTATAGAATTAGCATAAACCCAAGGTGGGAACATGCCAAAGGGTTTATTTCAATAAATTCAAAAAATTAGTACTATTTTAGAAATTTCTAACTTTTCCCAGGGGCAACTTATGAACGCCGATAAAAATAACTTTTACCCTCGAGAAAATTGGCAGCTGCTAAAAGTTAGACAATAAAAATCCGAACTTCCCCGCTAAAATCTGGCACAATAGAAGAAGAGAGTTTTCACCGGCAGCCATTTCTGCAATCCCCGCTATAAGTTACTAGAAATTGACTTTTAGGGGGGGGGCGCAAATTTGGCCGTCGCTATGAGTGACCCATAGTTGGGGGGGGTGGGGGGCGGCAAATTTGGCCGTCGCTATGAGTGACCCATAGTGGCGCTTCTAACTAGCCCTTGCTAAAGGTATATTTTCTTGCAATGACTGCTAACCAGACCACACCGAAAGACCATTTGATTGGGTAAAGAGACGGATACACTACAAGAAAATAGGGATTTTGTGACAATCATTCTTGTCATTGTACATTCAATAGTCGTCACGGGCAAGTTTTAGTGACCAACCTAGTGACGACTGATACTCGTCGCATATGTAGGTGTCGTTGAAGATCTAAGTGACGACAAAATGTTCTCGTCACTGATGCTTCCTTTTCAGTGACGAGTTTACTCGTCACTAAACGTGAATTTTTTGTGACGACATGGGTCGTCATTAAATATATTAATATATGTGACGACCATTTGTTGTCACTACCCAGTTTATGTTACATAATACTCATCACTATATAGTCTACCATAAATGGTAATTTTAAAAATTGGTGTATTCAGTGACAACTAACATTGTCACTGAACGATTATAGGGACAAGTTTTATTTGTTGTTACTGTAACCCTTCAAGCGACTACATGTGTTGTCACAGAATCATGATTCCTGATCAAATGACTAATTACAGTGACAATGACATGACCTGATTGTTGTCACTGCTTTACAAGCTTTATTAAAAAAACATATTACACATGCATATATATATATATGTATATATATATAGCTCTTAATAATCAATTACCTGCTTCATATGTAATTAATTCATCTAGATACAAAAAATACAAATCAAGATATTAAGAACAAAAAACTTGCTAAATATTATATTTTCCACCAACAACATTAATAGCAAAAAGTTTATCCATCATTTCATACAAAATCCATCATATGAGTTTATCTAGCTAGCTATAGCTAGAAAGTTAATTATCCAAAAATAGATATATAACAGTTGCGTTCTTAATTATCCAAGGCATAACAAAATGACATCCTCATTAGTGAGAGCTTCCATGCATCTTTGAGCAACAAGCATCACCATCATTCCTTGAAGTAATAAGATATCGTCCTGCAAAAGATTTGGCATCCTTATTAGTGAGAGTAGAGGACCATATATATAATAAAAGTTTAAAAACATGATTCCAAATTCTACATTCCAAACTCACTTTTTCTAAAAGTTTTAAAACAATGCATGTGAAAATCTAGATTTCAAGTTTTTCAAAATCAATGCTTATATGAAAATTCAAATGATGCTAAAATGATAATGCATCAATCATTTTGCAAAACACAAAATCCCTAACAATAAAGTGGTAAAAAGAGAACTTCAAGTCCAATTCATTTCAATGAAAAGGATAATTAAATTGGCAGACATTTTTACAAAAGGACTACCATGAGCAAGATTACAAATTCTACAATCCAAACTCAGTTTTTCTATGGCACAACCAAATTTGAGGGGCTGTGATAAGGATGCACATCAGCAGAATCAACCAAAAGGGCAACATATCTCATTCACTCCCTAATCTCAGGACACCGGTTCTCATTCACTCCATAATAAAGGGATATTGATTCTTTGAATTTATGTCAAGATAGTATCACATTTATTTCACGGATCATCACATTCCTAAAGGGATCAAGATGATGACTTGTTTGTAACCAATTATACATTCTAATACAAATAATAATGAAATTATGAGTTGCACCACAATTACACCTATGAGCTACTGTGTATAATAAATTACTAGTGGGAGGTACGTGCGTTGCACGTAGTTGTCAGTGAACTTTGTGATATGTTTAGTATCATGAAAGGGTTTAAACATACAGTTGTCTAGTTCTAATTAAGTCTATTTGAGTTCATTAATAAATAGAATAGAACTTCGATCAAATAATGTGGTGTTTGAGCTACAATAACACATTATAAGATAATAACATATGCTTGTATTCTTGCTTCAAAATAACCACATATAAAACATCTTTTTTTATTGCCCCAGAAGCAGCATATCTATTTAGGCCAAAGATGAATCAGTGAAATGGAAGACACCAATCTCGAACCTTTCAATAAGCCTAACCATCACAAAGAACAGGTACCAAAATTTATGTCAATCATTTCCATCCACAAACAATATATAAAAAAAGATCCTCCCAATTGAGGAAGCAAAATTCTACTTACATAAAAAATAAAAATAAAAAAAAATCAATTGTGAATCGCCACGACATGTAACTCCATTGAGCACAATTCAGAGATTATTGTCAGATTAGCCTTTTCAATAAGCCTCTTCACGGAGAACATGTATGAAAATTTCTGTTAACAATTTGCACCCAGTCACAAAATAAATAAGGCTGATCATCACAAAGAACAGGTGATCATCATCATCAAAAGAACAGGTACCAAAATTTGTGTTAATCATTTCCACCCATAAGCAAAAAAAATTGTATTTTTCACATAATTTATGCTCTACCTATGAATTGAATGCCTTTCCAAGCAATAGATAATATATCCACATAAATATAAAAGGAAAAAATGTAAACCTGAGTATCCCATTGCTATTAAAAACCTAAATATAAAAGAAAAAAATGTAAACTTGCCCATCTTCAAAGCAATGCACGAAGAGATGACTAACATGATTTCTCTTCTATCATTGCCTTGAAGTGATGACTAATAGAATGCTAGAACAGACCATTAAACATTGATACAAAGTCTAATAGCCTGAAATTTATATCTTCTTATATGTTTAGTCTCAACTCCAACAAGCAATGAATCATTACCTTACATCAAGAGAAGAATTCAAGGTGCTTCAATTTAGATCAAGACACTTGCAAGCAGATCATTAGGGTTGATTTCCTAGATTGATGCTCCAAATTTATTATTTTTAATGAGATAATCCTTTCAACCTCTATAGTCAATTAAGGAAAGAAAAAAAGATGAAATTTCAGAAAACCTTCCTTATCTTATGAAACTTTTATGTTTATATTTTTTTTCCAAGTAGCAGCCCCCTAAGGAAAATTTATGGTTTTGCTACTTATTTATACACATGCCCATCATAAGCATAAATTGTGGTCGAACTTGAACAAGAGGAGAAGAAGAAGAAGATTGAGAAAGAGAGAGGGAGGGATTAGTCATTTGTTTGTGGAGGAGAAGCGAAGAGTCAAGAGCTTGCATCGAGTTTTCCCCCATTTTAAAGTGTTTTACAGAAGAAGAGTCCATCTTCTTCATAACCTATAAGGTTAAAATTAATGTCTGCATCAACTGCCCCTGAACTTGATTGCAGGTCCAAAAAGTCAAACACAAGTGAGAATCCTACCCAAACAACCAACATAAAACAGCAAAAACAAAAGAAAGCAGTTTCCTTAGGAACTAACACTAATCGTGGTGCAGCATGAGCAGCAGATCGAATCCACCTACCCAACAACTCCAACAAAACCCATAAAAACCTCATAAAATCAAAATGCGAATTGGAAATCCTAAAATCCAAAAAGAGCACAACCTCTTTACTCAAGACACTAACCTTGCTGCTGCATGAGCAGTGTCGAATCACAACAAAAAATGCAACCAAAAAAATTCCGACTGAGAAGAAAACACCGAAAAAGAATTGTCATTATTGTGGAATTTTGAGGTACTACATTGTGAGTTACTTTTATGGTTGATTATTCCTCTAATGTGAATTTCACTTTCTTGGTAAGCAACATAAAAATCTCATTGGTTAAAAGTGTATGAGAGAAAAATAACTAAAGATAATTGTCATCACTGTGGAATCTTGAGGTACTACATTGTGAGTTACTTTTATGGTTGATTATTCCTCTAATGTGAATTGCACTTTCTTTTCTTTTTTTGTTTTTTTTTTTTTTTTGTTTTTTTGAATGTCAGTGAATTGCACTTTCTTGGTAAGTAATATAAAAATTATATAGGTTAAACAACATGTAGAGAGTAAAAAAACAAAAATCACAAAAAAGAGGTTATACAGGCACATTCCTAAAAGGCTTCTAGCTTTCATGTGTAGATTAGAAAGCACGAATTTTTTTTTTTTTTACCACATGGGTGGGGTGGTCTTTTGATCGGTTTTCCTTCTTCAATAACCCCATTTTCTAATTATTTGCAGCAAAAGCTATCGTTAGTTTTAAAGTATAATAACCCCATCCCTTCTCTGTGAAAGGAGTCCTCCTACTTCTATGTGCAGGTGGTCTTCTCTCAGGCTTATGTTCAGGTTCACTTCCGCGTCAGCCAAGTCTTCAAAGGGTCCAGCCATTTTGGCTGGTACAAAAGAAAAATAAAATAAAATCTTCTGTTGAGTGTATTAAACAATTGGCAAACATATCCAACCTCAACTTAAAGTTTTGGTCCAGGCCCTTTAGTCAGGTCTAGCTCCAAGTCTCTAACTTAAATCTGTGATAGTATGGGTTGTGGAACATGGACCTGATTCCGGTCCAGGTCCTATTTAGTAAGGACCAGACCTCCTTTCATACCTTAAATGACCCCCTCCCGTTGACCATAGCTGTCCGATGGGGCCCTGCATACCCCACCTATAAAATACTCTCTCTCTCTCTCTCTCTCTGGCATGCCACAGTATAAAAAAGGCATACTCAAGGAACAACTTCTACTATTACTAAGCGACTTGAGAGCATGGAAGAATCATACAATTGTTTCTATCCCTTGCTGCTAGCCTTCTTCTCCTTTTTGGTACTAAAGTTGACGATATTTCTATGGTGGAAGCCTAAGAAAATCGAAGAGCATTTCTCAAAGCAAGGAATAAGAGGTCCACCATATTTCTTTCTCCATTTTCCAATGATAGGAGACTCGTCATGAGCTTCTATTTTAGTCTTTTGGTTGCAACAAGTATCCCATCACAAGGTAAATGTGAGATGGGCTCGTGATGTTAGTTTTGAAGTTTTTTTTTTTTTAATAAGGTTAAATTTTGAATTTAAATAGTTTCCTTATTATCTTTTATAAAATTATATTTGGTAGATTCATTTTTGGGGTTTTAACATATCAGTCCTCCTTAAATCTGATTTTTCCAATTTCTTGATCGGAGTTCAAATAATGTCATCACAGTCGCTTGACTTTGTCAACATTTTTTCAAAGCTTTTTTGCCCCCGATCCTATGATATCATAGGAATAATATATATCACAAAAAATGAAAAACTCCGTGATTAGTTAGATTAGTGGGATTTGACCTTAGTTAGGTAAAGTTATGGGCTTATGATAATTTAAATTTTGTGGGTGTGTATTTCTAGTATGAGTGGGTCTTCATGTGCATTTCATATAGCACTTTCTCTACATCAAAATCCTATGTGTGGACCCAAACCAATTGGACACAACCCAACTCAAATCCAAACCCAAATCAAACCAAAAGCCCTATTTCAAGATTTATCTAAATAGCATGGACCAAAATTTATTTTTTATTTCTAAAACCGCTAGCAAGTTATTATGGAAAAGCGTGACCCAAAAATAATTACCTCATGACCTCGACTGTGATATAGAACCCAAAAATGTAGCAATACGCTCTTGAAACATAGTGTCAAAATCAAGCTGTAGTTGGGCTCGCATCTCTGTCTTCAGTTCTTCTTGTATCTCAGCTCGAACCTCTGCACGAACCCCTGATCTTACCTCTTCCCGAACTTTTTCGAGCATGGATTCAGTAAATTGGCCCATCATATCCTTTTTAGCTCGATCAATAGCCCTCTGCACTTGCTCATTAACATCTTCCATTTGCCTACCCCTTTTGGTCAGGACCTTCTTCCCTGCTCCTTTGCCACGAAAGTAGCCAGACTTTTCACCTAGAACATGAAGGATTTCATCACGAGTCATCTGTTCACCTTCATCTACATTTGTTTGTTCAATGACAAACTGATGCAATTGCTCCAGTATTAAGTTTGAGAACATGTCAATTTAAAAAAGAATTAATGAAAAATTTATACAAATTATATATATATATATATGTATATGCTTTCAGACTTACATGAATTTCTTTAGACTTAGGGTCAGACCAACGTACTTCCCCAACATCTGTCATCCTTGTATGTTGCTTAAGCCAAACTTCATCTGGAGGAGCTCTCTCACCTGTAATAGGATCTCTCTTTCAAGGCAACAATCAACTAGTTAGGCCATCATATTGAAATGAATTAAATATAACAATGTGTATATATATACAAACTACACATTAAATTGACAAGTATACTTACTGTCATCTCTTCTACTTCGGCATAGGATCTTGTTCCACATGTATGCTTAGTTGTCAACTTTGACCTATTTTTTGAATTTCTTTGACTTACCTTCTGGAAATAAAAAAAGATTTAGTTATTCTGATGCAAAAACCAAAATTGATATTGCAAGTATTTAATTTTTTCTTGTTAAGTTTAAGTTTATACAGGACCTGAAACTCCAAGCTACTGAAATGGTCCATTAACGTCTTCCATGCCTCTAGAGTAACATCATCTGGAATATTCGTCATCCTTTCCTCATCGTTGTTGTACTTTTTATATATCATATGCAGCCGATTCTTCCAGCACCTATACAAGCGTTGCATTGTTGATAGTAAAAACGCATCAAACCGAAATTCATTGTACGGATCTGCCATAAACTTCTCCTAAAACAAATAAATCAAATTATTAAACTAAGATTGCATTAAGGTATAAAATCAGAAACTACAATACAACATAGACTTCTTAATTACTACCACATTATAGACTTCTTAATTACTACCACATTACCTTCACTTGTTCCATCATTTGGGTTCCCACAGCAGCAACCACCTCTTGCCAAGTATCCACGTCAAGGGGAGCTAGGGACCTAACAATAAACCCACAAAAATTGACGATATCTCTAGCATTATCCTTCACTGGTCTAAGTATATCATCTGGGATGGTGATTTTCAGTTTACCACCCTTCGTCTTCATATCAACCTGGTAGCATTTATATTTTCCTATTACACGTCTCTCTTTAGCAATACATGAGGCTGTACATAGCAATGACAGCCATTGATTAGTATGTACTCATCCATATATTAAGTGCATGTATAGAAAGAGAGCATATGTTACCTTCACTGCTAGGACCAGAGATAGAGCCTCTATTTTGTTCTTGAACTTGGCCTTCTCTCTGTTGTTGTGCTTGCCCCTGGTCTCTGTTTTCTTCTTGAACTTTTTCCAAAAGTCTTTGTTGATGTGCCTGCCCTTGGCCATCTTTATGCTGTGGGGCTTGAGGCACCAAACTTTGTCTTGTTCCTACAAGGTTTTGCACCTCAATCCTTGACTGTTGTGCCATGGTATGGGTCCCTAATATAGTCTTAGGCTGCTGTTGCTGTTGGGAACTTAAAGTAGCCCTGACTTCTTTCGTTGGATGCTGTTGTTGTTGGGAACTTACAGTTGTCCTAACTTTTTTTTGTGGATGTTGTTGTTGTTGGGAACTTAAAGTTGCCCTGACTTCTTTTGGTGGCTGCTGGTGTTGGGTATTTAGATTTGTCCTGACTTCTCTTAGGGCAGCAGTGGTTTTTGTGGCTGCAATTTTGGGGGCCGTAACATAATCAATGGTTCTGACTTCTTAATTTTAGTGTTGTGTGTGCCTCCTCCTGTTGTAGCTTTAATGGCGATGTAGCCTCATCACTCATATCAGTGTGTTTAGGCGTAGCATTTCCTTTTAGTTGTCGCCTACCACCAGAACCAATTGATCCACGACCCCTTCCTCTGATTGTCATCTTTTGTAAACAATGTAAAGATTAGAACATGAATTTAAAGTGCTATACATACAGAAGTTCTATATATTACTCATCATATATATAAAGTACATCATGCATGATATGATCTCTATTCCTAAGACACGAGCTGCAAGATAACATCAAAGAAGATCATACAGATACAAGATAACAATAAGTGCTGTAAACGACAACCATTGAAATGGCAGAGAGTATATTCATCAAAAATAAAAAGCTCTTGCAAAGAGAGCCAACATCATCAAATATAAAAGGCTCTTCCAAAAAATAAGGTTAATCAAATAAGCAATCAGCACATGAGTAATTTTTATAAATCAATGATCAAAATTATAATCAGTTGATGAATGCTCATCAATGTCTGGCTCATCTACATCATTTGATTCACTATCCACATCATCAAATATGTCATCATCATTAATAAAATTATCTTCTAAGCTATTGCCAGCAACATTTTCCACATTAAGATCAGCACAATTAGGCTCTACATCATCCCTACGTAGCATGACTGTGAGGTTATCATCGATCTCTATTGAGGAAGTCATATCAAATCCACCACCAATGTCCTCTTCTTGGTAAGCATCTTCATCATCATCATTGGAATCGTCGTCATCATCATCATCTAAGTTTTCATCATTGGTTAGTGGCATCTTGTAAAGATCACGAGGACTTGTTTTAAGCCACAACAAGCCAATCACTATTGACAAGATCTTGTACATAAAATACTTGTTCAGCTTGAGACGCCAAAATGAAAGGCTCATTGCTGGTCAAAGAACTGTGAATGTTCACGCTAGTATACCCATAACTGTCACCTTTGTATCCTCTTCCTAAGCGAGCCACATCCCACCAATGACAGTTGAAAAGAGTGACTTTTGCTCTCTCCCACATATGACAGTTCTAAAATATCTTTTAAAACACCGTAGTGTTCTTTATCTGGAGACTCATCATCTCCTCTAACAAGAACACCACTATTTTGAGTTCTTCCTCCGACTGCTCGATCTTTTGTATGAAACCTAAATCCATTCACAACATACGCTGAATGTCGGTGAGCCAATTTCAATGGGCCAATGGCTAAGCTTAGAAGGTCATCACTTGCAAGTCCTTTTGAAAATAGCTTGTTCACCTATTTCAACATGAAAATAGAGGACTATATTACTTATACATTGAAAGTAATAAGTAAGAGTAAAAAAATTATTTCATACACCTACACGTTGGTAGAACCAATTAGGAAACTCTTTATTGTGTCTCTCCGACACATTTCTGGCACTCTTCCTCGTAAGCTCGCTTTTGTGTTCTCTGTGAGTAGTGTAGTTAATAATGTAGTGAGGAATGAGAAAAAATATAGTTATAACTATCTGACTGAACATAACAGTTTGTATCTTACTCTATGAATGGCCAAACATCTTCACAATTTTGCAGCACATATGCACAAGCTTGATTGAACTCTTCATTGCCAAGGTGATATGGCTTAAAACCTCCTTTAGCACGACCATTTTTTGTGAAAATTGATAGCCCACCAATCCCTACATATCCATCATCATTTCGTGGATCTCGATTGAATTTAGTTCGAACACCGTGCAAGTAATTTGAACAGAATGTTAAGCATTCATCCACAATATAACCTTCAGCAATTGATCCTTCTGGACGAGCTTTGTTTCGAACATATGACTTGAGCGTACGTAAGTACCTAGTGAAAAGGCCACATTAGAATATATATTTTATGTATATTCATGTATAGAGAACACAAACGTAATTTTCAAAATTATGAAGTACTTTTCAATCGGGTACATCCATCTGTATTGTATTGGTCCACCAATCTTAGCCTCTTTTGCCAAGTGTACAGGTAAATGAATCATAACATCAAAGAAGGCTAGAGGAAAGATTGTCTCAAGCTTGCACAATGTTATCAAAATCTGTTCTTGAAGTCTATCTAAATCATCATTGTGTAATGACTTTGAACATAATTTCTTGAAGAAGCTACCCAATTCAATTATTGGCTCACATACATCCTTAGGTAGTAATCCACGTATTGCAAGTGGAAGTATAATTTGCAAAAGAATATGATGATCATGACACTTCAAACCAGATATGGTTTTCCCATTCACATTCACACATCTTGATATATTTGATGAGAAACCATCCGGAACTTGCAAGTTTGCTAAAAATTTACAAAAGATAGTCTTCTCATTTGTGGATAATGCATAGGTAGCTGTCGGAAGCCACACTTTACCACCATCAACATATGGATGGAGATTATGCCTAATTCCCATATCCACAAGATCATACCGGCTCTTCAAGGTGTCTTTAGTCTAACCTTTCATAATTAGCATTGTTCCTAACACATTATCTGAAACATTTCTTTCAATGTGCATCACATCTAGATTATGGCGTAACATGAGAGTCTTCCAATAAGGCAATTGGAAGAAAATACTCCTCTTCTTCCAATTATGTACAATATTAGACTCGCCTCGCTTCCGTTTATGGCCTTTTCCAAATACAACATTATCAAAAGAATGCAACTGATTAATAACATCTCCTCCTGTAAGCATATCCGGTGCATTTCTAACCTCTGTCTTCCCATTGAAAGACAGTTTATTCTTCCGCCAATGATGATTGGATGGCAAGAAACGACGATGGTCCATATAGCATAACTTGTTCCTTAGAGAAAAAGAGCAAGTATCTTTATGGCAGCATGGGCAAGTTAATTTTCCTTTTGTACTCCAACCTGATAAGTTGCCATATGCAGGAAAGTCATTGATCGTCCACATAACAGCTGCATGCAATTTGAAATTCTGTTGTATGTAGGCATCGTATGTGTCCAATCCTTCTTCCCATAGCTCCTTTAACTCTTTGATAAGTGGCTGTAAATACACGTCTATGTCATTTTCAGGACATTTAGGGCCTGGCATAAAAAGTGTTAGCATGAAGTAAGGGTGTTTCATACACAACCAAGGTGGCAAGTTGTATGGAACAAGCACAACAGGCCAAATATTGTGCGAGGAGCTCATATTCCCATAAGGTTGGAACCCATCACTGGCTAAACCTAGCCTAATATTCCTGGAGTCAGCAGCAAACAATTGGTGTTTTTCGTCAAATGCTTTCCAAGCCATTGAATCAGCTGGATGTCTCATTATGCCATCATCAATGCATTTCTCTTTATGCCACCTCATCTCTTTAGCTATTTTTTTTACATATACAACCTTTGCAATCTTGGCTTTAATGGAAAATGTCGCAAGATTTTACGGAGGAATCCTTTTTTGATTACCGATATCTTTCCAGCGAGAAAGACCACACATAGGACACTGTAGTGCATCTGCATTCTCTCTCCAATACAAGATGCAATCATTTTGACAGGCATCAATTTTTATGTAATCAAGGCCTAAATCCCGAATAACTTTTCTTGCTTCATAATAAGATTTCGGAATCAAGGCATCATTTGGAAGAAATTCTTGAAAAATTTCAAAATGTCGTCCAATACTGTGTCACTCAAGTTGTTAAGGCACTTCATATGTAACAACTTCACTATAAAAGATAGTTTAGACATCTTCTCGCAACCAGGATATAGCTTAACCTCAGCATCTTTGAGCAACCAATAAAACTTTTGTGCTTCTTCATTTGGTACATCAGGATTAATTCCTTCTTCCTCTTGAACTCTCATGTTTGTGAAACCACATGTATCATGAACTACTCCAATCATGTCATCATAATCAAAATAATCTTCCGCATGTCGATCCTCATTCAAGTCAACATTGAGTGGTTCTACAGTTTCTACAAACTGTTCTCCATGGAACACCCATATTTTGTAATTTCTCACAATTCCTTTCTTGAACAAGTGAACTCTTACTTCACGCCTTTTCTTGTATGCAATGTTCCTACATCTATTACAAGGACAACGAATCATATCGCTAACTCCAGGCTAACCGAATGCGAATTCAAGAAACAAATCAACTCTTTTTATATACTCAAGACTTGCTCTATCATTAATCTCCATCCATTTCTTGTCCAACATTTTTTCAATCCTACATGATAATCAAAACAAATACTAATATGAATAAAATCAAATTAGAGAAACCAAGACTCCCTCACTGAAAAAGTATTCTATTAAAACAGAGAACAAGTGTTTATAATTAATTAGAGAAAAGATAGTCATAAAGATAAACTTTGTCTTTGTTGATAGCTAGGCATAAGTTACTGCAACTTTCCATTACTCTCTCTCTCTCTCCCTTCAGTACAACTGGAGTTGCCTTAGATGTGTTAAATTTCCACATCTAAGGCAACTCTTTTTGTCATTAAAATTATGATGTCAGATACAAATGCAAACATGGCATCGATATGCGGCTCGAAGTCATAATGAAGCATTTTACAGAGTCTGGAATATGGATGCAAATAATGCTACCTTGTCTATGAAAAGATATTTTCACAGTGCAAGTTCGCTTTACTGACTTTACACAGTAAATGAGAATTTCAAAGGGATTTTTTGTGCTTTTATAGTTCGCATTATATCATATTTGGTAATATTTCAAAATTCCAAATAAGTCATTTACTGGACCCTAAAGTCATTTATTAGACCTAGCTTCTATTTTTTCTTTTTTCAAACTATGATGTGCCCTTTCCTCTGTATAATCATTTACTTTGTTGAACTGACAAATGTGTAGTTATTATTTTCGTCACCATATATAACAGTTAACAAAAACATTAACATAATTTCTTAGAAAAGTTTGACTGAAATTCTAGTTCTAGTAGTAAATCCAAACACAACTATAAAGCATGCACTCACCCTGCACCACCTGCACACACCCTGCACCACCTCACCTACACACACCCTTCACCACCTGCACTCACCCTGCACCACCTGTGGGATTGCAATTTCACTCAAAATACTTAATTTATATACTACTTTCGCCCCTTGTGAGATGGCAATTTCACTCTCCCTTTATAGAATTAACCCCTAAGATGGGAATCCTACTTACATCATTTTCATTAAGTTCATCATACGACGTCAACTTCGGAGATAGAATTATAATGGTAGAATTTCAGTTAGCAAAACACCTCCAGCAGAACAAGGAGAACAGAACAGGTAAAAAAAAAAAAAGGAAAAGAAAACAAAAGATAATAGAAAGACACCCATTCGCATAGAACCTGAAAATACCCACAAAAAAATAAACCACTTCTGAGACAGAGAAAACAGAAAACACAGTACCTGTTCAGCCATCTCTGCAGTAACAAATATGAAAGCAGCTTCAACAACATTTACAAAGTTGATATAGGAGAACTAACAATTAGTTTTTCCCTATGTTGGGCTACTGGTTACTATTCTCGGGCATGCATGGTGCCAACACTCACAAGCTGAAACAACCCACTATGCAAACTCATTCTTCTTTTGTCCAGTTACAGATTCACATTGAAATATACATGATATACTACCATTTTGGATATCAAATTGATCAAATACACATCATATAGATATCCTATAATTCATTAAATCAGCTCAACATAAACTTATGACAAAAATTGAAATTAAAGAACACACTTGGAGCTTGAATGGGTATCTAATATGCATAGTTTCTGAAATCGATCATATTAATGTTGTAATGCAAATATACTTATTTACTTGCCTCAATTCCAAAGGCTCTAATTGTTGTCTCCAAGTTCCCAACCAAATCCCAAAGCTAAAAGCTTCTAAAACACGAAGGAATGAAAATAAACATGGAGATGGTAAGTAAGAAGATGAAGATGATGAGTTTGATAGAAAAATGGTGAAAATAATACAAACCTTGAATTGAATTAACTGAAGCAAGTAAGTAAGAGAAAGAGAGCTAGGGAGCTATAGTGTCAGCTGGGAGGAAGGACAAAAGTTCACAGAGTTGAGGAGAAATGAAGAAAAACAAAGAAGCTTAAATTTATTTTCCATAAATCAAAACCATTTGTTTATACACATCATACACATCATCTCCATCATCACAATTCATCCCATTTATTTTCCATAAATCAAAACCATTTGACAATTAAATCTAATGGAAGAAGCTTACCAAATAGTGAAGCTTGAAATTAGGGATGATGAAGATCGTGGGGCCAACTTGATCGATGGCCCACTGGAATAGTGGTGGTGATGGTGCTCGATGGTCCACTAGGCAAAGAGAGGGAAGAATGAAATCAAAAGAAAGAGAGAAACGAAAATCAGATGGGAGATGACATGAATGAGTGGAGAAGGGAGAGGGAAATTGAGAGAGGGGGCCGCTGAGAGCATGGAATGAGAAAGGGGATGATGAAGATCGTGAGATAAGGGAGACTGGGCAAGGAATGATAGAGGAAGAAAGAAGAAGAGATGAGGAGGAGAAGAGAGGAGGAGGCTGAGAGCGTCGCAGAGGCAGGGAGAGGAGAAAGAGGAAAGGAGGACCGGGGAGAGAGGAGGAAGGAGAGGAGAGAGAAGAGGGAGAAAGGGAGTGGTGTGTAGGTGGGCACAGGGCGGAATAGAGGAAACAGGGGAGAGGGAGAGGAAAAGGGGAGGAAGAAGAGAAGAGAGGGGGAGAGAGAGAGAGAGAGAGAGAGAGAGAGAGAGAGAGAGAGAGAGAGAGAGAAGAGGGAGAGAGGGAGTGGTGTGCAAGTGGGCGCATGGTGAAATAGAGGAAACAGGGGAGAGGGAGAGGAAAAGGGGAGGAAGAAGAGAAGAGAGAGGGGGAGAGAGAGAGAGAGAACCGAGGGAGAGAGGGAGTGGTTTGCAGGTGCGCAGGCTAGGGGAGACAGAGGAGGAAGAAGAAGAGAGGAAGGGAGGGAGGAAAGCGGACAGAGAGGAAACAGAGAGATGGGGAACGAGGGGGAGAGAGAACAGAGAAGAAAGAGAGAGGAGAGGGGGGAATGGCACGCGGTGTGTGCGGAGTGCAAGAAGAGGGAGGGGTGTACCTGGTGCAGGGGAGGCGTCCGGCGGCGCGAGGAGGAAGATGAAGGCTCTGCTGGCGTCCGAGGCTCCTTTTCGCGCGCTTGGCAGTGCTGGCGATGAAAGGGTCGTGCGCTTGGGAGAGAGAGGGAGAGATAGAAAGGGATCAGAGGAGATGGGTTATGGAGATGAGAGGACGACGATCGATAGATGGAGAGGAGCGCCTGGGAGAGAGAGGGAGAGATAGAAAGGGATGAGAGTAGATGGGTTCTGGAGATGAGAGGACGACGATCGATAGATGGAGAGGAATGCCTGGGAGAGAGAGGGTAGAAAGAGATGGAGAGGAGCGCCTGGGAGAGAGGGAGAGATAGAAAGGGATGAGAGGAGATGGGTTCTGGAGATGAGAGGACTGACGATCGATAGATGGAGAGGAGAGGAGAGGAGGGAAAGATAGAAATGAGTGAGGGATAAGAGGGAAAAGGGTAGGGCAGCGCGGGAGGAAGAAAAAACGTGGGAAGGAAAAAGAGGAAGTGGGGGATTAATTAACGCGCCAAGTCGTCCAATGTATTTTGCGCGAAATATTTCGACCTATAATATGATCAATACAAAAAGACATAATGGAAAATAAAAACCAATAATTAAAAAAAAAAAGCTATATCTAAAAAATTGAAAGAACAAATGATTGGGTCAAAGAAACCATAGTAGTAATACACATCGGAGCACCTGGGAGTGAAAGGGTAAGATTGCACTAACTAGGATGACCAAAAAATTCTAGGACGCCACAATAGCCACCAAGAAGAAAATTTTATGCGAGGTCTGTGTCGTTTTGATCATCATTTTAATTAAGTCCACGAGTTCAGTTGGGTCAATTGTTTTTAAAGTTAGTTAAAGATACCAGGTTTACCCTTTAAGTTTAAGGGCGAGGCAGAATTTGATGATACTGCAGCACATAGAACATAATAAGGACATTATAGAATTGGAAAATTGCCCAATCTAAATCCACGCTGGCTATTTATAACTTTCATGCATCAAATCTAACACCAACCTTGAATCCAATCAAGAGTGGCATTATCGGAGTGGAGAGAGCTTGAGCTTTAGATATTAGGAATTAATTTGTGACCCATATCTTGTATATATTGGGGCCAGTGGCATAACATTCACTGCCACTTATTTTCTTTAAAAAAACAAGAAGAAATCTTTGCCAGAAATTCCATTGATAACTGAAAAAATCTGTAAATATATCAGACACCAAAATTTCAAAAACTTAATGCCGATGCGGACAGACATTTTAACCCATTTCAAGGATCATTGAGCTTCATTGCAGCACTATCTTTAAAGGAACGAGTGGAGGAAAATCCAAACTGTTGATAACCACCTACATCTTTCAGCATGATCAATCAATCAACTTCCTTCACTTTTCTCGTTCCTCTTTTGGAGCGATCATTTGTAAAACCTACTGCTCAATCTAACGGTTGGTCACTAAATTTGGTTTTAGTAATTTAGACACAGTCAACAAGAATGGGCTTAAGGAATAAACCATCCGTTTAGATTTTCTAAAGATGAGCCCCACTAGTTATCCAATGGGAGTTTTGGAGAAGAAAACGTTACATATAAAGACTTCCGAAACTTTTCCTTGTGGATCCGCAACAACAACAGTAGATATGTCAGTGTAAGAAATAGTAAAGAAATAAGAGGCAGAAGAGATTTATAGAAATTGTAGCCAAACACCGACATTCCATCAACGGATCATAAAGGAAAAAAGTTATGGGCAGTCCAACATAGAGAACAAGGAAAATGGACTGAAAGTAGTAGAAACATTTTTCCTTTTTTACGGCATTTGCTGAGTCAATATCATCACAAAGATTGAAATAGCAAAGAAAAAGAAATACGGAATACACGTTCCAAAACTCGATTTGTAACATCAAAACCCATTAGACTTATACCTGAGATTGAGAGCTACAAAAGGAGGAGAAAAATTACTCGACAATGACATGTTGAGCATGGGAAGGGGAAAAGGGGGGCGGTGGTTTCGCGGCGGGGCCGAGAGGAGGAGCAGTGAAGATGGGAGGGGAGACGTTAGGCTTCCTTTTCAATGCCCTAACATAACTTGGGTTGGGCGTGACCTGATGTCAGCCTACTCAGGTTAAAAACAGGAATTTGCCTTTTCAACAATCCTGCCCCAAGGTCACGTAAGTGCCTTTAGCTTGGTGGGATATGTGGTGAGGTAAAGCATCAAATTAAGAGTGAATAAAATATAAGGTGTTGTGATGATTTTTTTAATTGTTTGCTATGAAATCTTTTTTACTCTTTTCTTTAAAGGGAAGTGGAGCTTTTTTGTCTTTTAGTGGAGAAAGGACGTTGCTTTTTTAACTTTTTTTGAAAAATTTGAGAGGGAATTTTAATATTGTGTACTTTTGAAATGACTCCTTGTCATTTCTAATCAGAATTCACTTTACTTTTACTTTAACTTAACTAGTAATTGCCAAACACGCCCAGGACACATTTGGTAACCATCCTCAGGGAGGATTCCTCGCGATTTCTCCGTGCTCCTGTGTGGAAAATCCACGTTTGGGAAAACAAAGAAAGCACATCATGGATTCACTACATCAACGCTTTTGATTATATGCATAGTCAGACCCTCCCCTGTTAGAAATGAAGAATCAACGGAATGATGGATACGCGGTGCTACAGTGATTCACGAGGTAGTTTACGAGTCACTCTTTTTTTTTTTTTTTTCAAATCTTTGGTTTTTATAGGCCCCACAATTGAGATCCAAACCGATAATCTTGTTTAAATGTCCCAAAACGGCTGGGAAGTGTAATATCAGCCGTTGATTATTCACGAATTTTGAGATATTTTCAAGAGTTCCAGACCACTGGAACTTAGTTCCTGGACTTATGTGGGACCCATTTGAATAATTTGAACTGTTAAAACTCTTAAAAATGCCCACAACTACTGTTAAGTCAAATTTGGCAGCGTGACCATCGATCTCCCACAGTGCAAAAAGGGAATTATGCAGCAATCTGTGTTTTTCAATTTTTTTTATTGTTGTGGGACCCCAAAACAATGATCTGAACCATTCATCATATCCAGAAGAGCAAATACGGCTAGGGCCTCAAATTTTAGCCGTTGATCTATCATGGATCTTGAGATATTTGTAAAAAGGTACGAAGACTAAAAATTATTTTTTTTTAATTCTTGTGGGCCCTGTTTGCAAGATCTGAACCGCTCACATTCTCTAGAGAGCCAAGAACGATTATGGTGTAAAAATTCAGCCCTTGATATTACATGGATTATATAGAGATTTGTAAAAATCTATAATAGTTGGATCACTTATAATGCAAATGGTAGGATTCCTCTATTTTTGCCAAACCTGGAACTATCTTGAGAAATCCTCTCTGATGATGGGTTGTTTCTAGCTAATCAAAGGAATCCTCTAGATAGAGGGCTCCTCTTGAGTTTGCCAAACGTGCCCAGTAAGGATACGGCCACGTGGTCATGTCACGCTTGAAAATATGGCACCCTGTCACGCCAATTTCCGCGGATTCCATAGCTATACAATGGGATTTGGCCTGTTTGGCACTCTACTAAGGTGTTGTTTTGCAAGTCTTATTGGAGGGTCTATTTCACTTAATTATGATTTAGAAAGATGTTAGACTGTTTTGGAAACATAAAAGCTCACACATAATTGAATTAGAATTAGAAAGCTGCTATCTACACACTAAAAATAGCTCTCCACACATTGCAATAAATCTAAACTAAAATGCCCACTTGTAAATTTACCAAAATGTCTCTATTTCACCCATCCTAGACAGTTTCTACACACTGCCTTTTCCCTCCCATACACTGCGTTTTCCCTCCCATATGAAAATATGAGAAGGGCTTCTACTTACAACATTGACTCCTCTCCCTCATACGAAATATCAGTGCTTCTGAAGATACATTTCATTCTTAGTCTCACTCTCATTGCTATCTCCTCTCTTTCATCTTCTCTCCCAGTTTAAATCTTCACCTCATTCTCTATTTTACTTCATCTCATTAATCTTGACTTCATTCATAGTTGTTACCCACTTAACTAGCATTCTTAAGCAATGGACGAGTCAAAGGACAAGCAGATGATGGTTCCCGATCATTCTAGTAGTGTCGAGGTAACCATATTCATCGCGATTTGTTTTTTTAGTTTGAAACGAACCGTTCGACCCTGCATATCCGTTCTGTTGTGCTTTGGACGACAACATAGTATCGAACAATTAATCACTAAACGGCACTACAATGTCATACAAAAGAATTAATTTTGGCCATTCGCGACCGAACATAAGCAATATGTGTGGTTGTATTCGTCCGAACAAAATAATTATGTCCAGATATTCAAAGCCGTGCAGTTGTATAATTTACATACTCTAACAAAATTGGTTCCATAGCAGTTTCATGCTCCTACTGAATGCAGCAAGGTTGGCTCTGAATGTGTGGTGGACTATAGTAGTGAGTTTATTACCCAGGAGGTAATAAATGTAGATGAATCATTTGATATTTAAATTGATGCAATCACTTGGTTCAATATAATGTTGCTTGGTTATGTGTAGATATTCACAAGTCGAGAAGCCCTAATTAATTGGGCTCGTGACGTTGGGAGGAGAAATGGTTTCATTGTTGTGATTAAGACATCAGCAGCTCCCAACAGGAGAAATAAAAAACCAAGGCTGACCCTTGGGTGTGAGAAGAGTGGGTCTTATAGAGACACAAGGATAACTAAAGATGGGATTGTAGGGAAGAAATTGAAGTTGACTGGCTCGAAGAAATATGGATGCCTATTCACGTTACAAGGCAAAGTGGTGGGTTCAAACGAGGAATGGATGTTGCATGTAGTATGTGGTGTACATAATCATTCAACTGTAGACTTCCTAGAAGGGCACTCATTTGCAGGGAGATTAACAGAGGAGGAAACTTCATTGCTGGTAGACATGTCCAAGAATATGGTTCGGCCAAAGGATATCTTGGTAAACATTGAAACATAAAAGTGAGTTAAATGTAAGCACAATGAAGACCATTTACAATGCACACCATAGGCATATAGTTGCGAAGAGGGCTAGACGGAGTCAGATGCAGCAACTGTTGAAATTATTGGCGGAGCATAAGTACATTGAGTGGCATATGAATTGTCCTGAAACAGATACAATCTTTGACTTGTTCTTCACCCCACCCCCCCAGCCTAGACCTATTGTGTGTATTGTCTCATGTGTTAATATTGTACTGCACTTACAAGACCAATCGGTATCGAATGCCCTTAGTGGAGATTGTTGGGGTGACATCCACAGAGAAGACTTTTATGGTTTGCATTGTATATCTCCAGAATGAGTGTGAAGACTATTACTCTGGGCATTGGGTATTTTGCGCAAAATTATTAGCGAAGGTGTTCTTCCTAATGTTATTGTCACTGACAGAGAGATGACTTTAACGAACGCCATATCTAATATTTTCCCCAGCACCAAACATCTTTTATGCAGATGGCATATCAACAGAAATAGTTTGGCCAAATGCAAGAAGTTGTTTGAGACGAAGGAAAAGTGTGACCAGTTTATAATGAGCTGGAACATGTTGGTCTCCTCATCCATAGAGGAACATTACAATCTGCAATTCAACTTATTTCTAAAGGAGTTCATCACCTATCCGGCAGCACTTCAGTATGTTAGAGCGTCTTAGTTAGATGCGTACAAGGACATATTTGTTGTTGCTTGGACAGACAATGTCATGCATTTTGGGAACACTACAACAAACAGGGTGGAGAGATCACATGCACAGCTGAAGCGGCATCTTGGATCAAGCCAAAGGACTTTTGAAGACTCTTAGACGAAGATTCACAATCTACTCTAGCTGCAACATACACATATAAAGGCATCATTTGAAAAAGTAAGATGGTTCTGCAACATAATTTCAACCCTAGACGGTTGTGCAACATAATTTCAAGCCTTCCGAATTCAAGGAACTTCGTGGGAAATATTTCAATAAATGCATTAGAGAAGATCTTGGCCGAGACGAAGTGAGCCTCGTCAGTTGGTACTGTGGCTATGTACTTCGACACACACATGGTTTACCATGCGCTCATGAGATCGCAGAATACATAAGTGCTGGGCGCCCTATTCCTCTATATTGCATGCATACGCATTGGCGCAAGCTTGACTTGCTATCTACCGCTTCTGCCCAAGGCTCTAGCCTTCATTTGGATTGCATGCCAGAGATAGATTTAATTGTCGAACAATTTAGAAGCTACGATTCAAGCAATAAGTTACAAATCTTGAATAAGCTTAGGGAGTTAGCAAAGCCTGAGACAACCTCATTGATCGAACCAGAAGTGAAAACTAAAGTCAGGGGGTGCCCAAAACTGAAATTACATAATTCTATTAAACGTGACCCCTCTGCCTTTGAATTTGTTGAATCTGCCCAGGAAAGTCACTCCCCTGCATTGAAGATCGAAGAGATTACTGTCAGTAGTGGCACCTCCATCGTGCCCATGAAGAGGTTGATACCTAAACAAAAGGTCATTCGCACCCGAAATTTGAAGCCAATTTCTTATATTAACACACTCCCAGATGGTTTAAGGCCTTATATTAATCATGTAAGAATGTAACTGCTGATGGCAATTGTAGCTTTAGAGCCATTGCTGGGTTGATGAGACTTGGTGAAGATTCACGGCAACATGTACGGAAAGATCTTTCTAGAGAACTACAAACAATTGTATGGATCACACCAAAGAGTTGATGAACTTCTCCACATCATTTCGTACTAGGAGGATTGCCCTCTTTATGATCGATGGATGACGATGCTGGATATGGGACATCTTATTTCATCGTACTATAATGTTGTCCTATACCATCTGTCAGTAGAATAGTGCCTTACTTTTCTTCCACTTCGATCGGTGCCTATTCCTATTGCTGCTAGGCGGGAGATTGCAATAGGTTTTGTCAATCAGAACCACTTCGTTCAGGTGATAATAGTATATGCATAGATGTACATATCTTATTTTGCCTGAAATGGTAATGTGACTCATTTGAACTAATTGTCCTCTGTAGGTTTTCCTCGTACAAGGTCATCCAATCCCACCAATTGTTGATAATTGGCAGCGTCACCATCAACCTTCAACAAATGGTTGGGACAAAGCTTATCAATCCCAAATACAACAATTCATAGAAATTATCAGTCCATCAGTTGTCACATGCGAAACCATAGAGTTGGAATCATTATTTTATTTTATAAGTATGTAGACGGATGTAATATTTTATTTCTCAATTAATACGAGCCTTTTTGTAACTTTTTCACTTGTATTGTTATAAAAAGAACCTTCCATTTATTTTAATGATACAGTGCACCACTTTATTTGAAGAGGCTAATTTTATTATACTGCACGGTCTTGATATTTCGGACAATATTTAATTGCACGGCCTTGCATAACCGTGTAAGTGTGGGATACTCGGTCTCTGATTGCCGTATGGAAGCCTTCTATATGACCATGAAACACCATTTATTAATTAAATTATTGGCCCTGAGACGCCAAACATATGTTATAATCGGCCTTGAGACGCCGAACATTACTAGCAATTAAATATTCAACACATGTATTAGGAGTGTCAATTCTTTATTTTGGTGGGAAAAATTGGTGTGGGTACATTATAATAAATTGGTAGATCCCAACTGTTTATCTTGCATTTGATTGAAAACCAAAAGTGAACATCATTCCACATAATTAATATTTCTATCCAATAAAGAGGCCCTGGAAATAACAGTCTCATGTACTATCCTTGGTACCCAAAAATCAAATATCAGTTTACAAAGTTTAAAATACGGAACATTCATGAACTTCTCCATATCAAAAGTACAAAAGACATCTAGACCTCACGTATTTCGGCTATAAGTACGTGTCTCACTGTGATGTGGTCTTTGAACAAGATCTTTTGGATCAGCTCCATCCAGCAGCCTGTTGACATTCTCTAGGGCCATATACAAGGCATTAGGATCTTGGACACTCAGACTATGCCCCCTCCTTGGAATCGGATGAATAAAACTTTGAGCGTTCACGATGCACTGGACATTGATCACATAATAGACAAATTAGCCAGTTTGTTCTAATGACTAGGCATAATATAACAGTTAAGTTGTAAGGCATCATACCAATCGGGGGTCTATCAAAGAGCTGCCTTGAGAATCTTGAACACGCGGATTAAACGTGGAGCGATGTTCGGGGTTTTGGATGATCGGGTGCAACACTCGTGTGAACCATTCTATATAATTGGGTGCGCAGTCCCACAGCTACGCCACAGGCACATCACACTCCATCGAAGACAATAGGTGGTTATGCCATCTCTCCCATATCTGGTCCAGGTAATGGTATGCGATCTGATATTGATTTGCGGTGGCACCCCTGGTGGTGCGTTGTGGAGCTAGTGGAGTGGGGGGAATGTGCTGGACCTTACCAAACTGTCTAAGCACCCGATCTGGATGATATGGTTCAACGATGTCCATGCATTTAAGACAACCGGTGTAATAAGAAACCTCGTGAAAGGGATGATCTGCCATGTGCTCTCGATATGGGTCCCACACTACCTACAACATTAATCAACAAATGCATTAATTAGTCAATTATTGTTTAATGACTGAGACTGATGGAGAATAATGACAGTTTAAGTTGGCTTAGCCATCATACCAATCGCTTGCTTTTGATTGGGTCGTCCAAAATAATGAGTTAATGACCGCATTAACTTGTCATAAAATGGGTCATTTAACCTCATTAATTGGTCGCCAAGTCGCTTGAAGAGTTGCAGGCCGCGCCGCGTCTTTTGGAATTCTTCTTGCGATGATCGCCGGTGGATCCACATGTTGTTTGATGTCGGATGGCGATGCAATTTTAGACATTGATTAATGTCAACGTGCCGGCAACATCTGTCCTGTCGATTTCAAGATCGGGTGGGCAGAAAGTGTGCTTTCTTTGTCGGCCGGTTGGCGATTTCGAGGGCATCTAATGATCATCCAATGATTTTGGCGGCGAATCCGTGATGTTGACGAAGATCGACGGATTTCATGCACGAAAAATCAGATTTTGGAAAAATCACAGGGGTCAATCAACTCGAAACGAGAAAAGGACCCGAAAAAGGGGTCTTCCGGCGACTTTTGGGTTGCCGGAACTCCATGGTCGCCGGCGACCATGGGCCTTGGGCCCATATTTTGGCCGCCGTTCGGTCGCCTTTTCTTCGCCATTTTTCGATCTTTTTTCATTCTTTTTTCTTCTGTATTTTTCCTGACATTTCCCCTCATTTATTGGCCTGATTCTCTTGAAGAAAACCCGACGAGAAGCCACGCAAATCGGAGCACAAAGTTTCCTATTTTTCTGGAAAGCCGAAGACTTTGTTGTGCGGTATTGCCGATTTTTTGTCAAGCATTGAAACTAGGCCAAACGATGTCGGAATGACCTGAAATTTGACGTGGAGCTTCTTGAACAGTAGATAGGACCAACCATAGGCTTTGGTTTGAGTTTTGAAGCCGTTCGGGGTCCCGCAAATGCTTGCCTTAATTTCGCCATGAGGGAAATGCCAAGCTTTGACCTGTGGTCAACCGATGTCCGATTAACCTGAAATTTGACAGGGAGCCTCATGAGTAGTAAGTAAGACCAACCATGGGCTTTGGTTTGAGTTTTGAAGTCTTTTGGGGTCCCGCAAATGCTCGCCTTGATTTCACCTCGAGGAAAATGCCGAGCTTTGAAACTAGGCCAAACGATGTCCGTTTGACCTAAAACTTGACAAGGGACCTATTGGAGTCATTTTCAGATGATCCATTAGCTCCAATTTGGATGCCATGATTCTGGGGTGTTCCGCCGCCGGTAGGCCTGTTTTTGCTTCCCGAGAGTTGATGAAGGGTCAAACGTTGTCCGTTTGACTTGAAATTTGGCATGGGGCCTTTTGGAGGTATTCTGAGACCATCCGTAGGCTCTGATCGAAGTTTTGAAGTCTTCGACACTGTCGCTGCCGGGAGCTCCTGTCTGGCTGTCGGAGGAGTGAAGTTAGGCCAAATGACGTCGAAATGGCCTGAAACTTCATGTGTACCCCTCTTTTGGCTGCTTTGAAGGATCTTGCAGTTTTTGTTTGATTCTGACAAGATCTGATGCTTGAAGTGGCGCCTTCCTATTTATGGCAGGATGTGGCTCCATATAGCTTTTGGTGTTGAAGGGACATAGTGACATTTTTAGTGTCAACAGATGCACTCGCAGTAGATTTTATGTGTATGTACGGTTGGGGTTAGGCCTACACATGGGGAAATGTTCGTAAATCCATGCCTCTAGAAGAGTCAGATATCCCACAATATGCCTAACGCTAGTCCGAGTAGCAAACCCCAACTGTCGGTACAGGTAAGCAAGCGCAGCAGCTCCCCAAGCATATATGTGTGCCTCATCAAAGTTCATTAGTAGCCTAAGATAAATCACTGGGACCCTAGTGCCACTCTTGTCTGTGAAGAGTGCACAGCCCAAGATATACAATAGGTATGCTCTAGCGGCATGTCTAATGTGCTCTTCTAGGTCCACATAAGTCACGACTCCAAATAGGTCCCTGAGCCACTCCAGTCTAACCAACGAGCTCGCATAGCTACTAACTCTTCGTGTGCCTGCTGGGATGTGACCCCAAGACCATGCTGTACAAGTGTCATTGCTCGCTCAAATGACAGTGCCTCCACTGATACAGATTTTCCTGTCACCGGTATCCCTAGAATGGTGCCTATGTCATCAAGGGTAATCGTCATTTCACCGAAAGGCATGTGGAATGTGTTTGTCTCAGGCTGCCATCTTCCCACAAAGGCTGACACCATGTTCTTGTTGATGAAACGATAAGATGTCGTCATCAGTGGAGCCAACCCTGAACGGCCAATGAGTCCACTAAACACTGTGTTCTGCCTTCCTTCTGAATTCCACGCCCATTCACTGATTTTTTGGGCATGGCTTAGGCATTTAAGTGGCGGTTTCTCCTGCAATACGGAATAAAATTAAAATTAGTAAAGGTAATAAATGGTTACAACACGTTTACCAAGATTAATCACAAACTTGCTGCTGCCAAATACTTGTAGCAATATGCGTCCGGAAACTGTGTAGTAGGCTCAAACTTGTGAGCCCCCCCGGGAACTTCTCCACTCCTATCCTGAACATTAATTGAAGTTCGTTGACGGACTTCTTCTGCCTGTTCGTGGACTTTTGTTTGCTCTTGGGCTTCAGGGTGTTCTTCAACTACTTCTTCATCATCATCGGCCTCATCAGCGACAAACCTCCAGCGCAGTCTCCTGTTCGACGCTGTGGGTCGAATCCTAGAGGTACGGGGCACATCCATATATGAATAAAACAAAAGAAAACCAGTCAAAACTCAGTACAGAAAATTAGACTGTTTCATTGTTCAGCACTGAAACAAAGCCCTAAAACATTTGTTCGGCCTTGATTATCCGTGTGGATAATGTACGTTCGGCATTACCTCACCATGAAGCTGTGACCATTTCGGTCAAGTAGTGTCGTCAAAATCTAATATGTTCGGACCTATGAGGCCATAAAGCCTCTTCGTATTAGGAACCACAGTGCCGAATAGATAAGATCTTTATGGTAGGTTAAAGCCGAAAATATAATTCTTAATCGGACCCATGGTGTCGAACAGTGTCGAGAAACTGAAACAAAAAAACGATGACAATGGCTAGAAATGAGGGAGAAAGAGGAGCAGGAGGGGGAAAAAACCTCTGAATAAACCAAACAATGGATCTTAAAAGAACACTACAAGCATTTTTAAGCAAGCAAAAGATATCGAAATCACTCACAGAGATTGAAATGGGTAACAGAAGACAGTAATGCATAGAGAGATGGCTGAGCAGGAGGAGGAGGTGTAGTGGAAACGTCCTAGAGGGGGGGCCCGTCGAGATAGAAATCGCTAGAGGAGGTGCAGCGGAAACGTCCTGGAGGGGGGCTCGTTGAGATCGTTGTGGAGGTTCACCGAAACGTCGAGTTAGGGAGGGAAGAAGATATTGAAATGGGAGGGAAAAAGAAGTTGAAATGCAGTGTACAGGGAGAAATCGAAACGAGTCTAGTAAATGGGCTTTTTAGGGAAAATGCAGTGTGTAAAGAGAAACAAATGGAATATTTCACACTAAACATCACTGTGTAAATCGATGCAGTGTGTGAAGAGCATTTTTCAGTGTGCAGGTTGCAGCACTCTTAGAATTAAGATAAATTTTCTCAGTTTGAAAAGGGAGCACATGGGACAAAATTTCAATAGCGTTTGGAGGTCTTTTGCGGGCAGAGATCGTTCCGTCATTTGGTTGCAAGTTCACCCATATTTATTTCACGTAATGACACTCTTGCCAACATATAGAGTATATAACTCAAGAACCCCTCCTCCTTACGAAAATCCCTAGCCATCTTCTCATCTTCCCGGCAACCACGAAAGCGAGGAGATCATCTTCTATTTTTCAAACCTTCACCATTGACGTATCTCTCTCCCTCCCTCTCCTTGCGTATTAGCATAATCGTTGTTGCCTTTCTTTTGTTTTAGGTTGGTTACAACCAAGTGGGTTGCGTTTTTGTCTTTTGTTTTAGTTTCCAGGTTTATGTGGGCGTTGAGTGTGGTGGAGATGATGAGAGGTGTGGGACTCTGTTGTAGTGAAGTTCTCGAGTTGGGTTTAGTGGACTGGATGAGTGGTGCAACAGATGGACAGATGGGTGATGGATAGCGGTCGGTGTATGGGTGCATGGGAGAGACGTTTGGGGTAGAAAACGAAGAAGGTGGGTGAACAAAGAAGAAGCCAACTGATTTGACCATGACGCTTGGAAGGGAGAGAGGATCTGAACAGGGTGTTTGGTGGGTTCTGAAAAAGTCGTGAAGGGGGTCCTTTCTCGTTCTCTCTCTCACGCACGGTTTTTGAAAAATCATGTGAGCCTCAACTCTCACGTCCGTGTGTTTTGCTCCGCAGGTTTTAAACAAGCGTAGGGAACATATAGTGGTCAATGGGTGGATTGAGTGCAAGATGTTACTGTTTTTAGGAATAACAACGACAGTGAAAACATATTGCATTCAATGAACTAATGATGGGATGGGCAGAGAGAGATGTTGTGAATGAACTAATGGACTATGTCTCACACCAGATGATCTATCTAGAGACATCGCTACACTATAACATGTCATCTTAATATGTACAGGTGTGGTTTATAATGGTTATGTGAAATCAACAAGTAGACATCACTACGTCAAAAAGGTCGAAAAACGACTGTTGAAGACAATCATTTCTCTTAAAAACTGACTGCTAAGGGTGGTCTGACGGGCAGTCGGCAAAATTCCCAGTCATTTTTCCAAAACGACTACCGTTGGCGGTCGACAACTTGTCATATTAGCTACTGTCTGGGGCAGTCATTTTGTTAACGACGGACCTTGACGGTCGAAAATATTTTCAGTTATTTGTTTAAAACTATACAAAAAACGACTTATCATTAAATTAACGATTGTTTGGAGCAGTCGTTTTATTAGATAAGGGTTTTTTTTTTTTTTTTAAATTTCATAATTAATTTTTAAAATTCATATTTTTCTAAAAAAAAATCATGTAATTCTCAAAACTGTAAGTTAACATCAACCACACAAACATCCATTATCTATCAAATAAATAACTCAAATAAGCTAATATATCATCCATCCACTAAAAATTTAAACCATCATAGTAGCTCCAGTAAATGGTAGAAAATTAACAAAAACCACGTTCACGTTCGGTATTACTAATACCACGATCACACACATCAAAGTAAATACTACAAATAAAGTCATTTACATAAATCGTGTGGGCTTTCAAACTAGCCAAACACGGTTCTATATGTGGGCCATGAAATGATGTCACCCACGGCGAGATCCCCAAAAGTCTTCTCTCCACCCAACAACTCTACGTCAAACTTCAAGATCATATCTACAACGATCCTACAGCAACCTTCCTCCTCAGTTGACAAACTGAGAATGCGTGAAAGGGCAACGGTAATCTCTTTTCGCAAGTAATGCAACAACCTACACGTACCCTGGCGTGTATTGGTGTTCGGTTGAGTTGTACATGCCAGTTGAATCATCCAGAGCCTACAAACAATATTACAAATGCATTGTGTTAGTATTTCATCAATCAAGATAATTAATTAATTTATCAAATCAATCATGTAAGAAAATAAACATTGTACCTGAGATGAACTACCAATAAGTTGAATGTCGCACTTGTGTCCCACCTTAGGTAAGAGTTTGTTTCAGCTCATCCATTTCTCTATTTAGGCCCATCTGATCGTCCATTGACCTTTTCACCTCAGTTTGAAGATGTGTATCGCATTCATGCTCTTCCTCCAAGGCTCTTTTATAAGGAGCTGAATGTTTTATGGCCGTTTTTTAAACAATGCCTAAGCCACGTACGCGTCCTCCGCTATCACGACCAAGGACCTATAAAAAAAAAAAAAACAAGTATACCATATAACTCACAAAATTAAAGATTACTAACATTAAAAGATATTATGATCAACAAGCAATAAAAAGATACCTTTATAATTGCATCATGGTCTAAATCACCTTGCGCCACCGAGCAGTCAGATTCATATGCAGTACTAACATCATCCTGTAGTAACACAAAAAAGATAAATACGAAGCATAAACACATTTTCGCAAACATTAACGTATACTTCATAAAAATGTTCCTAAGAAAAATTTCTAATGTAAAAGATTTCTCGAAATTTCGAACATAGCTTCCCTTGTATGTGTGACATTTACTTTTTTTTACAACCTGCTAAGTACATGAACATAACAAAAAAAACTTCATATAAACAATCCAATGCCCCAACACACTACAAAGTCATTCACCACTACGTCATTAATCATTCACTATTCGACCATAGCACTTCAATAATTTACTTCACACTTACACCATGAATATTGAACAAATTTTTTTTTTTTTTACAATCTGTTAGGGACTTGTGCATAACAAAAAAAAAAAACTTTATATAAACACCCCACTAGTGCCCCTCCAAACTACAACATTCACCACTCAACCATAGCACTTCAATGATTTACTTCACACATACACCACGAATATTAAATAAAAGGGTTCTCAACTAGCAATTCAAATTAATAACCTATTCACCAATGATAGTAAAATGGTTCTCACCACATGGGGGCTCGATGCTGATCCATCCTTCCTTTTATGAGTAGCAAAGAAGAGATCCATGCTAGTTAATGGTTGATTCGGATTTTTTGCTTTCTGTAAAAAAAAAATTGGGATATTTTAAAAATATACTAGCACAAGTACTCATATTGAGCACGACTCTGTCCATACAATCATGTAATTGGAAAATAATCATTGAAATTCCATGAATGACATCCCATTTTCAGTTATTCCATGTACAACATCCCATTTTCAATACTTGGAATTCTAAAGCTGCTAAAACGAGATAATCAACTTCAGGTAAAAGTTCTCTTTCAATGTAAACTTCTGTTCATTCATTTCTATATCCAACACCATGTCATCATTCAAAACACAACGTTCTCATTACTGATACAAAACAATAGAAAGGGAAGTTGGTCTTGGCCTTTTTCAGAACCATGAGGAATTACTGATTCAAACAAAGATAATTGTAAAGCAGTAATGGAAGGTCAGAGATTAATTAATTTCAAAACAACATTCTCAATACTTATACAAATTGATGCTTAACAGAAACAACTCTTGCATATGGAATGTGATTGAAGGCTTTGCATATGGAATTATGGTACGTATAACTAACACTGGGATCATTTCTATCTTTGTTCTTTATGTTCTTTTTCAAAATCTTTCTTGAGCACTACATCTACAAGACTACAATTATTTATGTTCTTTATGGTCTTGAATGTTTGCATTGTAATAAATTCCTGAGAAACACCTTTCTATTAAAGGGGATTAAAATAAGAACAAACTGTACCTGAATCTATTGGTCTAAAACTACTTTAACATCCTCTTTTTTCATACTCAAATCTTTGTTTTTCGTGTATGGATAAATCCTCAATCTCAATAATGCTCAACTTACCATAAGGTACTTTTGCCCTTCAGTCTAATTCTTTTTATGTGTCTTGTAATCAACCATCTATAAAAGAATACAGCTCTTGGTTTTGCAGGGTTTACCGGTCTCCATCTACTAAGCCCGCATGTTGGACAATTATCCTTTTTTTCATGCTCTCTCCAGTAAAGTATGCAATCGTTGCGGCATGCATGTATAATTTTTTCCTCTATACGCAACGAATTGACAATCTTCTTGCCATTGTAAGTATTATCCGGGAAAGCATTGTGTTCTGGAAGGACCTTTTTGAAAAGTTGTAACAACTCATTGAAACTCTTATTAGACCACTTATGTCTAGTCTTCATGCTCAATAACTCAACTGTGACTGACAATTTCATAGCATCAATTCGACACGAGGGATATAAGGGTTGCATCGCATCGTCCATCAACTTCTTATATTGGATATCCTCCGGTGAGTTATCCTAAGCATGAACAACTTCTTCATGATTAGTTTCATCCATGCATGTAGGCGCACTACTCCCCTATATGATATTCAACGCGATTCTCATTAGGGATACGTGTGATCGGACCCCGAGTATAGGGTGCAATTGTAGTAATAATCTGTTGAGTCCAGGTTGATCCACAGGGAGCAATGCTTTTTAAGAAATTTTCCAACTTTAACCCTGTCCTAATTTAGAAACTAAATCTAACCTATTAAAGAAACTAATCAAATTACAAGAAAATTCCTAAAAACTGAAAATTAAAAATTACAACTTTCTAAATAAAACAAAAAAAACCAAACTAAGTAAAGAAACCTAGTTTATTCAACCATATTCTAACTAAAACCTGCAAAAGTAACAAACTCATTAAAACAACCAATTTATTATAAGATAAATCGAAACAAAACTTCCTAAATTAGATCCTAATTACCAAAATTACTTCTTATGCAAATATGACTGATCTATAATTCCCTAAATGCTAACAATGCAATTTTATGCAAGTATGGAAACTCTTGCACAGGCTCAATTTCGCTGGACTGTATGAATAATCTAAGTTGATATGAACCTAAATCTAATGGCTGGAATCAACACTCTGATGATTCATGAACACAACAAAAAAAAAAAGAAGAATGGGAAAAGGACTTAAAACGAAAAAGATATGATCACCTAAAGATGCCTACTTGAACTGTTTTATTGCTGAAATCTGAACGCAAGCTTCCCAACTGCCCCTGTTTGAGCCTCTGGTTGATACGGTTCCCAAGGTTATTTTTGGCTGAAATTTTGGGTTTCAAAGTCCAATTACCATACTTTAAATTTACTATTTTTCGGACCAAAACATTTACGTTTACCTGGTTTTTAAATTGCTCACTTTTGTAACACAGTTGGGTCAATTTTGCTGAAACTGTGCAGAATTTTTCAGTATTCACATACCAGGTCCGAATTTAGTCTTTTTAATCAGTTGATAATCTTGTGATTCCAACAACAAAAACCTGTTCTAATGCAATTTCTAAATATGAAGTATGCACAAAGACACTTTCCAACCATATATTATGCAAGTATTAAAAAATAGTAAGTTTCTACTAAACATAGAAAGATGAAAGTTGGGGTTTTTAAATCTAGAATTTGTAAATAAAAAATAATCAGAATATTAACTTAAAATAAAGATAAAAGGGGTGGAAAAATAAAAAGCGGAAAAGATGTACCAAAGATCTAGAAACTAGACAATCCTATGAATATTGACAATGCGAAAATGACGTCCTCTCTTCTCATAGTAGGAAAAATTTATGCAAGTGATTACTTGATATCTCTCGAGTTTTAATCTGTTTATTTTATTTTCAAATCCCTAGATCTAATCATGTGAAATATTGTCTCCAATCAAAACACATAAAAGAACCAGAATGAGAAAATTAACACACTTACATAAAGAATACGCAGAATCAATCCAAGTAGTGTCTTTATTCCTTGATCTTGAAGTACAAAAAAAAAAAAAAATTAAGAATCTTCTCTCTTCATCATTCTCTCAACATGATCTCTTAATCTATGTCTAAAGAATTAGAATGGAGAAGAAGAAGAAAGGGACTTAGAGAGAAAGGATGGATGGGAGTGGAAAGGGAGAGAAAACCTCCAAAGTTTTTTTTTTACTCTATCTTCATGGACGTCCAGCCCCTTTGTTGGCTTCCTTTTTATAATTTTTTGATGTTTCTTTGTTTGGTAAGACTCCTCTTCCATCTTGGCTTGAACTCCAAGCAATCCTCCTATCTTGGCAACTTTTCTTGCTAATGATAAAGTCTTGTGGTCCCATTCTTTCCATCTTTGGACTCCTCAAAAGATCTTTAAGATTGTACATGAGAAGGATTCCAAAAAAATTCAGATTGTGTGCCAAATTTGTGCTCCCATATGTGGGACATCCAAGGCCTTGGACCCCACTAGTGGACGTCCAATATTTGCTTGGATTCTCTTCTTTCTTGCTTCTTGATTTTATTTCCTTCTTCAAATAGGTTTCTTCTTCTTTCTTTAATTGATTTCTTGGCTTCTTAGCTTGCAACTTCCCATACTTAAGACTCCAAATCTGAAATTCAAATTTCTCTTTTAAATTTGGAACCATGATGGGCCCACCATAGGGCATGCTTCCCTAGAATTTAGTCATGCTTGGACGTGCAACCCATCTTGCAATCTTTATTTGAATTTTCTTTTTTTCTTCCTTTCCTTTCTTTCTTCAATTCTTGAATCTCTCCTCTTTTTCTTCATAATGTGGGCCATTAAAATACGAATTCTCATGCTAACAAAGTGGGGCTCCTCCTTGGGCATGTAGTGTGGTCCCTACTCAATTGCTTTTCAATGCGGGTCCCATTTCTTGTTTTCTCCTACAAATTGAAAGAGATAAATTTAACATTAATTATATGTAAGAAAATAATTATGAACCATGTATGGAACCCTACATGCCTAGTGATGCACTAAAATGACCAACTTTCCAAAAATAACACATGCTGTTAAAAATTTGTCAGATATGCATTGACGAAACCAAAGGCCTAATTTTGGGTTAATAAATGTGATGGGAAAAACTTAATTTGACAAAAGTCATGCAATTCAATAAATTTTAACCTATTTTGACCATGTTTCCAAAAATAACCCCAAATACATGTAATCATGAAATTAAGTGAAATTTTATGCAATTAAACCTAATTAGGTCCACAAATGCTAATGAAATGATGACATAATGACAACGTGCAAACACGTCATTCACCATATCAACCATTCTTGGGAATGCATCTTCATTGTTGTTAATGATGCCATGTTTACAATACTTGTTGAATGAATTTCTCCATGATGGATCCATCTGGTATAAGATGTATCTACGCCATCACATATCAAATGTTCACGGATGTCTCTTAATGTCTTTTTCCCTCCTACTATATTACGACATTTGACACAAGGGCAACAATACCAATCATCACCCCCCCAGTTTTTGTCGATTAGCTCTTAAGAACTCTTAAGAAATCTTCAACCCCCTTTAAGTATTCATTAGACAACCTTGGTGCCATCATCCACTTTTTGTTCATGGCCATATTCTGGAAAATGACAATTAGCACTTCAATTACAAAATAATGCAACATAATTCCTCCTCTTTGGAAACCAAAAACAGGGCATCAAATTACCTCAAAAATTGTTCTATCTTATAGATTCAATACTTTTGTTTGGGATCATTAAAACATTAAAAGGTTATGTTTGGGTTGACACCACAAAAGTTTGCATTAAAACATTAATAGAGATGGACAAGAAAACAGAACTCCAATTGTCTTCTTTCTCTGCAAAAATGTTAAAAGACATCTTGAAGACATGAATTCTTCTCACTCTGTAGTAAGCATTTCATAAAAAGTAAAAATATAAGTGAAAATCGAAACGTGAGTGTAAACCAAAAATAGTGCAAGCGAAGGTCTTAGCCAAGGCAGCCCGTTGTGTCTTTTCTTGTTCACAATAGCACTGGAAATTTGAGCAAAATGCTTTGGAATGCAGTGGATGTTTCTCTATTGAAAGGCTTCAACATAGGGGTTAGAAGAGTAATTAGATCAGAATGATTGGTAGGGAGTGGAACTTATAGAGGCATCAAGGCATCTTTTCGTCATAACTTGTTTGGAGCTTTTGGTCCTCTTTCTTTTTCAATTTTTTCCTTCCCAACCTTTTTCCATCTCTCCCTACCCTACATATCCTCCTTTCATAATGAATCCACCCTCTTAATCACCAAGCATGAGCAATCATTTCAAACTAGCAAAAAAAAAAAAAAAAAAAAAAAAAAAAAACCCTCAACTATTGATATCGCATTCAATCAGAAGAAAAAATAAAAACAATCCAATAGCAGAAAATCACTTAAAAATAACAAGCACTAAATACCTGTGAAGGAGATGGCAAAGAGGCAAAGAGAGTGGAGGAGGAAAGATGATGCCGGCCACTGAGAAGATGCCGGAGGTCGACGTTGGAAGGAGGAGAGGGCCAGTCGGGAAGTGAGAGACGATTAGAGTTTGCAGTGGAGGGGGGGGAGAGGGAGAGTTGGGGGGAGAGATGGGTGCTGCCCGAGAGAGAGGGGGAAAGAGAGGGAGGGGGAGGGGAGAGTGGAGCGGCGCCGGTCGATGGGAGAGATGTGGTAATTGGCACTATGGGGAAGAGATAGAGGAAAGAGTTAGGGCTGGGAGTCGGGAATGAGTGATAAGAGAAGGGCTTTTAGTTTCATTTTTTATTTCACAAAAACGACTGCTATGGGCGGTAACAAAAATTAAAAGTTAGTCTAGAAAATATGACTGCTCCAGGCAACTGGTAAAACCAATGTGTGGGGGTAGTTTATCATAGTATTCTTAGGTTCCTCAAAATCATACACTTGTATCAGGTTTGTATAATTATAAGTCATTAACATCTGAATTAATCCATATAAACACAATGGTCTGCTAACTAATCCGATATTCGAGTTCTTCCTAGGGAATGCCTTATCAACTCATAACTACTAAGATCTTTTCTAGTTCCTAGTGTACTTAAACTTCCCAATTAAAACTATGGAACTCCTTAACCTAAATCTCATATTTCGAAAAGATGTGTCACATACTGCCACTTATCAAAGATGGCATCAGAAAGACAACCTGCGGTTGTACAGTCTAACTTTAGAAAAACAACAGTGTGATGTAATAATAGAATGTGTGAAATCAAGAATCAACAAAATAATAGGCTTATAATCAATAATTACCATCTTACCTTCTTCCACAACGTTTGTCGCTTCAGCCTCATCTTGAGCCATAGCGTACACGCGTCTCGTCATCTGTTGAACCGGTCTCTGCTGAGTTGGCATTTGCTGGCCTTGAGTTGTATTTTAGGGTTCTTGCACGGCAAGCATTGGCCTTCTGATTGACGGAGGTTGGAATCAAACTAACTCTGGCAGTCGTACGCTCATTCAAGCGGTTCGTTGAGGTGTCATCTTCTATATAATTCAGTTTTACTAAATACACAATACAATAAATAAGCCTAAACCAACCTTAGAAATAAAACTCTCAATGCCCTATGTGTCCTCACCACGTTTCCTAGGGTTTCTAAGTCTTTTAGATAAGACTTTTCATGCTCTCATACCATACTTACATATGTCACATCCCGGATTTGAGAATCCCCTGATTAGGGTGGTTCCCAAGGTGTGACACGCGTACTCCCATGAACTTGCACCTGTTCCGGACCAAGTTCGAATTCACGAAGGAGAAAATTCCACATTTCATGTGTGAGGATTACTCACACACCTGTCAATCAACATTTAATTGCGGAAGCATGTACAACATTTATATCAAAGCCATGAGCAATCCATAACCAAACTATTACATAACAATTAGTCTATAACAAAGCTAATAGTTTAAACTTTCAATGCATACTTAAACTAAGTGCAAGATTAATTATCTAATCTCAAGTCATAATTACCACACTTGTATGTACTCCAACGGTCAAAGCTAACCATTAACCTTACCGATCAAATCTCTAGTCCGAAGGGTTATTAGCATGGTTTAAAATCTCGATCTCGGTCGCGGTATCGGCCGGGCCGAAAAACCGATATAATATCGGTATTGGTCGCGGATATCAGTCCGTCGCGGTCGTCGCGGTGCGAATTTTTTTTTAATCCGAAAAAATTCGCAAAAATATTCAAAAAAATCCAGAATATTAGAAAATGCTGGAAAATAATATTTTTTTCCATTAGTAACAACAATAAATCAAAATCTCGGTCACCTTAAGTTATGAGTCATGTTTGGGTCGCAGTTCGCTGTCTTTTCCAATATGTCATATAATGCAACCATTATTAATGCTCATGATCAATTTATTAGTGTAAAATATAAGAAAATAAATATTACATATCAATTATCATTTAATACTAATTCAATCATCAAATAAGTTGTGAAATTCAAGACCCTGAAGATGACATTAAAATCAAAAACATGATATGATAGTGAGATCGATAAATCATAAAGCACTTGGGCATCAAAAGGTTCATGGTTTACTTGAAATAAGAGGGGACTAGTAGAGTCTAGAGACTAGAGAGAGATTGGTGAGTATGAGTGTATTACACACTATTAATAATCCTTTAGTATCACAAATATTCTAACAAGTAACAATAATTTTTTTCAGAAAAAATAAAGATTTAAAAAAATCATTTTGAAAACTCTAAATATATAGATCTAGCATAAAAGTATGTAGATCAATCATTTACATACTATACAATGATCATAAATCATTAAAAGAACATATTTATGATGAAATCCCCAAAAAATGATATATTATAATTGAAATATAAAAAAATCCGAAAATAAAAAAAAATTGGAAAAAAAATTCCAAATCATGTGTACTAGATCTAACATGAAAGTATGTAGATCTAGCATGATTTCTATGCTTCATTTAAAATTTAAAAAAAAACATATAATAAAATATTTTAAGTTGATTTTCTCTTACCTTAAATAATATTTTTCTTCAAAAAATAGATGTGGGATTTAAAAATATCCAAGAGGGATGTGTGTGATGGGAGTATGGTTGCTGCTATGGGTAGAAAAGAGATGAGAAGAGAGGAGAAGATGATGAAGATGGGGAAAAAGTTGAAAAAATTATGATTTTTATTATTTTTATCTCATCTCGGCCGATATTTTAAAAATATCGGCCGAGATATCGGTTCCTCCGATATGAAGATCATCTCGGCCGATATAGGCCGAGATTTTGGCGATATTTACCGAGACCGATATCTCAATGAGATATCGGCTCAGTACCGGCCGATACTGGTTCATATCGGCCGATATGAATCGGTATCGGCCGATATTTTAATCAATGGTTATTAGTTATTCTCTTCGGTATCATGGATCCCTGTGACACCAAGTGTAGCACCATGAATACAACGATTCAAACATATATATGAACAATTAAGATATATCACATATAATATCAATTTTGAATTATTGACAGAAGATTAAAAGATGTCAAATAATCAGAAACTAGGCATATTGTGCATATGAGTAATTCATGCTTTATCGAATTAAGATCAAATACATATTTCATTCTAGTTGGCTACTACATAAGCTCATCCATCCTCTCTTTTAGAGAGAGGGAATCACGCTGGGATGTCACCAGGGGCCTGGCCAAATGTCCGCCTAGCTACCCAGTTTCTGGAGTTCCGGTGCTCCAGATTGTCTACTG
Organism: Camphora micrantha; assembly: GCA_003546025.1. Taxonomy (NCBI): domain Eukaryota; kingdom Viridiplantae; phylum Streptophyta; class Magnoliopsida; order Laurales; family Lauraceae; genus Camphora; species Camphora micrantha. Next base: position 22,728,988 of record QPKB01000001.1, read on the forward strand.
CGCAGCAATGTTCAATTCTAAACCAAGATTCAACCCCGTCGAGTATCATCCGGTCGAAGCTAAGTAGTGCTGACTCATTCGATTCAATTAAGTACACTCACTTCCATCTCACCTCACTATAACAGTTTACATATTTAGCTACGAAATTTTTGGTCGCAAAAAGTCAATAAAACGTTGGTAAAAACCTTTACTGACGCAAATATTTTCATCAGCCAGACGTCGGTAAAAACTCGTGGATAAAACCTTTTACCAAGACTATGTGGAAGATGAAGAGGTCCTCGTATATATCCCATACCCATTTAAGTATCCCGGCCTCTTCCCAAGCACATCAACAACAATCTGTTCCTCAATCATCAGAGCTGTGATAGAGGGCTGCGACTGCTCCTCAGTCCGCTGCACCAAGGCCTCCTGCCATTTAAATCAATAAGGGATTTAGAATGCTTTTATGGCATTATTGATCATAATTGATTTACTAGCAAACGTACATGTCTCTGCTGAGCCACCTCATTTACCCACTCATTACTCTTTTGTCTGTAGTGGGTGTCGTGAAAGAACTGAGTAATAGGCGGCGCTTGACCATCATTCTGTGCCATCTGTCATTTGAAATAGCTTTGTATTAGATATGAACCTAGCTACATATTGATAAATTAATAAACTTAATCAAGTTTCTTCATATGAATATAATTTGTACCATCAAAGACATCCTCGATGCAAATGACTTGGAGCCACTAGTATGATTATATGGCAGCTTGGCTCGACTCTCTTGAGCTTTTTTCGACTTCGCCTATATAGAAAAATAATAATACAATAGCAGTCATTTATAAAATCATTACTAATAGAATTACGTTGGCATATAATTAAATTGTTGTAGATAACATCCCAAAATTACCTTCCAGGCTAGTGACTCCCAGCACTGTGAGACCATCAACTGCCAGTCAATTGGATCACAACCCTCTGCTGGGCGGTCCTGGGGTCGAGGAAGGCCCTACTCTAAAAGCTCGAGATAGTGACTATGCAGCTCGTACTTCCAACTCCTACACAAAACCCCGCATTGGCGATCAATGTTCGCCCTGAGCAGCATATCGCCTTCGTAGTCCCCAATATCAAAATTTTGTTGTAATTAAGGGAGAGCCATATAAAGATTAGTAATAACAAAATATACTCAGATACTGTAATGAGGAGCACAACTATAATCAGTTTGGTTGATATTTCTCGTTTCAATTTACCTAAACTGCAGCAATGACGACAAGCTTGATCCCACTGTCAAGCTTCTTCCAACTATGGGGCCTGACTGGGGCAACCTCTCTAATGGCTAACCCAAGATAGTTAACCAATGATGGGGCATGTTCCCCTTCTAGCCTATGACTGGAGATGGGGATCGGGACTGGGATGTTATGACTCAGTTGTCTCCTCAGCTTTGTCGCACTCTTCCCTCACGTAACACCACGTACATGGCTCGGAACCTCTGAGACTGGGGCTGATGCTATTAAGATGACAGTGCTAAATGAGTTAGTGAACACAAATCATTAAATTGAGGTGAATTCAGGATTTTAAAAGGTCATATTTTCTCACCTATGCTGCTCCCGATTGTATGAGGACGGCTGAGACGGTGAGGGTGGGTCGACGAGGGTTGTGTGGTCGGAGGCTAAATCGGCAGAGGCTGGGTGGCTACCAAATCAGAGGTGCTCCCTGATCCTCCAGACCGTGTAACTAGAAGATTAGTTGGTGGAGGCTGTGTCGAGGCCTCAGATGTGCTCTTTACACGAGCTAACCTGAGTGCAGCTGCGATACTCCGAGCACGTTTCACCCTCTTATCCCGAGACATATCTACAATCTGGCTTAAAGCAAAGTGACAATGAAAATAAATAATTATAAGCAAAAATAAATAATAGTAGTAGAGTGAATGTCAGCAATTTACATTAAATGAAAATGGAAATCATTTTAGCATGAGTGTCACCATCAAAACTAATATTTTAAAGTACACATCATAGACATTCACAGAAAGATTACCTCATCCGATTGAGACCAAGATGTCTCGTCATCTACATCATCATCTCGGGGGGAATGTAGTTCTCATCCTTATCAATCCCACTAACATTCCTCTTTCCCTTCTCGTTTGTCCCTTGAGCCGAACCAAATATAGCACGTGCGGTCGGCGGGAGCTCTAGAGATGCAAGTTTTTCTGCATTCTAATTAATTGTCTTTTTTCTCTTTAATAAATAATTGGATGCTTGCACTTGACAGGACAACTCTCCTAGTTTGACCCATTTTTTACCTTTGTTTGGCATCTTCTGCAACTATGATATATATAAATAAGCATAAAATGTGAAATGTAGAAATGTTTTATATCCATATATGAACAAATCAGAAGAGAAAATGAAATTGAAGACAATATCATTATGTAAGACAAGATCTTTATTTAATTTACTTAATCGTTACATGTACAAAAAACTGAAACAAACACTACATATCATTATTCCATGTCATCATCTTCTTGACTATGAACATCATTTCTTCTTCATCTTCGCACTCCACCAGTGTTTCATCCTCGTCTTGGCCATCCTCATCTGCTGACTCATCAACTAAGAACGATCTCAGGATCTATATCATCCATAGAGTATTGGACACTAGTTACCATCGACGAGGACTGGGGACAACAAATGTCGTTTTGTCCTGCTGAAATGCCATCATTAGGCACATCATCATCATCATCATCGTCATCCCGCTTAGCGGGTACATCCCATACTCCCGAGGCTTGACCTGTTCTAGATGACTCTCCAATTTTTTCCCTCTGCTTGGTGTCATTAACATAGAATTGACTTGTGTCACCTGACTTGGTAGGACAAATGGATCATCCGTACACCAACGACCCGTGATATCAATGCTTATAACATGGTCTTCGATGTTTATCTTGTGCTTGGTACAAAATAAGACCACCTTACCCCCGTGTCGATAGGACAATTTTACCCAGACTTGTTGCATGATGTAGCCATAATAGTTCATGTTTCTTCCCTTCGTATTCCCCCTTTCTATGACCCAAGCCGCTACTCTGGCTCCTACGGCATTTCTCACGGTCTATAGTGTGGCATCGGACGCAATTGCAATCACACCCCTGGTAAAGATTCACTTGGGACTAGGGTCATTTGTTAATGACCCACATTTCTCATCAAAAGCTTCTGGTGAACCTAGAGTTCGCAATTGATTCATCTACATAAGCAGATTAAAGACAAATGTATTAGACTAATGTTATTTGAA
>QPKB01000001.1:22733123-22764253 GCA_003546025.1 Camphora micrantha
TGAATCTCTCCTCTTTTTCTTCATAATGTGGGCCATTAAAATATGAATTCTCATGCTAACAAAGTGGGGCTCCTCCTTGGGCATGTAGTGTGGTCCCTACTCAATTGCTTTTCAATGCGGGTCCCATTTCTTGTTTTCTCCTACAAATTGAAAGAGATAAATTTAACATTAATTATATGTAAGAAAATAATTACGAACCATGTATGGAACCCTACATGCCTAGTGATGCACCAAAATGACCAACTTTTCCAGAAATAACACATGCTGTTAAAAATTTGTCAGATATGCATTGACGAAACCAAAGGCCTAATTTTGGGTTGATAAATGTGATGGGAAAAACTTAATTTGACAAAAGTCATGCAATTCAATAAATTTTAACCTATTTTGACCATGTTTCCAAAAATAACCCCAAATACATGTAATCATGAAATTAAGTGCAATTTTATGTAATTAAACCTAATTAGGTCCACAAATGCTAATGAAATGATGACATAATGGCAACGTGCAAACACGTCATTCACCATATCAACCATTCTTGGGAATGCATCTTCATTGTTGTTACTAATGCCATGTTTACAATAATTGTTGAATGAATTTCTCTATAATAGATCCATCTGGTATAAGATGTATCTACGCCATCACATATCAAATGTTCACGGATGTCTCTTAATGTCTTTTTCCCTCCTACTATATTACGACATTTGAACACAAGGGCAACAATACCAAATCTCACCCCCCGACCCCCCCCCCAGTTTTTGTCGATTAGCTCTTAAGACTCTAAGAAATCTTCACCCCCTTTAAGTATTCATTAGACAACCTTGGTGCCATCATCCACTCTTTGTTCATTTGGCCATATTTCTGAAAAATGACAATTAGCACTTCAATTACAAAAATAATGCAACATAATTCCTCCTCTTTGGAAACCAAAAAACAGGGCATCAAATTACCTCAAAAAATTGTTCTATCTTACAGATTCAATACTTTTGTTTGGGATCATTGAAACATTAAAAGGTTATGTTTGGGTTAACACCACAAAAGTTTGCATTAAAACATTAATAGAGATGGACAAGAAAACAGAACTCCAATTCTCTTCTTTCTCTACAAAAATGTTAAAAGACATCTTGAAGACATGAATTCTTCTCACTCTATAGTAAGCATTTCATAAAAAGTAAAAATATAAGTGAAAATCGAAACGTGAGTGTAAACCAAAAATAGTGCAAGCAAAGGTCTTAGCCAAGGCAGCCCGTTGTGTCTTTTCTTGTTCACAATAGCACTGGAAATTTGAGCAAAATGCTTTGGAATGCAGTGGATGTTTCTCTATTGAAAGGCTTCAACATAGGGGTTAGAAGAGTTAGATCAGAATGATTGGTAGGGAGTGGAACTTATAGAGGCATCAAGGCATCTTTTCGTCATAACTTGTTTGGAGCTTTTGGTCCTCTTTCTTTTTCAATTTTTTCCTTCCCAACCTTTTTCCATCTCTCCCTACCCTACATATCCTCCTTTCATAATGAATCCACCCTCTTAATCACCAAGCACGAGCAATCATTTCAAACTAGCAAAAACACAAAAAAAAAAAAAAAAACCCTCAACTATTGATATCGCATTCAATCAGAAGAAAAAATAAAAACAATCCAATAGCAGAAAATCACTTAAAAATAATAAGCCCTAAATACCTGTGAAGGAGATGGCAAAGAGGCGAAGAGAGTGGAGGAGGAAAGATGCTGTCGGCCACTGAGAAGATGCCGGAGGTCGACGTTGGAAGGAGGAGAGGGCCAGTTGGGAAGCGAGAGACGATTAGAGTTTGCAGTGGAGGGGGGGAGAGGGAGAGTTGGGGGGAGAGATGGGTGTTGCCCGAGAGAGAGGGGGAAAGAGAGGGAGGGGGAGGGGAGAGTGGAGCGACGCCGGTCGATGGGAGGGGAGAGTGGAGCGACGCCGGTCGATGGGAGAGATGTGGTAATTGGCGCTATGGGGGAAGAGATAGAGGAAAGAGTTAGGGCTGGGAGTCGGGAATGAATGATAAGAGAAGGGTTTTTAGTTTCATTTTTTATTTCACAAAAACAACTGCTATGGGCAGTAACAAAAATTAAAAGTTAGTCTAGAAAATATGACTGCTCAAGGCAATTGGTAAAACCAGTGTGTGTGTGTGTGTGGGGGGGGGGGGGGGGGGGGGTGGGGGGGGAAGTAGTTTATCATAGTATTCTTAGGTTCCTCAAAACCGTACACTTGTATCAGGTTTGTATAATTATAAGTCATTAACCTCTGAATTAATCCATATAAACACAATGGTCTGCTAACTAATCCGATATTCGAGTTCTTCCTAGGGAATGCCTTATCAACTCATAACTACTAAGATCTTTTCTAGTTCCTAGTGTACTTAAACTTCCCAATTAAAACTACGGAACTCCTGAGCCTAAATCTCATATTTCGAAAAGATGTGTCACATACTACCACTTATCAAAGATGGCATCAGAAAGACAACCTGCGGTTGTACGGTCTAACTTTAGAAAAACAACAGTGTGATGTAATAATAGAATGTGTGAAATCAAGAATCAACAAAATAATAGACTTATAATCAATAATTACCATCTTACCTTCTTCCACAACGTTTGTCGCTTCAGCCTCATCTTGAGCCATAGCACACACGCGTCTCGTCATCTGTTGAACCGGTCTCTGCTGAGTTGGCATTTGCTGGCCTTGAGTTGTATTTTAGGGTTCTTGCACGGCAAGCATTGGCCTTCTGATCGACGGAGGTTGGAATCAAACTAACTCTGGCGGTCGTATGCTCATTCAAGCGGTTCGTTGAGGTGTCATCTTCTATAATTCAGTTTTACTAAATACACAATACAATAAATAAGCCTAAACCAACCTTAGAAATAAAACTCTCAATGCCCTATCGTGTCCTCACCACGTTTCCTAGGGTTTCTAAGTCTTTTAGACAAGACTTTTCATGCTCTCATACCATACTTTCATATGTCACATCCCGGATTCGAGAATCCCCTTATTAGGGTGGTTCCGAAGGTGTGACACGCGTACTCCCATGAACTCGCACCTGTTCCGGACCAAGTCCGAATTCACAAAGGAGAAAATTCCACATTTCATGTGTGAGGATTACTCACTCACCTGTCAATCAACATTTAATTGCGGAAGCATGTACAACATTAATATCAAAGCCATAAGCAGTCCATAACCAAACTGTTACATAACAATTAGTCTATAACAAAGCTAATAGTTTAAACTTTCAATGCATACTTAAACTAAGTGCAAGATTAATTATCTAATCTCAAGTCATAATTACCACACTTGTATGTACTCCGACGGTCAAAGCTAACTATTAACCTTACCGATCAAATCTCTAGTCTGAAGGGTTATTAGTTATTCTCTTCAGTATCATGGATCCTTGTGACACCAAGTGTAGCACCATGAATACAACAATTCAAACATATATATGAACAATTAAGATATATCACATATAATATCAATTTTGAATTATTGACAAAAGATTAAAAGATGTCAAATAATCAGAAACTAGGCAGTAATTCATGCTTTATCGAATTAAGATCAAATACATAGTTCATTCTAGTTGGCTACTACATAAGCTCATCCATCCTCTCTTTTAGAGAGAGAGAATCACGCTGGGATGTCACCAGGGGCCTGGCCAAATGTCCGCCTAGCTACCCAGTTTCTGGAGTTCCGATGCTCCAGATTGTCTACTGCGCAGCAATGTTCAATTCTAAACCAAGATTCAACCCCGTCGAGTATCATCCGGTCGAAGCCAAGTAGTGCCGACTCATTTGATTCAATCAAGTACACTCACTTCCGTCTCACCTCACTACAACAGTTTACATATTTAGCTACGAAATTTTTGGTCGCAAAAAGTCAATAAAACGTTGGTAAAAACCTTTACTGACGCAAATATTTTCACCGGCCAGACGTCGGTAAAAACTTGTGGACAAAACCTTTTACCGAGACTATGTGGAAGATGAAGAGGTCCTCGTATATATCCCATACCCATTTAAGTATCCCGACCTCTTCCCAAGCACATCAACAACAATCTGTTCCTCAGTCATCAGAGCTGTGATAGAGGGCTGCGACTGCTCCTCAGTCCGCTGCACCAAGGCCTCCTGCCATTTAAATCAATAAGGGATTTAGAATGCTTTTATGGCATTATTGATCATAATTGATTTACTAGCAAACGTACATGTCTCTGTTGAGCCACCTCATTTACCCACTCATTACTCTTTTGTCTGTAGTGGGTGTCGTGAAAGAACTGAGTAATAGGCGGCGCTTGACCGTCATTCTGTGCCATCTGTAATTTGAAATAGCTTTGTATTAGATATGAACCTAGCTACATATTGATAAATTAATAAACTTAATCAAGTTTCTTCATATGAATATAATTTGTACCATCAGAGACATCCTCGATGCAAATGACCTGGAGCCACTAGTATGATTATATGGCAGCTTGGCTCGACTCTCTTGAGCTTTTTTCGACTTCGCCTATATTGAAAAACAATAATACAATAGCAGTCATTTATAAAATCATTACTAATAGAATTACGTTGCCATATAATTAATTGTTGTAGATAACATCCCAAAATTACCTTCTAGGCTGGTGACTCCCAGCACTGCGAGACCATCAACTGCCAATCATGCAACTGGATCACAACCCTCTACCGGGTGGTCCTGGGGTCGAGGAACCCCCTGCTCCAAAAGCTCGAGATAGTGACTATACAGCTCGTACTTCCAACTCCTATACAAAACCCTGCATTGGCAATCAATGTTCGCCCTGAGCTGCATATCGCCCTCGTAGTCCCCAATATCAAAAATTTGTTGTAATTAAGGGAGAGTCATATAAAGATTAGTAATAACAAAATATACTCAGATATTGTAATGAGGAGCACAACTATAATCAGTTTGGTTGATATTTCTCGTTTCAGTTTACCTAAACTGCAGCAATGACGGCAAGCTTGATCCCACTGTCAAGCTTCTTCCAACTATGGGGCCTGACTGGGCAACCTCTCTAATGGCTAACCCAAGATAGTTAACCAATGATGGGGCATGTTCCCCTTCTAGCCTATGATTGGAGATGGGGATTGGGACTGGGATGTTATGACCCAGCTGTCTCCTCAGCTTTGTCGCACTCTTCCCTCGCATAACACCACTTACATGGCTCGGAACCTCTAAGACTGGGGCTGATGCTATTAAGATGACAGTGCTAAATGAGTTAGTGAACACAAATCATTAAATTGAGGTGAATTCAGGATTTTAAAAGGTCATAATTTTCTCACCTATGCTGCTCCTAACTGTATAAGGACTCAGCGGAGGCTGAGACGGTGAGGCTAGGTCGACGAGGGCTGTGTGGTCGGAGGCTAAATCGGCAGAGGCTGGGTGGCTACCAAATCAGAGGTGCTCCCTGATCCTCCAGACCGTGTAACTAGAAGATTAGCTGGTGGAGGCTGTGTCGAGGCCTCAGATGTGCTCTTTACACGAGCTAACCTGAGTGCAGCTGCAATACTCCGAGCACGTTTCACCGTCTTATCCCGAGACATATCTACAATCTCGCTTAAAGCAAAGTGACAATGAAAATAAATAATTATTAGCAAAAATAAATAATATTAGTAAAGTGAATGTCAGCAATTTTCATTAAATGAAAATGAAAATCATTTTAGCATGAGTGTCACCATCAAAACTAATATTTTAAAGTACACGTCATAGACATTCACAGAAAGATTACCTCATCCGATTGAGACCAAGATGTCTCGTCATCTACATCATCATCTTCGGGGGGAATGTAGTTCTCATCCTTATCAATCCCGCTAACATTCCTTTTTCCCTTCTCGTTTGTCCCTTGAGCTAAACCAAATATAGCATGTGCGGTCGGCGGCAGCTCTAGAGATGCAAGTTTTTCTGCATTCTAATTAATTTTCTTTTTTCTCTTTAATAAATAATTGGATGCTTGCACTTGACAGGACAACTCTCCTAGTTTGACCCATTTTTTACCTCCGTTTGGCATCTTCTGCAACTATGATATATATAAATAAGCATAAAATGTGAAATGTAGAAATGTTTTATCCATATATGAACAGATCAGAAGAGAAAATGAAATTGAAGACAATATCATTATGTAAGACACGATCTTTATTAATTTACTTAATCGTTACATGTACAAAACCTGAAACAAACACTACATATCATATTCCATGTCATCATCTTCTTGACTATGAACATCATTTTCTTCTTCATCTTCGCACTCCACCAGTGTTTCATCCTTGTCTTGGCCATCCTCATCTGCTGACTCATCACTGAGAACAATCTCAGGATCTATATCATCCATAGAGTATTGGACACTAGTACCATCAACGAGGACTGGGACAACAAATGTCGTTTTGTCCTGCTGAAATGCATCATTAGGCACATCATCATCATCATCGTTGTCATCCCGCTTAGCGGGTACATCCCATACTCCCCGAGGCTTGACCTGTTCTATGACTCTCCAATTTTTTCCTCTGCTGGTGTCATTGACATAGAAGACTTGTGTCACCTGACTTGGTAGGACAAATGGATCATTCGTACACCAACGACCCGTGATATCAATGCTTATAACATGGTCTTCGATGTTTATCTTGTGCTTGGTACAAAATAAGACCACCTTACCCCCGTGTCGATAGGACAATGCCCAGACTTTGCAGATGTAGCCATAATAGTCATGTTTCTTCCCTTCGTATTCCCCTTCTATGACCAAGCCGCTACTCTGGCTCCTACGGCATTTCTCACGGTCTATAGTGTGGCATCGGACGCAATTGCAATCACACCCCTGGTAAAGATTCACTTGGGATCTAGGGCCATTTGCTAATGACCACATCTCATCAAAAGCTTCTGGTGAACCTAGAGTTCGCAATTGATTCATCTACATAAGCAGATTAAGACAAATGTATTAGACTAATGTTATTTGAAATGTAACCCAATAATATCTAGCAATTAAAATGATAATATTTTATATGTCTTACACGTTATTTGAACCATTTTGCAAATTCTTTTCTTTGTATCAGCCCGACATCTCCACCTCTTTGATCTTGCACTAAATTCTTGTGTTCCCTACTCAAGATAGCTTTTAATGAACAAGTAAAAGTAGAGAATGAATAAATGAGTTAACAAGCAATGCATAAATATGGCTAGATTGTGGCTAGATTGAAGCAAATACTGTAGATACGGCTCCACCTCGGAGCAATTATTCAGCACAAACCAATGAGCCATGTCGCGCTCTCTTTGAGAAGGATCATGTGCCCTTGGCATCAGTTCGATGGGACAGACAGTTTGTGTGAAGACTGACATCCCGGGGCCACTAGAGGGGCCGTTCAAAGTTTCAGAAAATTGTCTCTAAGGGGGCTAGCCGCCTGAGGAGGTCAGCTAGCCACCTAGAGAGGTCGACTAGCCGCTAGAGCCTGTGTTTTCTTGCCTTACTGTAATTCTAACCGCTGCCTGGGCGGCTAGCCACCCCTATTTGAAAGAATTTCAAGCCCCTTTCAGCTGGTTCCCAACTCTTCTAAGACATTTTAAAGTTCATTTTATGACCAATTTGAACCTCCATTTGCTCTTATGGTCCAGTTTTTTTCCACACATACAATCCACTCTTTATTAACCCATTTAAAAGAACCCATTTATACTATCAATCTAACTCAATATAAATGGCTAAATTTGATATCCAATAGAAATATAGCATGTATAAATCATAATTGCTCATTACTTGCCTCAATTTGATGCTTTTCCACTCTAATCTCTCTTCTTGACTCCATTGAAGCTAAAAATCTCCAATTTCTAAGTTCAAACCCATTTCCTACAACAGTGAATGATAAGAGACGAATCTAACTAGCACGCATGCAACTCAATTGACTCCAAACCACTGCTGTTAATCTAGAAAACATATTAGAGGGAAGAATCTTACCAAGAAATAGTGTAAAGAGGAAATGATGACGAAATAAGCTTGGGGATGAAGGAGATGGTGCACTTGGAAGTTGGTAATGTTTCCTTTCTTCTCAAATTCAACAAATACAGCATTCAATGGCTTCGGATCAGTCATCCATGGCAATAGAAAGATCATGTAAAGGGACACGACTCCATCTAAGAATTGTGTGGAGAGAAGAAAAGATGAAGAAAAGCTGGTAGAGATGGTAGGAGATGAGAAGAAGGTGAAATGGGCTGGGATTTCTCACATGCAATCACTCTCTAACCCTTGCTACGAGATTAGGAGAAAGAGGAGAAAGAGGTGAAGAAGAAGGAGAGAAAAGTCTCTCATATGAATGAATGAAGAGGGAAGTATGAAGAGGATCGATGGGCTGGTTCTTTAAGGAGAGTTTTTGCTGGTTTTGCATGCAAGCCCATTCATTTAAAGGAAATCTAAGAAAAGGGTCTCTTGCTAGAAATGGGCCTGGAAATGGGTCAAGATGAGTCCGAATGGGTCCGGTCCAAACACAAGGATCGATGTACTCGAGATGGTCTATGCAATGCATATGAAGACTCGTCCAAATTGAAATTACACATGCGACCTAAAAATATTCAAAAGGTCAAAAATCTACCTGACAATGTCAGAATACGATTAATCTACCTAATCCATCATCAAAACCATCCAAAATAATTATTAGGCACCTCATCCAGTTTAATTAGGCGTAAAGCAAACTTAGGCGGGATCAAGGTCCACTACTAGAAAAGGGGGTATTAGCGGCTGCCAAAAACTGTCGCTAAAAGTGATGAAGTGGTCGCTAATACCCTTTAGCGACGGTTCACCGAAGGCCAAGAGAGCGTCACAATAAATTCGTTGCAAAAGAGTATTAGCAGCTACCAAAATTTTTTGCGACGGCTTAGCGACGGTAGAGAAAACAATGAGCCAAAACTTTTAGCAGCCACAAAAGCCATCACTAAAACTAAAACAGGAGGTCGCTAATAGTTTTTTTGATTTTTTTAATACCTTTTGCGACTGCCAAGGGCGGCCACTAAAGCCTATAATTTTTCTTTTATTTTTTGCTAATTTTCCAATTTTGTTCTTGTTTTTTATACCTACACCTGAATATATTATATACAACTACTACAATCAGTTAAAAATGCTAATAACAAAACAAAGTCTTAAATTCATGATATTCAAAACAGAACAAATTATATTCATTACAATTCCAGCAAAAAATAAATAAATAAATAAACATATTGTCTAAGCACGGTGCCGTGATCGATCCGATGCTCTCAAACCTGAAGACAAAAAGGGAAATAAATATTAATAGTTAATTATAAAAATTGGCAATATATAGTAAATATAAACAAAATTAAGAATTAAAATTAAAATTTTGAAAGTTAAACCTACGTTTTGACTTTACGAGCAGTCCGGGAGTCGGAATCTCAAGCCGTCAGTTCCGGCAAGTCATGAATGGCTAGGGGCTCGTTCCCGTCCAGTTTCACGAGCAACAGAGCCCGTTTGCTCGATTTGGGTGCTTGGAGGCTAATTTGCTATGTTTTAAGTTCACGTTTTAAGTTAAGCCTACGTTTCAACTTTATGAGCAATACGGGAGTCGGAATCTCGAGCCGTCAGTTCCAACAAGTCACGAATGACTAGAGGCTCTTGCCCGTCCAGTTTCACGGGGCAACAGAACCCGTTTGCTCTATTTGGGCGCTCGGAGGCTAATTTTCTAAGTTTTAAATTCTTGTTTTAAGTTAAACCCACGTTTCAACTTTACGAGCAATCCGCGAGTCGAAATCTCGAGCCGTCAGTTCCGACAAGTCACGAATGACTAGGGGCTCGTCCAGTCCAATTTCACAACAAAAGAGCCCATTTGCTCGATTTGGTGCACTCGAAGGCTAATTTTCTAAGTTTTAAATTCACGTTTTAAGTTAAACTTATGTTTCAACTTTACGAGCAATCCTGGAGTCGGAATCTCGAACCATCAGTTCCAACAAGTCACGAATGACTAGGGGCTCATCCCGTCCAGTTTCACTGCAATGGAGCCCGTTTGCTCGATTTGGGCGCTCGGATGCTAATTTTCTAAGTTTTAAGTTCACATTTTAAGTTAAACATACATTTCAACTAGTCACGAATGACTGGGGAAAAAGTTCACATTTTAAGTTAAACCTACGTTTCAACTTTACAAGCAATCCGAAAGTCGGAATCTCGAGCCGTCAGTTCCGACAAGTCACAAATAACTAGGGGCTCGTACCCGTCCAGTTTCATGGGCAACAGAGCCCATTTGCTCTATTTGGGCGCTCGGAGGCTAATTTTCTTAGTTTTAAGTTCACGTTTTAAGTTAAACCTACGTTTCAACTTTACGAACAATCCGGAAGTCGGAATCTCGAGCCGTCAGCTCCAACAAGTCACGAATGACTAGCTAGAGAATAATGAGGGGACAATTACCATCTCCTATCTTCTTATACTGATATAACACTCTAAAGATTGGATACATGATGAGTGGACAAGTGACGTTATATAAATATGTGAATAATAGGTCATGTTTGTTTGCATGAGGAAGAACTTAAATAAAATACAAAATTGAGGAGTAATTTATGTCATTTGTGCTTTTACACTCAACTCCATCTTTTTCTCTTGATTGACCCTTAATTTTATTCCATTAAAGCATCCATGCAAACAAACATTTTAGGTCTCTGTCTACTGTGTTTACTTTATGTTTGTTTCTTTTCATAAGCAACCTTGAACTTTCTCCTTGTTTAATATGCATTTCTTTGTTCTTGCAAAAGAAAATGAGGTAGTCTTTTTATTATTGGGTTCTTAACATATCAGGCTTCCTTTAACCCAATTTTACGAGTTTCATGACCAAATTTCAGATTCTCGACTTTGGTAAACAATTTTTATTTTTTATCTTTTTGTATAACTTTTTGTGTCATATCGCATAATGTCATGGGATAGTCCCATGATATCATACACTTTCTGCATCCAACAACCGAATTCATTTTTTTACAAAATATGAAAAATGAGATTTTGTGTAAAGTAAATACACATCTGACCTCCATTTTCATATTCTATATAATATATGAAGCGAAGTGGATTCGATTTCCAATTTCGCTGTCAATTTCAGATTTGATTTTGACTATCTTATAATTTTTGACCTCCTTCTAATGCCAGGCGCTACCAGCTAATGGGCCAGAGATAAAGCACACTTTTTGGACCCAACCCGACCCGTGTATTTTAATCTCCTTCTAATGCCAGGCCCTACCAACTATTGGACCCAACCCGACTCGTGTATTTTTAATAACATCGTAAAAATTAATCTGGTTTATGCCGAGACTCAAATCCAAGACAATATGGATTTCAAGTGAGCAACCCAACCGCTACACCACAAAACATCTTTTTATTTATAGTTATCAATAAAAACTTAAAATTAGTTAATGAGAAAGGGACCTGGCCCCATTTTGGAATATTGACCGTGAGTTGAAATTTATCTACGAGGTATTTATAAAAATAATTATATTTTAAAAATATTGACCCCTATAAATATTGTTGTTAATATTTTCATACTTATGCATTGTACTTTAGGCATAGATGATCAAACTTTTGAAATAACTATTTTATATGATTTCTTATATAGTCATTAATATTCTATGACAACCATTTTACAATAAAATTAAACTCAAATGAATATATAATATATGGAATTGATCAACAAAAATAACAAGTTTCATAATTAATAAAAAAAATGTCAATATTATTGAAAAAAGAAAAACTTGCAATAACAGCGTGGAACTAAAGAAGAGGCGTGAAACTTTCCATATAACTGATGTGCTACCATACACGCTTGCCGATGGAGAAAGGGTGGAGTCTGGATTTTTTCTTTTTTGTGTGTGTGTTTTTAACTTTTATAAATCATACTAATATCACTCATTAATCCTCCTATTAATATTAGCCCTATTAATAACATTGTTTTTACTAATTCAATGTTACAGAAACTCTTTCCTCTTCTCTCTGTGTTTCTATTCACGCCTTTATATTTTCCACCTTTAAACGCCACAAGCCCTTTCCTCTTCTCCATCATCTCAAATAAATAACTCATCGATTTTTTTATTTTTTTTAGGGTTACATTCTAAACTATTTCTATCGATTTTTTATTTTAGACCTTTATATTATAACTACCACCAATTACATTGCCCGTGCTTAACACGGGGGGCTTTCGCTAGTCATTTGGATACTTATTTTCACTAAGAAGCTGTATAAAGACCATGACATCCTAGACAATCCCATGTTATCGTGGAGTTTATCAGTTTCTATGACATACACTATTCTCTCAATATCAAAGGACTTGAGGAAAAAAGTATAAAAAGAATATTGACCAAAATCAAGCAACTATGATAGCATTATATGAATTTTTGTCATGAAATTGGAAAAACCAAATTCAAAAGGGGCTAATATATCAAAACCCTTTATTATTGCACCGCTTGATCTAACTTGAGTTGACACGGGCCCAATTACACTAATTGCTGGTCAATTGTGTCAGTTCATTGGGTTGGGTTGCAATAAGAGACACCTGAAGCGCCCTTTCAATCCAACAGTCACCACAGGTCCAAACAGCACCACATACAGATCAACAATAAGCACCCCTTGTCCACTCTGTTTTATCAACAAACCGCCTGTCAACAATAATCAGTAGTTGGGCCTCATTTTATCTTGAACATTTGTAGCTCCCAAGATTAATTATATCATGCATGGAGATAGCTCTCATGCAAAACCCATTGCTAACTTGGTTTGATTAAGTATATGCATGACAAAAAAAAAAATGCCTCAATAAAAGCAACATTTTTCATCTGTTTTTTCCCCTTAATCTTCAACATTCAAGGTCAATCCTACATCCACAGAATAAACAATAAACAATGACATATACTTAATTGTGTTTTGACGCAAGCCATAACATAGAAGCAGCAGATATCACCCTATAGAATATAGATTGAAACACAAGGAAAAAGAAAAGAAATGTCAAAGAGAAACACAACTGAACCGCAGCTGAGCACTATAAAATTTGGGCCCTCATTCATCTTCTCCATTCCATCTCTCTCTCTCTCTCTCTCTCTCTCTCTCTCTCTCTCTCTCTCTCTCTCTCATTTTTCTGTGGGATTGGATCTTTGCAGACTGCATGGCGAACGAGGTCATTATTTTAGGTGCCTGGGCGAGTTCTTTGTCAGCGGGTGAGAATCGCATTGGCCGAAAAGGGGGTGGAGTACGAATACAAGCAAGAAAGCCTTGGGGACAAGAGCCCTCTGCTGCTCAAATCCAATCCAATTCACAAGAAAGTCCCTGTTTTGATCCACAACGGAAGACCCATCTGTGAATCCCTTATTACTGTGCAGCATATAGATGAGGTGTGGGAGGATGATAGTGAAAGAACTTGCTGGTCCCAGATGGGTGTCGGAACCGAACTCGTCGAGAACCTTGTGCATTCCGGTGTGGAGTAGACCTGCGAACTCGCTGCGAATGCTCTTAGATCTTCTGGATAATCAAGCAAGGGTTCCCATCTCCCTTATATAGAGCAATCCCTAGGAGTTACAACTCTATCCGGACTCTACCCCTCCTGGAATCCCACATCTCCTGACCAGCGTGGGAATTCTGCCAACTGAGAGTCTGAACTTGATCCAAACTCTACCACCAAGAGTTTTATCCTTATCTGACTCAACCAGATCAAGACTTGTTGGGAGTTCATCCGCGGCACACCGCCGGGCTCGATCTGGCGTGGGCCCAATGGCAGTCGGGCCACACAATTTTCCTAACAATCTCCCACTTGGCACGAATGCCATGCAAATCAAACATGCCAACGTACATCAACATATACTCGAGTCCATACATACATCTCCAGCCCAGTAAAGCCTTAATGGAACACACGTCAATTCCACTAGTAGGATCCTCGAGATTAAAATCTTGAGTTTCTCTCCAACATTTTAGGTATACAGATATCAGAATTCAATATCTTGAGGGATTGTGGAATTATGGTTCCATTCATCGATGTAATAGCGGACTCATAACATATGCACCAGTTCATCGGTTCTTACCAACTTCAAATATCCATGAAGAGATCCAACCTGATGGCCACTTAGTTTACTGCATCGCAGGTTGTATCCCAGCTTCTGTTGTCAACAGAGCCGCAATGTCAGTTTTCTTTATACCAGAAAATCAATACCTTTGCCAATGAGTTAAAATATAACCAGACATGGACTCCCTCTCGTCCAAGTCACCATCCCAAGAGGCAACCATACAACCATGCAGTTCCAAGACAACAACCGTGCCACAAAAAACGGTTTAGCAAATGTTTTTGATGTACCCAGATTCCTCTTATTCATTGGCCATAACAGGCACACCCGGACAATACAGGAATTTGATTATGAGACCAACGACGATCCATTTCCGGTCTCATAAATCCGGAATTACAGCATCGCACGATGAGGATGTCATGCAATATGCTCCTCCCACTATCCTCGAGTAAGGCCTGTCTCTAGTCATGAGCATGTCCTTCTCACTAATGGGATCCCGATTGTTGGACAATTTCATACACATGCAAATGAGAGTTTCGTTTGGCTTGCACATCTCCATATCCAACTGTTTTAACACAGCGTCCTACTCGGACCCATGTGACAAAGTCCGTATCAGATTCGGCTTACATGGTTGCTGCATATGCCCAGTACATCATGCTTCAACTCATGTTTTCCATCTCGAATCAAGACTTCAACACTGTTGCTTGGAGATTGCTTCCAATTCGCCACCAACAATCAATATGTCATCTAATGACAAATATATATAATTACTCTCACTGCTTTGACCTAAATGCATGTCTCATATGCCAGGGATTAACTAATTTCACGTATGGCCTCGTGAAATTTCCATGTTAAAACAATTTGTACACATTTATCCTCATAATCTTTGCACCACCAAATCCACAGATTACATGTAAAGCTTCTCCTACTTTTCGCCGTTTAGGAACACAGCATTTATATCCACCAGGTGCAATTACAGATTCTTACAACCAACCATCGCCCTTAGGATTCACATGGATAGGAATTTACTCCCGGAGAGATAATCTCCACGTAACAAAATCCTTCCATTTCTAAATCCTTATGCCACCCATCGTGCTTATCTACCAATCTGTCATTATCATTTTATTGCCAAGAACCTATAGCCCTTCAATCCTAAAGTGGATTGCCTAATTGCCATGCATGGTTCTTATTTTATTCTCAACTCTATAGTGTACAGTCAATCACCATATTGCATAAATTGACAATGAATGACAGATTAAGATCTTGCACAATGTTTACCAAATAACTGCACCAATCATCCAACCACATCGAATGTTACCAATCCTACAGGATTCCCAATAACCCGAGTTGTTTATTGTCAAGTGGGCCTGGCCAGGATTTACACTTTCAACGCTGCCAACGTTGAAACTCCCACTTTCCGTAACATCCTCCATCCTCAGAGATGTTGTGGTGCATCTCTAGGATTTGTATGGGATCCACAAGGAAGCACACATTTCGACCTTTGGTTATAATCCGATATTCATGATTGATCACATGATATCCCTGTGGATGATTCAATTTTCATTTCCATTTGCAGTTGGTATTATAATTGTGGCCCGCAATAGTTTGTGTACAACACATTCCCACAATGTCATAGGTCAATTTTTAGGTTTGGCACTAGTCCATAACTCATAAATGGATATTTTGGGCCAAATTTTAGGAGGTGTTTGACCTCAACATATATTGTGAATAATATCTCCCCTTTACAGCACACAGCGGAAGATACGTGTGGTTAACATGGATTTAATATATCCAAATATAGAATAATTTAAAATTTTCAACCACACCATTTTTAGCTGTGGGGTGTATAGAATCAAATATAAATATATGATCCTCTTTATGCACAATATTCTTGAATCGTTCATAGGTACACTCCCCCACTTAACGGATCTCATCCATTAACTTGTCAGCCCTATTGGTCCATGACTCAGCAGTATACCACTCAAAGCATTGTTACATTACCTCAAGCTTATATCATAACAGATAAATTTAAATGTATTTGCTAAAGTCACCAATCGGAGTAGCAAATCACTCCCACCCCATTTAAATTGGACAAATAAAACGGTCAGCATGTTATAAAGTGCATGATATCACTCAACAACACTTCTAGTTATTCCGGAAAAGATACGTATAGTAATTTTCCACTTAGACATGGTTCCAATATACCAAGGTCAGGTAAATGTATCATTCCAACCAGTCCATTTATTCTGACTCTGTTGATGTGTCATATTTTCAATGCCATAAGTGTGCCAAAACACACATCCAACATATACAGAATAATTAAAACTAGAAGATTTATACATTACAAGCTATATCAAGCAAGTAAATATCATCTCAGAAATAAAATAAAAAAATACAACAATCTCCCATGCATGCAAATCACAACTATATTGCCTCATAATGGATTTCCTTAATCTATTCTATCACCAGTTGAGCCATGAATTTTACTCATCACAGAGTAGTAATTAGTAAAGCATCCCCAAAATATAACAAATTGTATTTTTAGAGTCAAATGTAATTTAGACTCACGTCATTTTTGAAATACATCACAAAATTTGTTAGATATTTATAGATGCTTACAATCTCCGGATTTTGTTTTCATGAATTCATAAATTCAGTTTCCATCCTTGAGATCATATGAAAAACACAAATCGATCTACCAGTTCCGTTTTTACACCCACATCAGATCCACCGTTATATGACTATAACCTTTGTATCTGATCCACTGGGTTGTCTATCCTGTCATATTCTCTTGTCCTATGACTTAAATAAATTATTGTTATTTCTTACCTCAAATTTCATTGAAATTTAAATATTTTAGAGGCTTGGGACTTAAGAGATATACCCCCACTAAAGTGGAAGACCATGACAATAGACATAAAATTGGAACACATTGATCAATTAGTTTCCCCACCGTGGTCAACAATTTTATTAGTGATCTAATCAACCTAGTTGTCAATCTTGTATCCATCAGGCAATCAATAGTACATGCATGCATCATAGATTTTATTATTATTATTATTATTATTTGAGATCTAGTGGTTTTTATCAATATTTTAAACCACTAACCAGAAATCATATGTCTCTTTTGTGCCATTGGAATGTGCCCAGATTCTTTCGATCAAATCCTTGACCCCTCGATCCACACTTCAAATATTTAGCGGATCAATTATTACACCCCCACTGCACAAGGTAATGCCCAAATTACCATAAAATAATATTGCAGTGGTAGCCAAGGGGTCGTCAAAAGAAAAATACAAGTTGTATCTTATTTCAACAAATAAACGCACAATTCCAAGATAAGGCACCCATCCGATATCTCAACACGAGTGGGCACATCTCGCCGAAGATATCACTCTCGAGTAGGTCATACAGTGCAGTTTTATATAAGACAAGTCCAACAAAAAGAAAAGTCAAGATACCACTGACCGTGATCGCTAACCAAGAACTTTTCTAACCGTTGGATAGTCATTCTCCCACTGCCTCTGTATAGATCTCGTTGCCAGAAATCCGCAAGCTCAAACGGATCGTCCATCGGAGCTCAGATGACCCAAATATCACGCGACAAATTTCAAGCGTCATAAATGATGACTGCATCTGGTCCAAATTTTTTTTTTTTTTTAATCATTGGACCCCAAATTTGTCAACTCTACTGGGTAGTGCTCGTCACCACGATTCCATAGAACCATACCGCTCGTCAATCGGAATCCAGATGAGCAAAATACGGCCGATCAAAGTTTTTCAACTGGGCCCACGCTTGCAATCAGCAATGCCTTGTCTATGCATCAGCCGGCTGTACAGCACATGCGTATTGCCGTCGTCATCTGCGTTGTGCCGGACGTCACGCTGACGTCATTGGTGCACTACGCACGTACCAACGTTGCAGCAGCCTTCTCTGCAACGAAGTGGGCCGGTCTAAAGACGAGTCAGGTCAACGTGGCCTGGCCTGAAAAATTGGCTTGCGCTGTTTCTCTCTTCGCACGAGTCCCGAGACAAGGAGATCAGCAGAAGCAGTTGTTGCTTGCAACACATGCCTGGGGGAACGAAAAACATATGGTGTATGGTTTCTCTTTGAGTGCGACTCCCAAGGCAGCAAAGGCACCAAGTTGACTTAAAAAAAAAATTTTGCTACTGCTGTCACATGACTCCTTCTTCCTTGCAAATCGTGCCAATTCCTCCCCCTTGTTTCCACCCTTTGCAACAGTAAACAAGAGAAAAAAAATTGAACCTCGGTTTCCGCACCCATAAACCGAGTGCTAGTCTCCTTCTTCCCTTCCGTTGCAGAGAGCAAAGTGTAACCGGAAAAACACGATGAAGGAAATCCTAGATCCGACGATTCGTAGCCTTATCGCAAGATCCAAACCGTCAAACGCACAGATCAGGCTCTGATACCAATTGAAAGAACTTGCTGGTCCCAGATGGGTGTCGGAACCGAACTCGCCGAGAACCTTGTGCATTCCGGATAGAGTTGTAACTCCTAGGGATTGTTCTATATAAGGGAGATGGGAACCCTTGCTTGATTATCCAGAAGATCTAAGAGCATTCGCAGCGAGTTCGCAGGTCTACTCTACACCTGAATGCACAAGGTTCTCGGCGAGTTCGGTTCCGACACCCATCTGGGACCAGCAAGTTCTTTCAGATAGAGCTCCTTTGATGCCTCTGGATCCTTACCAGCAAGCCAATGCCAGGTTCTGGGCCGATTTTGTCGATAAAGAGGTCAGGCCTTCTATCCATCTTCATTTAAACAAAACAGCTCGATTTCAAAGTTCAAACTAATCCAAGTGAATCAGCTCTATATATATCAAACAGAAGCACTTCCACGTTCATGCACGAGTTTTATCCTAATTTATGAGTATCTTGCCATCTTGATTACAGATATATGACAGTGCAACTAGAATATGGAAGAACAAAGGAGAGGCACGTGAAGCGGCCAAGGAGGAATTTATAGAGTCCTTGAAGCTGATAGAAGGAGAGCTTGGTGAGAAGGCATACTTTGGAGGAGAAAGCTTTGGGTTCAATGACATCACCCTAATCCCTTTCACTTACTGGATCTACACTTCAGAAATGAATGGGAACTTCAGTGTAGAGAAAGAATGCCCCAAACTGATGGCTTGGATGAAGAGGTGCGAGGAAAGAGAGAGTGTTTCCAAGGCCCTTCCAGACCCCCACAAGGTCCATGAGCTTGTGGGTCAGTTGAAAAAAATGTTTTGGCTGTAGTAGGAAACTAGGAATAGATAGAGACGGTGACATGATGCCCAAGGGACTTGTGTGTGTGGTGTGCCTGTGTGGTGTGGCAGTGGATTGATTGAAATGTTTGAATTAAGCGAGAAAGGATAAAACTAATATTATTATTTTTTAGCGGAGCTTGGCCAGCAATTTGGAATTCAGATCCTCTTGGTTGGATGCTATAAATCTATTAACAGGGCCCAACTTTGTGATTTGTCCAAAGACCCATATAGCTTAAAATCTCATTCTCACCATGTTTTTTCGAAAAGGCATACTTCACATGAATTGCAGTCAATTTCACTGTCCGATTGATCATGTTTGATTTTATATCATGTCAGATAAAAAAAGGAGATGGAGTAACATATCAAAATGATATCTATTTTATGTATGATCAATCTAAGGAGTCAATCAAGGTTGGCCATTGAAGGTCTTTGACCATCCAAGATTCTGTTGGGAGTACGAATATTGGAGGGTCCTTGACCAAATGAGCAGAGAATAGGTCCCTTGCTGAACTGAGAGAGACGGAGAGAGTACTTGGTTGGAGCTAAAGCCCAAACAAGAACGAGGAAGAAGCAGAGATAAACATTGGAGTAGATGGTTGCTGCACATGACTAGTATAATTCAACTTGTAAGAGTGGTGGAAATTATGTTGCACTAGGAAATGACTGCTGTTCTTGCCCACCAAAATTACTTCGTCGGAACTCATCCAACCTTACATCTCTCTCTCTCTCTCTCTCTCTCTCTCTCTCTCTCTCACACACACACACACACAGACACTACGCGCGCGCACACAAATGTCCTTACAGGTGGTAGATGCATGCCAACTCAGAAAAGAATACATCATGATAATTGTGCTGATTTAGGCTGTCAATCACTACTCAATTAATCACCATCAGATGGACTGCATAGGATTGTGCATTTGGAGTCATTTTCGCTTCCCAGTAATCTAAAATAGGGATGTAACAACAATGTTTTGTGTTGTGCATCACTAACATCAGAATAGTCTTAGTCAATGATTTTTCAGTGTTTCTTCAGTATGTACATGATTTCATGGCTAGCTTGTCGTATAATGTTCAGATTCATGGTTATTAACAATATTTGTAAATTAATTGCTAATTCCATAGTCAACAATCAACATGTAAATTTCTCCATTTTCTGGGATGGTTTTTTATGAAACCATAAGTGTGTTGGCCTGTCGTATTAATATTACCGAAGTACTTCTAATCTTTTAGCTATATATCTCTTAGCCCACTATTTTTTTTTCTTCTTAAAGCCATGTATAACAATTAGTCATGATGGAATCTACCACAGTTGGAATGTTGGAAGTTGTAGGAGAAAGTGGTCACTCAAACTCCGAACGAGGTGCCAACACCTCACATGTGGCCATGTTATATTTATTTATTTATTTATTTTTGAAAGGTAACTGATAAAATTTTATATTTGTTGAGACTATTCAACTGGTGCATCACAACAAAAGAGAAGCAACGGTCCTAACATTGTATCCAATGGGGCAATTTCAACGAAGTGGAAGGTGCTCACTATTGCAACTTTGAGCTTGTGGTTCATGTCATGTTACGAATAAAAAAGAAAAAGAAAATAAAATAAAATGTTGCACTGGGGCACCCTTTCAGCACTAATTTTTAATATCTCTCTCCCACTCGAGAGAGAGGGGTAAAATACCACATCAGGCCATTATCCTGAACGAGTAGGTGCTTTTTTGTTCAGTTATCTGAGATTTGTTTTGTGTCTTCTCAGGTAATAGCTGAAAGCCTTTCAGAGGAAGAGATTGCTGGTTTGAAAGAGGCAATGGACACTGACAATAGTGGTGCTATCACATTTGATGAACTAAAAGCGGGTCTGAGAAGATATGGTTCAACTTTGAAGTAATCTGAGATTCGCGCTCTTATGGATGCAGTAAGATCAGTTTTCTACAAAAAATATTTGTGTGTTTATTTGACTAAAAGTTAATGAAATTGGAGTTCCAAGTGTTTTTTTTTTTTTTTTTTTTTTTTTTTTTTTTTTTTTTTTTTTTTTTTTTTAATATTAAGTTCTACAACAATGTGTAGTGACAATACATTTTGTTCCATTTTTCGGAGTGTTTTTTTTATCGGTAACAAGGTAGTTTTCATTCAAGAAAAGAAAACGAAGAGACTACAAGTACATTGGAGGCAACACCAAACAAAGCAAAAGGTGTAGTTCTAAGAGCATTAATGCATTACACCAAAACACACTACAACCAAACTATCCAAATTCATCTCTAAAAGGCCAACCAGTCAACTAGCACCTTTGTTTCACACACATGCCTAGGGATCTATCCCTGGGTCCTCGAATTAAAGTATCACTCCTAGACTAGTAGCCTAAAGTAGCCAAAAAAAAAAAAAAAAAGGCTTTAAAAGGATTCTGTCCACCCCTAACTTTCCCAAAGCGCCTGCCATCCCATTTACTGACCTATCCACATGCAGAATAATAACATAGTACGGAGGAATAAGTAACTTGATCTCTTAGAGATAATAGGAAAATTTTCAAGGGCATCAAACCGAAGAATTCATCCATGTAATGGCATTGGACAAATCACTCTCTAGTATTTTCTGTCTCTGAGTCTTGAAGGAAATATCCAAGTGTCTGTTAAAAATTGTATTGGTTCCACTGAACTTTAGAAAATGTAACTGTGAGTTACTGTTACAAATTGTATTGGTTCCACTAAACAATAGAAAATGTAACTGTGAGTTATCTTTTTCTTAGTATGTACCATGTCATATTTCGTATCTTAGAGTTTATGAAACATGATCTTTTTTCTTCTTCTGAGAATTCTCTTTTCCAAAATCCAAACTATGAAAATTTGAAAATGTATGGATCCCGAATCCTAATAGTGTAATTAATTCTAGTTTATGGTATTTTAGTCGGAATCTCGAGCCGTCAGTTCCGGCGAGTCACGAATGACTAGGGGCTTGTGCCTGTCCAATTTCACGGGCAACGGAGCCCGTTTGCTCGGTTTTGACGCTCAGAGGCTAATTTTCTAAGTTTTAAGTTCACATTTTAAGTTAAACTTCCGTTTCAACTTTACAAGCAATCTGGGAGTCGAAATCTCGAGCTGTCAGTTCCGATAAGTTACGAATGACTAAGGGCTCGTGCCCATCCAGTGCCACGGGCAACGAATCCCGATTGCTCAATTTGGGCGCTCATAGGCTAATTTTTTAAGTTTTAAGTTCACGTTTTAAGTTAAACCTACGTTTCAACTTTACGAGCAATCTGTTTGAACTTTCTAAGTTTCTACATTTATAAGTTTCTAACTTTTTAAGTTTCAAAATCTATAAATTTCTAACACAACTTAAAAAATTTCTATACAAGTTGAAATCTTGAATTAAAAACATAATTATACCTGGTCAGGATCAGTCGAGCCTGCTGGATCATGACTGCCCTCTCCAACCGAGTCATATCTCGCCCTGTGGCCGCTGCCAGTGACAGGTGCCTGTTAAAAATAATTAAAAAAAAAAAAACATAAATATTGACACATCAATGACATAATTGACAATTTAAACGTACAAAATGTTTTCTTACTAACCTGAGTAGTGGGTGGTGGGTCTGAAGCGAACGGGCTGCGACTCTGTGATAGACGAGCCTCCAGCTTTGCCAACTCCGCTCTCAATTCGGCCCTCATCTCTGCCCTCACCTTATTTGTCACCTCCTCTCTGATCGCTGCCTTCATGGACTGCAGCAACTCCTCGACCTCCTCATCTGTACGAAGGCGCAAGCCCTGGGAGGAGCTAGCACCGGATGACTCCGCTCGCACAATGTGCGAGCGTGGAATGCCCGTCCCATACGTGAGTGTGTATCCGTGCCCGTCCCGGTCAACGACAGAGTGGAATATCTCATCCCTCCGCGATGGCAAACTGCGCTCCTCCTCGGGCAACGTCTCCAGGCATGACTAAAACTGGGCCCGCGTAGTTGATTCATTTAATATATTATCATGCATAACAAGACATAGTAATAGACAGATAATTTAAGCGGTTCAATATAAAAACTTACGAAGATAGCTACAACCTCTGGGTGGCGAGGATCTCAAGAAAGCATCCAGACAGACATCCTGTCGACCAGACCGCCCTCGGAACGCAACTGTTTGGTGGAGAGTTATATTATTAGTATACTATTACACAAAATGACAAATATACAAATTACATGTACGATCTAACTTTTTACCTTGTGGCGGACCTGGGTGATGTGTCAAGTCCCCAACCTGTGTGCGGGACCCTGCATTGCGCGGTTCCGCGCATTCGTAGCTGCCTCTTTCTGTTTTCAATATTAATCAATTAATTTTTGTTAGTTACGATAGTCACTAATAAATCAGAAAGTCTATATGGACCGAATTGTGGGCCCGAAATTGGGACCGATCCCAGCTGGACGCTGAGCTGGACTCCAGCTGGGATCTAAGGTTCAAAAGGAAAAAAAAAAAAAAAAACCAATGAGCCCGCTCTGCGTTTTCAATCGCCCGCCAGAAACCAAATCTCTCCCACTAGCTCTCTCTCTGTCTCTCTCTCGCGCGACCTTCTCTCGCATCTCTCTCTCTCGCGCGACCCTCACTCCCCATCAGCAGCTCTCTCTCCGTCCTCCATCGATCGACCGTCATGACCCTCTGTCTTGATCAGTAGCTCTCTCTCTCTCTCTGTCTCTCTTGCGCGACCCTCTCCATCCCATCGCAGTGCCTCCCTATTAAAATTGTAGCAGCAGCATCTTCTATCGCTCTCTGCTCGCCCTCGGATCCAGCTAGAATCGCAGCACCTCCCACTCGCGCATTTGGTACCCCCATCACAACAGCAGCCACGCATCAGGTTAGGGGTTTTTTTGAATCCTTCTCTGTGTAAAATTCGTGCTTCAATTCTGAAAATAATCCTTCTCTGTGTAAACGCCTCAGGTTAGGGGTTTTTTTTTCTCTATTTCCCACCTCTTGGTTGTACCAGTGCAAGCATTGTCATTGTTGCAACAACAGTCTGTTACGCTCCAAGATTGGAGTGGTGATCCTTGCCTTCCATCCACATTTAATTGTGATTGGGCGGCTTGTAGTTCTGATCCAATCCCCAGAATAACATCATTGTAAGTTCCCCTTCTAATTTCTAAATTTTTTCAGAATTAACAATCTTTCTTTTTAACTATTTTCCAGGTTCATTTATATGCTTTTTCAATGTGTCATTGCAATTATAATTTTGACTATCAATCAATCTCCATGTGTAATATATCTTAAAACCATCATTTTATCTCGTTTGTGATTTATTCAGGTACCTCAGTGGTTTTCAACTTGATGGCATACTTCGAGACTTCAGTTCCATGGATGCTCTTCAAACTATGTGAGTAAAAAAGGTTAAGTAACTGCATATTGAAAAATAGGAGATCACTACTTATATTGATTTTACTTACTTCTTGTTGTTCATTTATTCTTTGGCAGAGACCTGCATAACAAGACCTTGAATGGTGGAAATCTTGATTTCCTGGGGTCACTTCCTAAATTCCTGTTGTTTATTTATTCTTCGGCAGAGACTTGCATAACAATACCTTGAATGGTGGAATTCGCATCTCTCTCTCTCTCTCTCTCTCTCTCTCTCTCTCTCTCGATGACGGAAGAGGAGAAAGAGGAGCAGCCCACTGGTTCTTAACGCCCAGGTATGTTGTTGTTTGTTTTTTTTTTTTTTCATTAAATAATGCAAATGATATTGAGTTTTCATATATATATATATATATATATATAGAGAGAGATGTTGTTCTATTTCCATTGATTTGGGGCACTTTTATTTTCTGTGTCTGCTTGCTCTTTTGCTTCGTCTATTACTTTGCAGCTTGTGATGGAAAGGAATCTGCATGTGGAAGATACCATTTGTTATCTTCGTATATCGTACACAAGAGTGGAAAGCCTTTGGCCATGGCCCATCTTCATACACCAATGAATGGAAAGTCTTTGCAACAAGGGGGCCATATAATACATACTGCACAAGAGAATTAGAGCTTATTGGAAAAAAAAATCAAACTCAATAAAGAAAATATAAGAAACATGAAATGGAAAGAGAAATTATTGGTTGTGATATGAACATATATCCATGCCTTGAAGCTACCCAAGTTGTCCCAAGGCCAAGCTGATAGGGGAGCTACCATCTTTTCTTCTTTTTTGTTCTATCCATTTTCCCAAATTGAGAACCTCACAACCCCACTATGATTTGTTCAAAATAGATAGGATTAGCCCCCCTCAAAAAAAAAAAAAAAAGGATTACCCAATGGAGTGAACAATCCAAAGTCAACATAAAATGGTGAGAGAGAGAGAGAGAGAGAGAGAGTGACAAAGACAAGAAAGAGTCTTAAGAGACTCTTCTGCAAGCCTTTTTTCCTTCACACCACCACACAATCTCGTAACCTCCCAAACTCCTTAAAAAACTAACTAGGCAATCAAGTCATCAAGCATCAGTTAGAATTATACTACAATCAATTTTTTTTATTATATATATATAATAAACCACAATCAATTCCCTTTATTAAACCAAAATTGATTCCCTCTATATTTCTTTTTACTAAAAAGAAATGTTTTTGTGCTTTTCTTTTCCCCGATGAATTTGTGAATACCCTTACATGTTATTCCATTTCTTTTCCACATTATCATGTTTGCTTTTGTTGTTTAAATAAAATAAAAGCAAGTTTTCTCAGATTTGTTTGACGAGTTTATTGGCTCGCTCTCACACATACTCACTGTGTGCGTACGCGTGCGTTGGTGGTTTCGTATGAATGATATGTATGCTCAAGTTATGTTGCTAATGAAAAAGAATAAAAAGTGAATTCTGATAGCTTAGATTTACAAAATGATGCTTCATTTTTCTCAACACCATGCATTTCTTTTATCGAGTTATTCTAAACACCTGAATGCTTTATTTGTTTTTTAGAACCATGGAAGAAGATGGATTATCACTTGAATTTGATGGAGACGACAAAGAAATTGAAACGGGGATGGTTGGGCAGGAATTAAACAGCGTTGAGATGAAGAAGCCCTTGGAGGAAGGCGATAACTTAGAAGAGGTAGTAATGGAACCTCAAAAGGGAATGATATTTGATTCAATTGAAGGAGTACATGAATATTATGCAAGGTATGCCATGCGAATCGGGTTTGCTGTCGCCCAAAGAACCTCAAAAAAAGGATCGGATGGAAAGAAGAGGTTTATTACAATTGCTTGCACTAAGGGTAAAAAGCCAAACCCAAGTGCAAGCAACCCAGTTAAACCCCGTCCACAATCAAGAACAAATTGCAAAGCAGCGTTAAATCTTTCTTTGCAATTCGACGGGAAGTGGCTTCTGAACTCATTTGTGCTTGAGCATAACCATGATATGAGTCCGAACAAAGCTCGATATCACAAGAGTAATCGAAAAATCCCACCACATGTGAAGAGGCAGCTTGAGTTGAATGACAAAGCGGGTATTAGATTGAACAAGACTGTTAGCTCATGTATAGTAGAGGCAGGGGGCATGAGAATCTAACATGGTTAGCAAAGGATGCATGAAATTACATGGATAAACTCAAACGCTTAGAACTCAAGGAAGGGGATGTTGAGGCAATGCTAACATATTTCAAAAAAATGCAGCAAGACAACGGATCCTTTTTTTTATGTCATGGATCTTGATATAGAGCATCGAGTAAGGAACATCTTTTGGGCTGACGAGAGAAGTAGAGCAGCATTCGCTGAATTTGGTGATGTGGTCACGTTTGACACCACTTACTTGGTTAACAAATATGACATGCCTTTTGCTCCTTTTGTGGGTGTGAATCACCATGGACAGTCGGTACTCTTAGGTCGTGGATTGATATCACGAGAGGATACAGATACATTTGTTTGGTTGTTTCAGTCATGGCTTGATTGCATGTCCGGGTGTCCTCCTAATGCCATAATCATCAACCAAGATAAGGCTATGCAAAATGCAATAGGAATAGTATTTCCTAAAGCACGACATCGGTGGTGTTTATGGCATATCTTGAAAAAGTTGCCTGAAAAATTGAGAGGGTATAATGACTATGATTCAATCAAATTTCATCTTCTTAATCTTGTCTATGATTCGATGAAAAAAGAGGAGTTTGAAGAGAATTGGGCCAAGTTTGTTAGTTCATATCATCTAGAGGACAACAATTGGCTAGCGGGATTGTATGACGAGAGGTACCGATGGGTGCCAGCTTTTGTGAAGGATATTTTCTGGGCAGGGATGTCAACAACCCAGCGTAGTGAGAGCATGCATGCCTTTTTTGATGGCTATATTAATTCTAAGACCACCTTGAAGCAGTTTGTTGAGCAATATGATAATGCTTTGTCTAAGAAGGTGCAATTAAAAGCTGAGGAAGACGCCCGTTGTTTCAATGTATACATTCCACGTGTTTCTCAGCATCTTGAAAAGCTGAGAAATTGCCTCTCAAACTCATTGCTAGAAGTGGAAGCTGAGTTAGATGTTTCTAAAGAGGTTGCTGTATGCAATAGACCTATGTCTATAGGTGTACATAAAGCTTCAACGTCATGTTATGATAATAGTCTTTCTTGGCAAGAGAGCAATAACCGCGTGTTTGATCCAATCAAACGCCGCCAGAAGGGCCAACCGCCAGAAAAAAGAAGACAGTCTAAGATTGAAACAATTATTAGGAAGAGTCGGAAAATAAGCAAAAAGATGACAAAGAAGGTTAGTCTAAAAGTTTTATTTTTGAAATCAAATAAACACAGCATTCAATTACTTACAATCTAATTGATATCAATTTCATGCATGTGCAGGGTACGACGGTGGTCAATCAAGGAGAGGAGATTATATGCAAGATTCTGTGAATTTAACCGTAAGAATGCCACCTATTTACTATATGTTGTGCTTAATTTTATTGCATATGGCATCATATACTTTTGTTACATATGCAGGTTTCGGGGGTAGATCTTGATTTGAATCTTTAAGAAGATTTGTAACAATGATCGATGGATTTTAAATGTTAATCGTGGTATTCGAATGTGGATATTAATTAGCTTGCAGATGTTGGGATTTTTTGATAAAGGGCTCGAACATTAGATTACATGCCAGAGGAAGAACTAGTCCCCTGGGACCAGAGCCCCCATATTTATTGTTCAAGTACACTACACACACTTATTCACATTAGAAAATCAGGATAAATATATATATATATATATGATATGTTAGATCAGGGCTACAACCAGGTGTTTGTATGCATTTTGGCTAGCCATATGGAGTGGTTGTTTGAACTATAAATGACTGCGATCTCTAACACGACATTCAGTTGTATCTTTAACTATGAATGGTTGTTTCAAATTCATACATGTTATTATAAACTAGACAAGAGGTCGTTTGAGAGATCGTCTCAAACAACCTATCTTTTAATCTTTTGTTCTTCCTCCCCCTCTATTTTGTGTTTGGTAGAGAAGAGATCTTCTTGGGTAAATGAATTGAATTTTCTTTAATTGTGAATCTTGGATGCTGAGCTTTGTGTGGATTTTGATTTCCGTAGAATATTCTGGGAAACATTGCAAGATAAGTTTATCTTGTATCTAAACAGGGCTATGTTGTTGTGGTTTATTGGGCATAATTTAAATCCTGAACATGGCTATCTTGTATCGCAACAGGACGCATGAGAACACTACATGTGATTGGTCACAAGGACAATCTTTCGTATAGACAAATTGCATATATATGTTACTTAATCTTTTGTATATGAATGAAACTGTCTTTCATATTCTATATAAGAGCGAGCTTCAGAATAGTTCAATGGGTAATTGAATTTCAATTTGATAAGCATTGTTTAAAAATGCAATTCATACTTTCTTAGTTTACTTCTATTTTGTTTGAGATTAATTCAAGATATTTCTTGTTGCAGGACCAAGTTTTAGAAGACGGTTCTTCACAAGATGGATTTAGTGCACATGCTGTACTCTTTTGAGCTCCTTGTGACAAATTTTGTATTGACAATGTGCAGATATCTGTTAATTAATCTCTTGTATACGACTGGAACTATCTTTCGGATTTGATGTTATTAGTGTAATTATTGTAAATCTGATCAATGTAAGTAGTGCTTCACCAGAGTACTTGCCAATCTAATTAGTCCCTTTTTGTATTCGATGTAAAATCTTGGTATTAGATGGCATATGCAAAGGTCTGACAAAGCAAATTCACAGGTTTCAATTCTGTGTTAATATAAGGTGGATGAAAGAAATAAGTGTTATTATTGTTTCATTCAGCAAACCCATTGTCTTTGATATAAAATCTTCAGACTTTTTTCAAGATGGTAGGGATACTATGGTTTGAATCCTTATATGCGTAGGTTCAACCCAGATTGAGAAGGTTTTATGAATAAAATACTGAGGTTTCAGTGTGGTCATATGCGAAGGTCTGACAAAGTAAATTCACAGGTTTCAATTCTGTGTAATAAGGTTGGATGAAAGAAATATTGTGTTATTATTGTTTCATTCAGCAAACCCCTGTATTTGATATAAAGTCTTCAGACTTAAAGATGGCAGGGCATACTATGGTTTGAATCCTTGTATGAGTAGGTTCAACCTAGATTGAGAAGGTTTTATGAATAACACACTGAGGTTTTAATGTGGTCATATGCGAAAATCTGACAAAGTAAATTCACAGGTTTCAATTCTGTGTAATAAGGTTGGATGAAAGAAATATTGTGTTATTATTTTTTCATTCAACAAACCCCTGTATTTGATATAAAGTCTTCAGACTTAAAGATAGCAGGGCATACTATGGTTTGAATCCTTATATGCGTAGGTTCGACCCAGATTGAGAAGGTATTATGAATAAAATACTGAGGTTTCAGTGTGTCATATGCGAATGTCTGACAAAGTAAATTCACAGGTTTCAATTCTGTGTAAATAAGGTTGGATGAAAGAAATTATTGTGTTATTATTGTTTCATTTCAGCAAAACCCTGTAAATTTGATATAAAAGTCTTCAGACTTAAAGAGGCAGGGCATATATGGTTTGAATCCTTTACGTGCGTTAGGTTCGACCCAGATTGTGAGAAGGTATTATGAATAAAAATACTAAGGTTTCAGTGTGGTCATATGCCAAGGTTCTGCAAATATAAATTCACACAGGTTTCAATTCTGTGTAATAAGGTTGGATGAAAGAAAATATTGTGTTATTATTATTTCATTCCAGCAAACCTGTATTGATATAAAGTCTTCAGACTTAAAGATGGCAGGGATACTATGATTTGAATCCTTATATGAGTAGGTTTAACCCAGATTGAGAAGGTTTTATGAATAACATACTGAGGTTTCAATGTGGTCATTAGGCAAAGGCCACCTTTTATTCGATGTAAATCTATTTTATTATCTTGCATGCGTAGGTCTTCACAAAACATATTCACAGTTTGAGCTCTGTGTATAAGGTTGGGTGAAATACTGGTGGTTTCACATGAAAATACTGATATAAGACTTGAGGCTATGCGAACGGTCACAGAAATATTCATAGGTAGACAAGATATAGACTGAGGTTGAACCTGTCCATATTACGATCTTTATACTGCTTAGGTCACCCTTGAGAGGTTTTATCATAAGATACTCTAACATTGCGACCATGGTTATTGCCGACAAAGAATTCACAGGTTTCATAGTTTTCACAGTTTCGGTAGAAACTATTATGATACCGAAGGTACGGAATATCATAGGCAATAATATACGATATAGGCAATAAAATAATTGAGGTTGAAAGTGTTTCATTCAGCGTAGGTCCCATATACTATGGGTTGAATCCTTATATGCTTAGGTTCAACCTAGATGTGATAAGGTTTTTTCAAATAAGATACTGAGGTTTTTAATTGTGCGTCATTAGGCAAAGGCCACCTTT
>QPKB01000001.1:22764353-22805818 GCA_003546025.1 Camphora micrantha
GGGGGCATCCTGATGTGGCTTTCAGTGCTGCATCTTCATTTTATTTTTATGATCTTTCCATATCTTCCGGCACTTCGACATGCAAACTGGCCGGAAGAGCTCAGGACATGCCCTCAAATTGTCCTGAGAAGGACAAATAATTTTTCATTAAGTTATGGTTTAAATTGACAAATCCTACGGATAAATGTTAAATTATTACCGTAACCTGCTTCCAGATACGATCAAATGTCTCCACCAGGAATGCCTCCCAATCAAGTGTAGTCAAAGGGAATGCATATGGATCCCGGACATGGTTTAAACTCTCGGTCTCGGTCGCGATATCGACAGGGCCGAAAAACCGATATAATATCGGTATCGGTCGCGGATATCGGTCCGTCGCGGTGTGAATTTGTTTTTTAATCCAAAAGAATTCGCAAAAATATCCAAAAAATCCAGAATATTAGAAAATGCTGGAAAACAATATTTTTTTTTCTATTAGTAACAATAATAAATCAAAATCTCGATCACTTAAGTTATGAGTCATGCCTGTGTAGCAGTTCGTTGTCTTCTCCGATATAAGTATTTCATATAATGCAGCCAGCCATTATTAATGCTCATGATCAATTTATTAGTGTAAAATATAAGAAAATAAATATAACATATCAATCATCATTTAATACTAACTCAATCATCAAATAAGTTGTGAAATTCAGGACCATGAAGATGACATATTAAAATCAGAAACATGATAGTGAGATCGATAAATCATAAAGCACTTGGGCATCAAAAGATTCATTGTTTACCTGAAATTAGAGGGGACTATTACTCTAGTAGAGAGTAGAGACTAGAGAGACATTGGTGAGTATGAGTGTATTACAGATTGACAGCCTAATTCCAAGTGGAGTGTCGCCCTGGCTCGATATCATCATCATCATTTCTTCAATATTAGCTAAAAAGATATGCTCCATACTGTTGCGCAGCACTACCATACCCATGACCATATTCAGATTGTTCTTGATAAGATGATGAACTATCTTGATCCCCTGTGAATTGAGATTGTTGGTTGTACTCAAATGGCATGAAATAGTGATGAGGGGCATGAAAAGATCGTTGGGAAACTGGTGGCACTAGCCTCCCTTGCTCAATTAACATATGTTCAATAGACATAAGCGGTGCTGGTGAAGGGGGTAACCCAATTAGGGTCACATGAATAACTCTCATGCTGTCCATACATGGCACCTTGTTGGCCAACATAACCCTCATGCTGTCCATACATGGCACCTTGGCCAACATAACTCCAATGACTACCATGAGTAACGGCGCTACTACTACCCCCTGCCTCTTTCTGTCCAACATGTCTGACATAGCCACAACGAGGATCTAATTCGGTAGCATCAGGAAAATGTTCAACTATCTCATAAGTGACAGCTCCATCATCTCTATAATAACCCTCATCCCCGGGAGAATCAGGTGGAATTCCTGCTGATGATGAAGAAGTAGAAATGCTTGACTCACTCTCCTCATCCACCTCCTTTCCCCTTGGCTTACTCGTATCAGGTGCGCGCCCCTACTGCATTGTCAAGTTTATTTCTTCTATCCTTTCTGCGGCCCTCACTGGCTCAGGCCTATCCCCAATCAATTCCTCCATCAACTCCTCAAACTCTAGGTCTTGGTCTAACACCAGTTGTTCTTGTTCCTCCAGCCATTGACCTAACACAGTATCCTCTTCTGAAAAGATATAGTCCAAATTAATTGGACAGAAATAATCTCGATGATCCTCAAACTGTCTTCTTCTTCTATTTCTGCTCCAGAGTTTAAGATTGTAGTGGATGTAGACCAATTTATTGAACTTCTGCATTGTCAATCTATTTCTTAGTCTAGTGTGGATAAACGAGAAGGCGCTCCAGTTTCTTTCACAATTGGAAGACGATGTTGTTTGACTAAGGACTTTAATAGCAATCGTCCTTAGTGCGGGAGCACTATCTCCATAATTCAACCACCATTCAGCTGAAAAAAAAATAGAAATGATATTAGAGTCAATAAAATAATAATAAGTCCTTGAATAATATAGAGATGACATTACAATCAATACCAGGATAGGTTTGTGTGATAGCTCTTCGCGCAGTCGTCGTTCCAAAGCTTCCAGCACGTACATTGTATATGTCAATCTGAAGACATTAACGTAGAAAAATAAATTAGAGAAATTATAATATTATATACTTTTTTCCTTAATTATCCTACCTGATTAGTAGCCCAAATTGCTTCATCTGTACTCTCTGCCAGTCTTTCAATTACATTTTTTAGTCCCAAACGGATTTCATTAGATACGTGTCCATCTGTAAATTGGGGAGTAAAGAAGTATCATGTAAAACCAATGAATTTTAGTCATTGATAAATTAATATGGTGAGGAGAGAATAGAGAGTTGAATACAACAATTCAAGTATTAAAGGAAATAGCCTTCACTTACCGGTAATGTGTAAATCATGTTTCAATTGTCATTCCCATCGATCGTCGATGATCTTCCAAAACTTTTTGTAATATTTACAATCTGCTTGAATAGCCAACTTTGATCTCTCCATGGCCTCATGTAAGAAGCCCATTGTTGGCTTATCATCACCATCAACCAATCGAAGAACCTTTATTAGGGGATCAAAAACATTCATAACACCATTCACATGAGGCCAAAAATTGTTGGACTCAATTATTTTACATACTTCAAGAGTAATGGGACTTGGCCTCTTTCCCCATTTTGAATTTATGAACTCATGTGATTTTATCAATCGGAGAAGTCCTTCTCTATACTTGTAAACACTTTCGATAGCAATGAAATGGGTGGCAAATCTAGTGATGCCAGGCCGTAGTAATTCATGGTTGTCTGTATACGTTTTCATCATGGAAATGAGTCTATATGATTGATAAAAAAAAAAATTGGTGATATTCTTTATCTTACCAATCACTTGCTGCATGACTTTTCCTTTTACAACTTCAAGCATTAAATCCAGGCAATGTGCTGCACATGGAGACCAGAAAATCCTTGGCCTTTGTTTCATAAGCATCATTCCTGCAGCCTTCATGTTTGCAGCATTGTCAGTAACAACCTGAACTGCACAATCTGCCCCAACTTCTTCAATCACCTCATTCAATAACTTATTAATATATTTTGCATCTTGGATGTAATCAGTTGCATCAACTGATTTGATAAACACCGTGCCCATAGACGAATAGACAAGAAAATTCAAGAGATGACGATGTGTGATGGTCGTCCACTGTGCAACCTCTTTCCTTCCATGCCCATTTGAAAGTTTGCACCCAAGCCTGCAACTCCTCATACTCTTTTTCAACACAGACATGCCCAATCTCATAAGGGGTGGGTGCCTTTATACCTGGACCATGTTCTGCAGCTGCATCTAACATGGTGGTGAAATAAGAAGAAGATGCCTTGTTGGGAGGAATGCCTCCATCCAAAAAAAACTTCCCAGTGGCTCTCACTAGATGTTCTCTTGCTTTACCAAACTTGCCCTTTAATGCTTTCATAATGCCGGGCTATTTTGATGTTGGTTTTCTACAAGCAAATGGGTCAGTTGGCCCCACGTGCTAAGGTGCATGTGTAGGAGGTCTTTCAATCTCCTCAATGTCTGGATCTTGACGGGGTTGTTTTTGACTAAATGTCGGACGCAAACTCGCGCCCCCAGGTCCAGATGACCCACTACCATGCTCATATTGGCTACCTCTAGAGGCTGCTTCATATTGCATTCTTCTCCTCTATTCCTCCTCCTGAAGTGACCTCACACTCTCTCCTAGCCCTCCTCATTTCCGGGTCTTCATCGTCATCATCGAAGGAACCAAATACTTCTTCTCTACAAGCATCAAGTTCTTTGTTGTACAACTTTTTTTTTTTTTTTTTTTTGCAGATGCATTAAGGAGCTCCTTCATTTCAACAGTCACATTTGGGGGCACTTTATGACATTTTATCACCTGTCCTGATACATGTGCCAAATGTTGTTTCAATCGAGTAATCCCGCCATTAAGCACTTTTCCACAATAATTACATTTTACTTTACTTTTTCTTCCAACTGCTTCACCGTGGCTCCATGCCAGATCTATGTCACGCACCATCTTGTTCCTATAAAATAAGAAATTCATGTAATACTCTAACAACAATTATTTTTAGGAAAAAAAATATTTAATAAAATCATTTTCAAAATCCTAAATATATAGATCTAGCATAAAAGTATGTAGATCAATCATTTACACACCATACAATGATCATGAATCATTAAAAGAACATATTTATGATGAAATCCCCAAAAAATGATATATTATAATTCAAATATTAAAAAATCCGAAAATAAAATAATTTAACTAAAAATTTAAATCATGTTTATGACTATGAGTAGATGTAGATCTATCATCTACACACTATTAATAAGTCATTAAGCCTTTGGTATCACAAATATTCTAACAAGTAACAACAATTATTTTTAGGAAAAAAGATTTTAATAAAATCATTTTCAAAATCCTAAATATATAGATCTAACATAAAAGTATGTAGATCAATCATTTACACACCATACAATGATCATGAATCATTAAAAGAACATATTTAGGATGAAATCCCCAAAAAAAGATATATTATAATTCAAATATTAAAAAATCAGAAAATAAAATAATTAAAATAAAAATTTAAATCATGTTTATGAATATGAGTAGTTGTAGATCTATCATCTACACACTATTAATAAGCCATTATGCCTTTGGTTTGGTATCACAAATATTCTAACAAGTAACAACAATTATTTTTAGGAAACATTTTTTAATAAAATCATTTTCAAAATCCTAAAAATATAGATCTAACATAAAAGTATGTAGATCAATCATTTACACACCATACAATGATCATGAATCATTAAAAGAACATATTTATTATGAAATCCCCAAAAAATGATATATTATAATTAAAATATTAAAAAATACGAAAATAAAAAAAATTAGAAAAAAAGTTCAAAATCATATGTATGAGTAGATCTAGCATGAAAGTATGTAGATCTAACTTCTAAATGAAGAAAACAACACAAGTGACAAACCCAATGATTTCTATGTTTCATCTAAAAAAAAACCATAATAAAATGCTTTAAGTTGATTTTCTCTTATTACCTTAGATAATATTTTCTTCAAAAAATAGAAGTGAGATTTGAAAAATGCAAGAGGGATGTGTAATGGAGTGTGGCTACTGCTATGGGTAGTAAGGAGATGAGAAGAGAGGAGGAGAAGATGAAGATGGGGGAAAAAATGAAAAAATTAGGGATTTTACACTTTTTGTCACATCTAAGTAAATCTCGGCCGATATAGGCCGAGATTTTGACGATATATACCGAGACCGATATCTCATTGAGATATCGGCTCGATACCGGCCGATACCAGTTCATATCGGCCGATATGAACCGGTATCGGCCAATTTTGTAATCCATGATCCCGAACATATGTCCCAAATGGCTGATGAGCTGGCGAGCATGCGGACCCACCGGATGGTATGTCTCATCAAACTCCACGTCAATGGGATGACCAGAATTCCACGTCCGGATCCCTCAAGCAGGGCCTCTTCCCCTGCTAGAAGATGGGCCCGTGCTCATAGAATCTGTTCAAATTGGAGATAATCTAATTAAATCAAAATAAAATAATTTGATAGCCGAGACAGTGAAGCTGAAGCAATCGACTCCGAAGGCCCCACTGGGGTGGATGGGGATGGTCGATCAATCGGGGGCGACACGACGACGATTGGTGAATGGGTCTATGGACTCTGTCAGGAGGGCGATGGCTTCAGCCCGAAGGTCGATGGACTCGGATGAGAGGTCGATGGCCTACTCGGTGGGGCCATCGAACTAGGATGGGCGGCACCGGTGTAGGTCTGGGGTCCCCAAATGGCATACTGGCATGGGCCTGGTACAATAGCTCGTCCATCGTCCGCAGACGATCTCTCCTCTTTCATCCTGACATATCTGTTCAAATGTAAATTAATTTAACGAGTTAACTGAAATTAACATTTAAAAATTATTTACACAGAAATTTAACATTGGTGAATTAGTTCACAACCGTTCACTGGTCATGTAAGTCAACTATATCTCCTTCAATGGTTTCCCGAACCCAATTAACATCTTCATCACATTGAACAACTGCATTCTGGTCAAGAACTTGTTGGGCAAATGCATCAATATCTGGCTCATCACATTCAATCTGATACACTCCCCTTCTTGACATTTTAACTGCAACCCGCCAGTTAGGATCTTTCGGATCTCTGACATAGTAAACTTGCTCCACCATTGACAGTATGTAGGGTTCGGCACTTATTCGATCATCACAATGTAACAAATTGTTAAAATTTACCAATGTAAACTGGTAATTATCTGTTTTCACACCTCGGATGGGATCCACCCAATCACACTTAAACAATAGAAATTTTAACCCGTGATTGTATACAACTTCAACAAGATCCTTCAGCCGGCTGTAGTAATAACCAGCATCGACAGATGGACAACCGAGCCCACTATTTTGCGTCGCTCATTTCTCATCTACATCCTTGATGCGAAATCGAAAACCGTTGACATCACAAGTTGTGTAACGTCGGGCCAATAAAGGGACCATCAGCTAACTGGTTCATTTCATCGGTCAAATTAGGATCGTTGGGTCTTCATAAGTTACACACCCACGCAATGCATGTAATCACTGAATATCACTACATGAAAGTAATATGACAGGAACAAGTGAAACTACTCCTAGTGATTGAATACGTACGTGATTCTTGAACCATTCGTGAAATGACCGATAATGGGACTGATGAATTTGATTCTCTGTAGCACGAGGCATGTCCCGTTTGAGCTCATCGATGTGTGTCCTGCGATGCATAACACGTGTTAATGACAAGTATGATAATTTAGACAAAAAATTGACAAGTTACTCTTATAAATGAGTGATAACTTACTAGGTCAAAGCCACAACAGATGGGGTGTTGAACAACACCCACCTGTGAGCTTGAATCCACTAAATTATGTTGAATTAAATGGCGTGCCCTCCCCAACTGGACCATCATTAATCCGCGAGGGCCTAGTTAACTTTGTTTCAATATTATCATTAAGATATGTTGCGCAGAAATTGGTGCACTCATCCATCAAATACCCCTTAGCTATTGATGCCTCTGGACGAGCTCTATTACGAACATACCTCTTCAATGTGTTCATATACCTCTCGACCGGATACATCCATCTGAATTGGACGGGGCCACCAAGCAAGGCTTCACTGGCTAAGTGTATGGTCAAGTGAACCATGACATCAAAAAATGCAGGTAGAAAAAAAATTTCTAGATGACACAACGTCATAGCAATCATCTCTTGCAGACAATTCAACTCATTTATTCGGTGAATTATAGAACACAGTTGTCTGAAGAAGTTACTAACTTCAATCAATAGCGCTACAACATTCCAAACAATTTCGTATGGAGATAGGCAGTAACTGTTGAATGAGAATATGATTGTCATGACTCTTCAAACCCTGTAATGTTCTTTCTTTCATGTTCACTCGCTTAGCAATATTCGAACAGTACCTGTCAGGAACCTTGACACCCTTCAGAACAGAGAGGAAGACATATTTCTCATCTTTACTCATCGTGTACTAAGCAGGAGGCATGTATGCCTTGTTGGACTCTCTCAGCTGCAAGTGCAACGGTTTTCTCAAGCCCATTTCAAGTCACAGCGTGCATTGACACCATCCTTCGACTTCCCCTTAACACCGAGAATGGTCCACAATATATTATCACAGACGTTCTTCTCGATCTGCGTAATATCTAAGTTG
Source organism: Camphora micrantha (assembly GCA_003546025.1). Lineage (NCBI taxonomy): Eukaryota > Viridiplantae > Streptophyta > Magnoliopsida > Laurales > Lauraceae > Camphora > Camphora micrantha. Next base: position 22,772,176 of record QPKB01000001.1, read on the forward strand.
TGCCTGAGTAAGTTATCTTTCCAGTATGGTAGATCGTAGAAAATACTTTTTTTCTTCCAATTATGACTTTCACCTTCTATTTGCACCGAGAATCGAAGACAGCGGGGCGCAGTAAATCTTGAAAATCATACACAGTGCGTATGACAACAATTCAACTCCCGTCATTGTTCCAGGTGCTGAACCATATTCTCGAGTGCCATCAAATGACACTTTGTCCCTCCTGAACCTATGCAATGGAGGTAGAAAACGTCTATGACCCGTGTATACCCATTTTCTGCCGTGCTTCAACCAAGTCGACTTCTTCTCCTGATTGTAACAGGGACATGCAAACTCTCCCTTTGTGCTCCAACTCGACAAGTTAGCATACGCTGGGAAGTCGTTGATTGTCCACAACAATACGTGCAGAGTTTAAACATTTCATTGCCTTTGGCATCAAATGTCATCATACCATCAGCCCATAATTCATTCAATTCATCAATCAAATGTTGCATATATACATCAATCTGGTCCCCTGGTCCTCTTGGTCCATCAATTAGTGTGGATAGGATCAAAAAAACATTGCTTCATACACACCCATGGCGGGAGATTATAAGGCACCAAAACAACTGGCCACGTACTGTGATTTGCCTCAGTCATGGATCTGAATGGACTAAAACCATCTGCAACCAAACCAAGCTGCACACTGCGACAATCCAAGGCGAAGTCTGAATTCCTCCGATCAAAGTCTTTCGACGCAAATGGGTTAACTTACCATCATCCCTGCTGCATGCCATCTCATCTAGAAATATTTGATGGATATAAAAAACTCTTAGCCTTGGTCCATCAATTAGTGTGGATAAGATCAAAAAAGGTTGCTTCATACACATCCATGACGAGAGATTATAAGGTATTCTCGGCATGCCATCTTATCAGTTTAGAAATATTTGATAACATAAAAAGTCTCTTCAGCCTTGGTCCATCAATTAGTGTGGATAGGATCAGAAAAGGTTGCTTCATACACATCCATGGTGAGAGATTATAAGATACCAAAACAACTGGCCACGTACTGTGATTTGCCCCAGTCATGGCTCTGAATGGACTAAAACCATCTACAACCAAACCAAGCCGCACACTGCGACAATCCAAGGCGAAGTCTGGATTCCTCCGATCAAAGTCTTTCCACGCTGGGGAATCTGCTGAATGGGTTAACTTACCATCGTCCCTACTATTCTCGGCATGCCATCTCATCAATTTGAGAAATATTTGATGACATAAAAAGTCTCTTCAGCCTTGGCTTAAGTGGAAAATATCTCACTTGCTTTGCTGCCACAAGTTTGCCACGATTGATAACACTTGTAGAACTATTTTGACGATTGTAACCAACCGTGTCATCCTTCTATCTCGAAGTCTGACACAATGCACATATCAAGATCGGCATTCTCATTCCTAAACAACATACAATTGTTCGGACATGCATCCAAAGTCTCATATGTGAAGCCTAAATTTTCAGTTAACTTGTGAGCCTGGTAGTAGGACTCAGCAAGTTTTGCACCGAATGAGGGCACTCGATGCAACAACTAGAGGAGCATATCGAATGACGTGTCAAACCACTGATTCAATGCCTTCAAATGTAACAACTCAACAATAAAGGACAATTTAGTGAAGTCCTTGCATCCAAGATACAATTATGTATGTGCATTGTCTAGAATTTCAAAATATCTCAAGGCTTCTTCATCAGCACCGGAGCGAGGATTACTCCCACCCGCCCCCTCAGTCTCACAGCTTGTGTATTCGGGTGCCAACCCGCACGCGATATTATTTAGCATCGCGATCATCAGATCAGTCTCTGACATATCATCCACCTCGATTTCATCTCTTTCCTCTCTGCGACAGGAAACAGACTCTTCTCCATGTCTTATCCAATTCTTATATTGCTTCAAGAATCCGTTCAGAATCAGACGCTCTCGGACAAACTCTCTTTTGTAATAATACCGATTCGCACATTTTCTACATGGACAACTGATGAACTCATTGTCAAACTCATTGGTAAATTCCATGAACTGGTTAGTCCCCTCCATGTATTCCCTAGACATCCTATTCGGTAAATCAATCAAACTCTTATCCATCTCAGTAACTATTTCTGTGGAAATCTAAAATGAGCAAGTACAGTTAGCCCAAGGTACCATGCATCATGCAAGTCACCTATCCATAAACTGCAAACTCCTTACTACAGGGTGGTTGGTCCTATCATATTCGAGAATGCACGACCCAACTTGCACTCAACAATTCGAATGCTTTGTCCCTAGTCAGACAAAATTTCAACAGCATGTTCGCATGGTTCTCCAAGTACATGACACAGATACAACATTAGTCGTACCTATGTATGTACCCAGAGAACAATGGGACATCAACCGAAACTCTATCTAACATCGGACTGACATAAGCTATTGAGTATAAGATGGATAATTGCATTCCCAAACTGTCCGAACTGGACAATTCAAGAATCACATACGATAAAGTTCAAATGTACATCACAAGAACAACAAATCTAGTCAAAGACCCAATCCGTCACGTCAAGGATTACCGAACAGATGTCGTACAAAATTCTCGAACGGGTCTAAGTTTCACTAATGCATGCAAATGAATAAAAGTTGCAGTGGAAGGTTCACAACCAATGAAATTTTCAAATATAAAACCATCTATAGCAATTCTAAGTTTGTTTGTACCATTAATTAACCTAATATTTAACGTACTTAAATAATAACTATACCCATGTCACTTTGTTTTCTAATTTGTTTCTAACTTTTATTGTTTGTTATTGGTTTATCTAGTACCATTCAACGATTTGCACTACAATTCCAGTTTTCAGAACAATGGCTCTAATTAAACAGAAAGTTGAAACTAGATGTTGTGATGTACATGTAGATGTACATGTAGATATGGTTCAATTGAAATTATTCTTTTATAAATATGTAAAATATGGTTCTATTTAAATTTCAACTCATCACTTTAAACAAATAAATAATAAAAAAAAAAAAAAAAAAAAAAAAAAAAAAAAAAAAAAAAAAAAAAAAAAAACTATTACAAGAGAATGAAAATTTATGATTTCTTCATGTAAATATGTAGATCTAGGTGAGAGACCATAGATCTACAGAGTACATTATGACAAATTCTATTTCTCCTTTGTGTTTGTACCCTATACACAATAGACCACTAGCAAAAGAGGAAGAAAAATCCCTGCAATCAATTTAACTCTTACAAGTAGTAAGCAATAAACAGGTAATGAGAAAAGCAATTCCATCTCTCACTTTTCTTTTAATATGAAACAAAAGAAAATAACCTAGTAATTCCTAATTCTACATTACACTTCCGGTTTCCCGCATGTATCATTTTCTCAGAAAATAATTTTAAATTTTTCATAAAACATTTTTCGGGTGAAATCATTTTCCACAAATTTCATAGAAAGTAAGGGCAAACCCAAGAACAGAGAACCATTTCCTGCAATCTGACATAAAATACAAACAGATTTCACAGCAGAAAATGTTTCTCCCCACCAAACAATTAAAACTTAAAATGTGGAAAATTAACTCTTCAGTTTGCATTTCATATCGAAACAAAGTGGAATCACTGAGGAAATAAAACCCTAGAGTGACAAATCATGAAAAGTTTCAGTAACTTCAACCAAATAGAACAGTTAGAGCACCTGATTCAAACCTGAAATACTTCAACTATTTTTCAGCAACAATGTTTTCAAATATGAGAATGTAGAGGCTTAGGAGTAGTTTTTCCTCCTTGGTTTACGAATTTTTCACAATCAACAACTCTAAGGCTACTGGAGTAAAGATTTTCTTACACTTTCAAATTACAGCATCCTATTAGGATAAACAAGCCCTCACAAAACTAAGAAGAAGAAGAAAAAAAATTGCAATCTGTGTTTTTTTAAGGATCACTTTGATAATGAATGGATATAGAAATCTCTTTTACATTAGATGGTTGCCTATGTAATGGTTGACCCATGTGGTATAAATACATGTCTTAGATTAGAGGAGGGAATCAAGAGAGTTGTAATTTGATTTGCTTCCTTACTGCCTAATTACTGGTCTGGTTGGTTTGTGAACCATGGTTTCCAATAGCTAACAAGCAAGAGAAAAGGTACTGCACAGCTGAGTCAAGTCAATTTAAGTATTGGGACAGACTAAATTCTGGTAGTAGAAGGTATGAGTGTGTCAAACAGGTCATGCCAAAAATAAAGGAGTATTCGGTTGGACTAACCCGAATCACTTGACTCGAGGAATCACTGAGTTGCATTTTCTGATCAAGAAGACCTGTTGTCCTATCCTTTACTCAACCCTGGTCGGGTCTGGTTGAGGGGTTAGGTCAGAATTGGTTGGATTTGTCTGGTAAAGGGTTCATCTTGCCACTCAATTAGGTTATGTTGGGCTAGCCTGCCAGTAGAGAAACACCATTCATTTTTCAAGCTTTATGTTGGTCTACCTTGTCAGCAGAGAAACACCTTTCATTCTTTGGCCTAAAATCAAGCAGATTGATATACATGTGCTCCTTGATTGGTCAAAAGATGAGTGGAGCCCACATGCTTATTGATAAAGTGCTCATCCGCTGTAGGATTTAGATAGATGGCTCACAGATTTGTATTTAAACTACAATACTATTTTGCAGCAAGCACATCACATGCTAAGAGCAAGAGAGTGTGTAGGATTCTCTCTTCCAAGGTTCTCTTTTTTAAGTATAATAATAACAGTGTAGTGTTGGAGCCTAAAACTTTTATTGTTTGATAAGGCACATAGTAACATAACTATAATATACCATTTAGAAGGAATTAAGAACAAGGCATCAGCATCATTCCAAAAGCCCAAAATCAACTCAATTCAAGCACAAATGAGTCAGTTAAACTCGGGCTCAATCGGTTAAAGAAGAAGAACAAGAAAAAAATTGTGATCTGAGATTTGACCTGCTGAGAAATGTTACACACATAAGAAGCTCAAACTAATCTGAAATCCTAATCCAAACACAAAAACAGCAAGAGCAAGAGAATGGAAAAAATAAAATAAAATCTGTAAGAATATACAGATTGGGCATGCGAGGCATGGGCCTTGGATCATTCGCACTCGACTGGGCGTCCATTGCTGCCTTCATGTTCAGCCCACTCGTCTGCCCCTTCTTCGCCATCACCAACATCTACGTCGGCTTTATCCTCTTCACCTATGTGGTGATGCCTGTGAGTTACTGGGGGCTGAACTTGTATAATGCGAAGAATTTCCCCTTCTTCTCATCGAAGATGTTTACGGCAGGCGGCCAACTATATGATGTACAAGCCATTGTTAATAATGATTTCGAGCTGGACATAGCCGCCTACGAGAAACAGGGAAGGCTCCATATGAGCACCTTCTTTGCTCTTTCATATGGGTTTGGTTTTGCCACCATTGTGGCCACGCTCACTCATGTATTTCTCTTCAATGGAAGGTACACTTGATCGAGCTACTCTTGTTATTTCTTGCTTAATTGTATTCTCTTCTGTAAAAGGATTGACCTTACTATTTCTGAAATTGTTATTTCTTGCGTAATTTTCGCTTGGGCTATGATCTGGTGTAATATTGAAGTGTATTAGTATACTTTGATAGATTTACAGTAAGGATCAAATACAGAAAACAAATTTACCTCACAGAGTATTGGTTTGCCCTATATCTATATTGTGTATTCCTAAGGCTTTCCTTGATGATTCTATTCATCCTGCAGTCCAGCATTTTTCATGCATGTCTATGATGTGTTGGATTAGGTACAGGAGGTGGTGAGAAAAGGGTGCATATGGTTCCTACATATGCAAGTAAAACATGCATTGTACATGCATTTCTCATACCACGTGATATTCATCATTGGATTGAAGCCATTCCCTACAAAAAGTGACATCATTATTTTATCCTGTGCTGAGAAAGGACCTCATCCCAACAGTGAATATAATTGTGGTCTAGCGTGATAGTCAAGCCACTTGCAATTTGCTGGGGTTTGTTTCAATCCAATAAATCTATCTTGATGAATCAGAACTTGATGTTACACAAAGGCAATATAGAAGTGACTACCAAAAAGAAAACATAATAAAATGGTATTAGAAAAATACATACAAGCTAGTTGCTTGGGCAGTAGAAGCCATCAATAGAACAAATGTTCAAAACTTTTTTGCCTACAAGGTTCTCCCTTCTCTATTGTGTGTGGTGTCTCCTCTGCTGAACATCCTATTCATTGCATTAGCATCTGGTTATGCAATCTCTCTTCTATTCATTCTATTTAGTGCATTCTTCATCCATTAGAAAACTGGCATGTGGTTTCTCAGATTTAGTAAGTATACTGGGGATCAAACCTCCTCCTCCATCACCTATAGTATGGGGTTTCATCAATTGTTCTTTTAACATAATCTACATATGCCTGAGGAGTACGTGGGGATAGCAGTGTGTTTTCGCTTGGGCTATGTATGGGTACTACTAAAAAATCATAGGATTGCTCTTCAAGAGCACAAACTAATCTGAAATCCTAATCCAAACACACAAAAAAGGCAAGAGCAAGAGAATGGAAAAAAAAAATCTGAAATCCTAATCCAAACACAAAAATAAATCGGGAAAGAGAGAGAACTAGAGAGGGAGAGGGAGAGGGAGAGAACCGGTCGCAGCTCCGGCACAGGCAGGCTCCGGCGGTGGCGTGGCTAGTGCGGCGGGACAATGCAGAGCACACGGGAGGGCACAGTGCAGAGAGAAATAGAGAGAGGGAGAGAGGGAGGGAGAGAGAGAACCGGTGGCAGCTTCGGCGCAGGTGGGCTCCTGCAGGAGGGCACAGTGCAGAGCGCGGGAGGGGGAAAGTGGGAAGACGTAGAGCGCAGGAGGGGGACGGGGGAAAGCAGAGCACAGGATGGGGAAAGGGGGAAGAAAAAAGTGAAGAGAAAGTGGGTTTCGGGCAGGGCGTTAAAAGGACCTTTAGCGACCGCTATTGGTACTTTCTACGACCGCCTATGGTACCTTTTGCGACCGCCAAAGGCAGCCGCCCGCTTTTTCCTCTGCCAAAAACTTAATCTCTAGTAGTGGTCTAACAGTAACCACTGCAAGGTTCTTAAGAAATGACTATATGTCGCTAAACTACATCCAGCAGTGGTTTTTTACTGCTCAATGGTGTGATTTTTACTTCCATTCTAGTCATTCACATAATGGATATGGTTACACTTGAAGTTCGCTTAATAAGGAAAACATGGCATGATTTGAAGGTTTCAAATGAATTGAGTCATGACGGAAGATGTGAAGGGTTGTTGATAATTCAAAATAAAATGCAAGATTCCTATCAGCTGAATTATTTGAAACAAGCATATTCATCAATTCAGTTGTGGTACTTATTGATTATGAACTTTGGCCAATCAAGGACAATTTGAGTCAGATGAAAGTTTAAAGCTTCACTAGTGTCAAAATTATCACATTTTCCTATTAAAATGCTAGTATCAGTGTATAGGTCAGTGGTGAGGCACATCTATTCCATAGAAACAACAAAGGAACAATCCCTGGCTGTTACTTGGGTGAATGTGTTTGGGTATGTGAAGGAAAAAAAAGACACGCATTCATAAAATTATATCAGTGAAAGCTGAGAATAAATAAATTACCTTCTTTCCTATACCACTCAATCCTTAGGCATGTTGTAGTTGCAATGTGAAAATGAAGTTCTCTTGTTTTATAGCCTTGCATATCCTTCCTATTTAAACAAATAAGAAACAAAAACTTAAGTGTGTGTATATATATATATATATTTTAAATGGTGACTATTACTCAAAAAAGCTATACAGTAAAAAAAAAAAAAAAAAACCGACAGGGGAAAGCATCTAAATCAAAAAAGAGCCGGAGCCCCAAGTGGAAAAACAAACGAAAAGGACATAACAGCTTAAGGAGGGATAGAAATTATCATTGAAGACTTAATGACTCCCTCTTTGGCAATTAGCTCCGCCTCCGCATTTGCCGATCACATAATATGATAAATACAAAAAGACCAAATGGAAAATAAAAACCATTAATAAAAAAAGCGATATCTAAAAATTGAAAGAACAAATGATTGGGTCAAAGAAAACCATAGTAGTAATACACATCAGAGCACCTGGGAGCGAAAGGGTAAGATTGCACTAACTAAGATGACCAAAAACTTCTAGGACATCATAACCACCAAGAAAAAAATTTTATGCGAGGTATATGCCGTTTTGATCATCATTTTAAGTCCACGAGTTCAGTTGGATCAATATTTTTTAAAGTTAGTAAAAGATATCAGGTTTTACCCTTTAAGTTTAAGGGCAATGCAGAATTTGATAATATCGCAGCACATAAAACATAAAAAGGACATTATAGAAGTGGAATATTGCCCAATCTAACTCCACGCTGGCTATTTTTAACTTTCATGCATCAAATCTAACATCAATCTTGAATCCAATCAAGAGTGGCATTATCGGAGTAGAGAGAGTTAAGCTTTAGATATTAGGAATTAATTTGTGACCCATATCTTGTATATATTGGGGCCAGTGGCATAACATTCACCGCCACTTATTTTCTTAAAAAAAAAAAAAAAAGATGAAATCTTTGCCAGAAATTCCAAAGGGCCATTGATAACTAAAAGAATCCGTAAATATATCAGACACCAAAATTTCAAAAACTTAAATGAAGATGCGGACAGACATTTAAACCCATTTCAAGGATCATTGAGCTTCATTGCAGCACTATCTTTAAAGGAACGAGTGGAGGAAAATCCAAACTGTTGATAACCACCTACATCTTTGAGCACGTGATCAATCAATCAACTTCCTTCACTTTTCTCGTTCCTTTTTTGGAAAGATCATTTGTAAAACCTACTGCTCAATCTAACGGTTGGTCACTGAAATTGGTTTTAGTAATTTAGACGCAGTCAACAACAAGGGGTGTAAGGAATAAATCATCAGTTTAGATTTTCTGAAGATGAGCCCCACTAGTTATCCAATGGGGGAGTTTCGGAGAAGAAAACGTCGTTACATATCAAAACTTCCGAAACTTTTAGTTGTGGATCCGAAACAACAGTAGATATATCAGTGCAAGAAATAGTAAAGAAAAAAAAAAAAGGAATATATGTTCCAAAACTCGATTTGTAACATCAAAACCCATCAGACTTATACCTGAGATTGAGAGCTACAAAAGGAGGAGAAAAATGACTCGACAATGACATGTTGAGTCAGGGAAGGGAAAAAGCGTGGGTGGTGGTTTCGCGGCGGGGCCGAGAGGAGAAAATGGGAGGAGAGATGTCAGGCCGCCTTTTCAATGCCCTAACTTAACTTGGGTTGGGTGTGACCTGATGTCAGCCAACTCAGGTTAAAAAATGGAATTTAGTTAAGCCTTTTCAATAATGCAGCCCCACGGTCACGTCCGCGCTTTATAGATACGGCCACGTGGCCATGTCCCGCTCGAAAATCTGGCACCCTATGGTACCAATTTCCGCGATTCTGTAGCTGTATGATGGGATCCGGCCTATTTGGCACTCTACTAAGGTGTTGTTTTGCAAGTCTTATTGGTGGGTCTATTTCACTTAATTATGACTCAAATAGATATTAGACTCTTTGGGAAACATAAAAGCTCACACATAATTAAACTAGAATTGAGATAAATTTTCTCAGTTGAAAGAGGGAGCACATGGGATAAAATTTCAATAGACTTTGGAGGTCTTTCGCAGGCAGAGATAGTTCCGTCATTTTATTACAATTTCACCCATATTTATTTTACGTAATAACACTCTTGCCAACGTTTAGAGTATATAACCCAAGAACCTCTCCTCCCTACGAAAATGCCAAGCCATCTTCTCATCTTCCCGACAACCACGAAAGCGAGGAGATCGTCTTCTATTTTTAAAACCTTCACCATTGACGTATCTCTCTCCCTCCCTCTCCTTGCGTGTTAGCATAATCGTTGCGGGCTTTCTTTTGTTTTAGGCTGGTTACAACCAAGTGGGTTGTGTTTTTGTCTTTCGTTCTAGTTTCCAGGTTTATGTGGGTGTTGAGTGTGGTGGGGATGATGAGAGGTGTGGGACTCTACTGTAGTGAAGTTTTCGGGTTGGGTTCAGTGGTCTGGATGGGTGGTGCAACAAATGGAGAGATGGGTGATGGATAGCAGTCGGTGTATAGGTGCATGGGAGAGACGTTTGGGTGGAAAAAGGAGAAGGTGTGCGATCAAAGAGGAAGCCAACTGATTTGACCATGACGCTTGAAAAGGAGAGAGGAGCTGAAGGGGGTGTTTGGTGGGTTCTAAAGAGTCGTGACGCGTGTCCCTTTCTCGTTCTCTCTCTCTCACGCCTGGGTTTTGAAAAACCGTGTGAGCCTCAACTCTCACGTCTGTGTGTTTTGCTCAGCGGGTTTTAAACAAGCATAGGGAACATATAGTGGTCGGTGGGTGGATTGAGTGCAAGATGTTACTGAAACATATTGCATTCAATGAACTAATGACGGGATGGGCAGAGAGAGATGTTGTGAATGAACTAATGGACTATGTTTCACACCAGATGATCTATCTAGAGACATCACTACACTATAACATGTCATCTTAATATGGTCCCAATGCATGCATGTGTTGTCATTCTTCATGTAAAAATTCATAGCTTTCGTCTTGTTTGTTTCATGTAGTGGAATTCCTATAAATTCCGAGACTAGTACTTTTATATTAGTTCAAAATGTCAAATCAAAGGTGCATGTCCAAAATTGACCATTAAATAACCTCATATTTCACCTCTTAACCTATTTTATACAATCCTTTGATGGATCTCAATTGATCATGAATTCCAATGTATACATTTTATGTATATTCCATACAAACATAAAGGCCCTTTGTGATTAAATTTTGGCATGTATATGTACAGGTGTGGTTTATAATGGTTATGTGAAATCAACAAGTAAACATCACTACGTCAAAAAAAATATATATATATATCAATTATGCTTAAAAAAAGTTATGGCTTTTTTGAAGGGTTGTGTTAGGACAATAGATAGTACCCTCATAAGCGCCATGGTACCTACAGAAAATCAGGTGGCTTATAGAGGAAGAAAAGGAGAGGGTGATGTGATCTTATCAATAATAAAATATTGCAAGTGCATGGGTGTCTAGATGAGACAGTGGCAAGAATGGGTCGAACCCACAAGGAGCTAATTAAAGAAAATTTTAAATTAAGAAAACTAAATAACTAACAATTAAGGAAAGTTTTGAGTATTTAGATGTAAAAATAAGCAACTAATTTAGAAATTCGAAGTCTACCAATTAATGAAAGTGATTAGAGCATAGGAATCCAATAAGCATCCACAAATTATTTATCAAGTAACTCTAATTTGTTCTAATTTTTACTTTAAAACAAAGACAAATCAATGTTTTTAATTTGGAAAATCTAACTTTTAAAATCCCTTTTTAATCATAAAAATTCAAAACTCAAAACTTCCTTCATCTCATAAAAGAATAAAAATAATTTAAGCACCATCCATCAAAAGTAAGTATAAACCATCAAAAGATCTAAATCCTAAGTATGGCCTATCAAACCTAAGCATGAATAATCAAAAATTAATTTTGATTTTAAAAATAAAAAAGGAGATTTGCCTAGGGCACGAACACAAGTCTATTAATTATTAAGCACATAATCATGGAACACAAATTAGAACTACTAAATAAATAAAAAGGTGATTTACTTACCTTCATCCATCGCTCTAATAAAAAAAATTAGCCCGCTATTGCAAAGAATGCTTCTTGATTTATCATTAAAACTTGCATCTTTACAACTTTTCCTTCACAAAAATTTTCCTTCAAAGTAAATTATTGGACATGGCCCAAGGCTATCAAAATAAAATAAATAAAAAACACTAATGGTAAACAAGAAAGGAAGAAAAGAAAGAAGGGAATTGGAGAGAAGGAGTGTTGCACGTGAGATGCCTCTCCATGGCTCCTTTGGGTTGGTTTTATAGTTGTTGATGTCTCCTTTTTAGCAAAGAATCTCTTCTCTTTTAGGACTTGTTTCCTTATTTGTAGAGCTTTCTTACTTAGGACTCAAGCTAAGCTTCACACTTGGAAATAATTTGTATTGGAGATTTTTTGTTATTAAGTGTAATCTCTTGGGCTCCAAGTCTTCCCAAATTCAACTACTCAAACATCTCTTATGTTGCCAATTTTAAAAACTTTTTGCAATTCCCTCATATATTATAACAGCCAATTTCCCGAGGTCATATCTCCTTCAATATAGCTCCAATTTATGTAATCTTTGGTCCACTGATATCTACTCGAAAAGATCTTTCCAACGGTATGTAGATTACACTAATCCGACACTCGAGTTGAAAGTTATGACCATTTCAATTTGCTGCCTCTGAAAATCCAAGAATAATTGTGCAATTAAAGGAATTTCTATGTTTGGCATGCAATGGGGTGTATGGGACCGATGTTGGACGTCAAAGGCATGTTTGGACTCTTGTTTTGCTTCCTTATTTGATTTTCTTCTCATATTTGGCACGCTTCCTCACTTGCAATTTTGACTAGCCAACTCCGCTGGCAAAGTTTTTAATTTTCTCTCTCTTTCTTGATTTTGGTTTTTCAAATTTAACAAGTCAATATCATTTTTCCAAATCTGAGTTTAATTCTTTCTTCTTTGAGAATTTTCAATCTTTCCAACTCCACCAAGATGTCAAGATATGTGGGCTCACCATTGTTGACACCAAAAATGTCACTATGTCCCTTCAACACCAAAAGCTACATGGAGCCACATCCTGCCATAAATAGGAAGGCGCCACTTCAAGCACCAGATCTTGTCAAAATCAAACAAAAACTGCAAGATCCTTCAAAGCAGCCAAAAGAGGGGTACACATGAAGTTTCGGGCCATTTCGACATCATTTGGCCTAACTTCACTCCTCCGACAGGCAGACAAGAGCTCCCGGCAGCGACAATGTCGAAGACTTCAAAACTTCGATCAGAGCCTACGGATGGTCTCAAAATACCTCCAAAAGGCCCCCTGCCAAATTTCAAGTCAAACGGACGACGTTTGACCCTTCATCAACTCTCGGGAAGCAAAAAACAAGCCCATCGGCAGCGGAGCACCCCGGAATCATGGCATTCAAATTGGAGCTAATGGATCGTCTCAAAATGACTCCAATAGGTCCCCTGTCAAATTTTAGGTCAAACGGACATCGTTTGACCTAGTTTCGAAGCTCGGCACTTTCCTCGAGATGAAATCAAGGCGAGCGTTTGCGGGACCCCAAAAGGCTTCAAAACCCAAACTAAAGCCCATGGTTGGTCCTACTTACTACTCAGGAGGCTCCCTGTCAAATTTCAGGTCAATCGGACATCGGTTGACCACAAGTCAAAGCTCGGCATTTCTCTCATGGCGAAATCAAGGTAAGCATTTGCGGGACCCCAAACGGCTTCAAAACTCAAACCAAAGCCTATGGTTGGTCCTATCTAATGCTCAAGAAGCTCCACGTCGAATTTCAGGTCATTCCGACATCGTTTGGCCTAGTTTCAATGCTTGACAAAAAATCGGCAAAACCGCACAACAAAGTCTTCGGCTTTCCAGAAAAATAGGAAACTTTGTGCTCCGATTTCCGTGGCTTCTCGACGGGATTTCTCCAAGGAAAACAGGCCAATAAATGAGGGGAAATGTCAAGAAAAATACAGGAAGAAAAAGCATCAAAAAAGAGCGAAAAACGGCGAAGATACGGCGACCGGAAGGCTGCCAAAACATGGGCCCAAGGCCCATGGTCGCCGGCGACCTTGGCCCATGGTCGCCGGCGACCTTGGCCCATGGTCGCCGGCGACCATGGCCCATGGTCGCCAGCCCCATGGTCGCCGGCGACCATGGAATTTCCGGCGACCCAAAAGTCGCCGGAAACCCACTTTTTCGGGTCCGTTTCGCGATCCGAGTTGATTGGCCCCTGTGATTTTTCCAAAATCTGATTTTTCGTGCATGAAATCCGTCAATCTTTATTAAAATCACGGATTCACCGCCGAAATCATTGGATGATCATTCGACGCCTCGAAATCGTCAAAGAAAGTACACTTTCTGCCCGCCCGATCGTGAAATCGACAGGACGGATGTTGCCGGCACATTGAGATCAATCAATGTCTGAAATTTCATCGCCATCCGACATCAAACAATGTGTGGATCCATCGGCGATCATCGCGAGAAGAATTCCAAAAGACACTGCGCGGCCCGCGACTCTTCAAGCGACTTGGCGGCCAATTAATGAGAATAAATGACCCATTTTATGACAAGTTAATGCGGTCATTAACTCATTATTTTGAACGGCCCAATCAAAAGCAAGCAAATGGGAGTTACAAATCCAATGATTTATGGCATTAAAGCCACGAAACTCCTCCCATGATGGAGATTAAATGCAATCAAAGGCTCATTAATCTCCATCGACCAATCAAATTCAAGGAAAAAGGAGTTACAAAACAAATCATTTAAAACTTGTAACTCCTCCCATTATGAGCATTAATGTATTAAATGCTCATAAACCCTCCTAATGGCCACCAAAAGCCTATAAATAGGAGGGCTTTTCCAAGGAGAAGGCGGAGAGAGAGAAAAAATTGCTCGGAAAATCTCGGAAAATCCAGAGAAATCAGAAGAACCTCTGCCAATTTGAAGAAAAGAAACTCTGCTGCAAGAGCCACTACAAGGTGATTGAAGCACCCTTGGGGGGCCACCCCCCCAAGGACCTCCCTTCTTCTACCAACATGGCTAAAACGTGGCTTTTCAGCCCGTTTACTTAGCTTTTTATCGGATATAAGACCTTCTCTTGGTCTTTGTCCTTTAAAAATCTAAGGTTAGAAAGCCGAGCCAAGAATCCAAGCATCGTGTTCTCATCTGCATGGACGATGGAGGAGCCCATACATGACTCGCGACCGTCGATCTGAACGTGTCCCCACAATCGAATGAGAAGTCAGATTCCTTTTCTTGATTTCTATTGTACTTTATTTTTCTTTTAGAGACAAAAATCACAATTCTTGTCTTTCATAATGGATGAGACTTGTAAATCGCCTTTTACGGCAAAATCGCCTTTCACGGCAACAAATGAAATCGCCTTTCACGGCATTCAAAAAAAACCCTGTCTCTTTTCTTAAAATATGTGTGCAATGGAAAACTAGAAAAAGTTTCATTTCCCCTTTCTACTTGCGAAGGTGGATCTTCGGATCACCATTCCTAAATTCCAAGTAGAAAAGTGAAATTGGCATACCCGTACAAAAAAAAAAAAGATGTTGAAACCCTTTACCTTTTTCTTCTCCTCCCCTCCGCCGCACCCCGAAAGACCCGGGGCGGAGGCAGCGGGAGAGAGGGAAGGAATCGGGTTTTTTTCCTATTGATGTTTTCTTATTGATCTTCGGATCACCCTGTCCTTTTATCTTCGGATCACCCTGTCTCTTTTCTTATTGATGTTTTTTCCTTTTTCTTTCTTTGTTGTTGTTTTTTTTTTTTTTTTTTTTTTTTTTTTTTTTGTTTAGGATAGTAGGATGACTATTTTAAAATGATTATTGAAGATAATTTTCTTTTTCTTAATTTGGTTTTGGTTTAAATTTTCTAACATTGTTAAGTATATCGAGAATATAAAAGAGAGAGAGAGAACGTATGAATTATATTGTCAAATGCCATTAATTAAAATTGTTATCTCAAACAAGTATAAAGGATAGGGTTAAACATAATTGGGCCTTAAATGGATTTAAGAGGATTTATTTGATCCTAATTTTTACATGTTCCAATGGGTGTTTTTTTTTTTTTTTTTTTTTGAAGAAATGTATTTCATGCTTTTTTTTTAGCAAAATGACAGTAAATGGCCCTGTAATAAGCTCTTAGTTTTATGTTTACCAAACGAGATTTTTCAAATAGATTTAATCGAAGAAGACATGAAAGTGAGTATTACCAAACGATCTATCTGTAAAAAAATGTATGTTTAAAACAGCTCCATTTGAAATAGATCTATTTCAGACATATTTATTTCAAACAAATCAGATTTGCCAAACAAGCCCTAAATTAGTAAAAGTCAAGTAAAGCTTTCATAGGGTCACAACAATAGCACTTTAATTCAAAATCCCCTCTATCTTTAAGAACAAAAGTAAAAAAATAACCTCATTTCTCCTCTAAAAAACATGAAATCTCTACTTTTCTATACAAAAAGTAAAAAAGATTCCATACTAAACAACATAAAACAATTACCATCATAACACCATTATATTTTATTCCCTCTTGATTCGATGCTTTACTATACTTTATTTTACATGTAAAATTACCAAACGGGCCCGCCTGTTTTGTTAGAGGCATTTCTGACAAGGAATTGGGGTTGTTGAGAATTTATGACATGATGTGACATTAGGCATTCCAAATGCATTGTTTGATGCAAAAATTCACAATTCCCAACCACTCGAAAAAGGCACTTTTAACTAGGGTTGGCAAATGGGTTGAGTCAAGCTAATTCGGGTCGGGTTAGAGGTGGGGGCCACCTTTTGGATCCTGGCCCGTGACTGACCCGTTTTTAGAACGGTTGCAAGATTACAACCCACATTTTGATTTGGGTGGGGCTAACCCACAGAACTCGATTTATTTCACCTTGCGGTCCTTACCTTAAAAAAAGATGGCTTTGAAGATTCAAACCCACAACCTTTTGTATTTTCAGCAACATCTCTACCACTAGATCAACTAATTCTTTTTATGCAAATGTTTTAAAAAAAACTGATTATAACTAATTAGGCGACAAACTAATTAAAACAGAAACAAGTCCTATTACTTATGGACTTTCAAACTACCCAATTGACGAGTCAGCCCGATTAGGCGGGCCAACCCTAACCCGATCCGTTTTTGTGCAAGTTAGGAAATCCTAACCCGTGATCGACCCGTATTTGTCGCGAGTCGGGTTTGACGGGTCAAAACCGAGTTGGGTTAGCGGGTCAGGTAACATTTTACCACCTCTACTTTTAGCTTAATGAATTTCTAGAATTCCAAAATGCTAAAGGGGGGTTGAGCATTTGAAATTCTATTTTGGAGGGCAACATTTAGAATTCTCAGAATTCCCCCAGACAAGAATTCTCACAATTCTTCTAACCAAACAGGCCCTAAGATACAAGGGAAAAGAGATTTCTTTATTTTTTTTTTCTTTTAGGTCACGTTTGGCAACCAAATCTTTAGGAAAAAGATTTTGATTTTCCTAAAGTTGTGGTAAATCCATGTTTGACAATTATAAATTCTTGAGGATTTGGGCGAATGGAAATCTTCATTTGTTAGGATTTTTAGATCCGACCACCCCCATAAGATTTGAGAATCCTCACTTAAGTGGATTTGCATACTGAATCCTATTTTTCTCAGTTATATGCATTGATACATACCAATATCAATGTGAAATCCTCAACTATACAAATCCCAGCGCGGAATTCTTATTCCAGTGGTAGTGAAGAATCATCAGATCTGTGGATTCCTCACCTGTTGCCAAACATGCTTTTAAAGTAAAGAAACATGTTATTTTATGGAGCCGTGCTACACACCCCGGGGGAAACCCCGGGGTGTGTAGAATTTTTGTATTTTATGGGGCCTAGGGGCTAACAAGAATAAAGAAGTTAGTTAGATCAGCCATATGTGAAGAAAAACTCAGATGTATAGAAATTTGTTAGCCATTTCACTTAAAGGAAAATTTTTTTTATGAGCAGACTACATGTACAATCCAATTGCATGGGGCTATTTGGACCCACCTCTTACCACCTTGATTTGAACCATGTCCAATTATTTGCTCATAGAACCATGCATTGTTGGATTGAATATAGAAAAACATGCATAGTGAAAAAGACCATTTGACTTAAAGAATAACTTTTGTTGTCATTTTGTGCTTTTTTAGATAATATTTTTTAGAGGATTTAACCTGAAAAAACACTTAATGCACACGTATTACGCAATCAAATACTTAGCAAGTGGGGCACCAATTAGAGCAATTGGGCCCAATTTTCATTTTTTTTTAATCTATTTGGCATATCGTTAGCGCCAACCTTATTTACACTAAAAGTTGTAACTTATAAAAAAAAAAAAAAAAAATTCTAATTCAGGGTCGGTGATGACCTTAGCAATGTAAAATAAGGTTATCACCGACGCATGTTTCCTATTTTTTTGACCAAAAGTTGTAACTATTTTTAGGCCTTTTCGTTAAAAAATTCTAAGCCAGGGTCGATGATGACCTTAGCAGTATAAAATAAAGTCATCACCGATGCAGGTTTTCTATTTTTTTGACCAAAAGTTGTAACTTTTTCCAGGCATTCTCTAGAAAAAATTCCAAGTTAGGGTCGGTGATGACCATAGCAGTCTAAAATAAGTGATAGAGCATCGGTGATGATGCTATATAAATCTGAAAAAAAAATACTAAGGAAGGGGACCGATACATTTACATCAAAAGGCCCCTATGTCCTTCAAATACAACATTTATGAATTTAAATACAAAAAAAAAAAATTTAATTCATTTAGTTGACATTCAATCAATCCATCAACATCCCATATACATTTACTTAAATTGCCTATACATCTCCTAAGTTTAAAGTTACAAAGTGACAACATCCACAACATAACCATACTTCAATTACAAGTTATATTAGGATTGATATCCAAGAACACATGTAGCACAACAAATGTAGGGAGAGGTTTATTGCAAGCCAGGCGGCAAGACCGAGATGAGAGAGAGGTTAGGATAAAGCACTCAAACATAACAACTCCTGCGAAAAATGACAGTTTGAATAACGTTAGCCATAAATCGAAAGGAAATTCAATTGATTAGTAGTTGTGTGAAAGAGAATATTCCAAATCACGTTCGATAGCAACATAAATGTGATGCTGGCACAAAAGGCTAGTTGTGCATTTGAGGGACTAGCCTCGTTGCGGGGCAATTCTTTCTTGCTTGTATTCTCTTTAGATATTTGTGTACATCCAAATTATACATGATAGCATTGAATGTAATGAAGGCAAGCATACATAAAAAATGTTTACAAGACGAAAATAATGAATACTAAAAATTTCATGCTTAAATGGAATAGTGAACACTAAAAAATGTACATTTCATAACAATCCAATATTAGAGATAGATTACGCCCACTTGAAGTAAGAGTAAACAACTTTGTCTAACACCACAATAGTTAAAGTTCAAGTAGGGTAAATTATTGATTTTGCAATGAAGTATATGATGTATTATCAGTTATTTGCAACCAACTACATTTGTTAATATTGTTAATATTACTTATTAATTACATTGTATAAAAAATTATGCACTAAAAAATTGGTGCATCTCCAATCTTTACTTTCTTTACAATTTTCGTATTACAAATTTAGTTAGTTGCTTACCCGTCCTCGGCACAGATTTCTTTTTGCCAGTAAAGTATGAGACCAACCAATATCATTCTAGTTAAATTACCCAAACATTTTTATTTTGTAACCTTCATCTTTGTATATGAATCATTCATTTGATAAATGGTCTGATTAAAAAGAGTTTCATTATTGATGCCATGTTGGGTCCCCGATAACAGTTTCAGACGTGGTTCAACTAAAATGTGGTTTAATAAAGAAACTAGTGACCATTTTTGGAACATGAAATGGCCTAGTTTTGGGTCACTTGACTAAGACATGTTTTCCATATGGATCACATGCATTTGGACTGCATCAATGATGCAGTTTTTGGCAATAGACAAAAAGACAAATCAAATAAAAGGAAACTAATCAAACTATAATCTTAATTTAATTACAAATCCAATTGAACACCAAAAAACAGAATGAATCTGTTATCTTAAAGCTTTGAGACCAACATCAACTAAATCCATTTCACAAAACAAGAAATACGAGCAAAGAGAACAAATTCATTCTAATTGCAAAAAACGGTAACTACTCAGGAACCATCATCCTTCTCAACTCAGAAAACCCCAAATTCGGAATCCTACAAACCCTAATCCATTCAAACGAACAATCTATAAATCTCACAACGACGTTGAAGCCCATGTACCGTGCACTTTGATATCGTATGTGGGATGGCGGAAAAAGCAAAAGGAAGGAAAATATAAAAACATATAGAAAGGCTAAACAATGGAAGGAGATAGATACCTCTGCAGTCAAGATAGAAAAAAATAGATGATGGAAAAACTGATCGGAAGCAAAGAGATACAGATGAGGAGGAAGTTTGAAGCCTAGTGCAAGTGGAAATGACAGCTAGCATGGAGGAGCACTCGTCCATGGTCGGTCTTGGCGGTAGTCTGGGAGAGAGAAGAAAAGAATGATAAGAAACAGAGTTTCGAGCCCTAATAGAATTCGCAGACAGGGTCGGCACCGACCTTATTGAGTGTAAATAAGGTCGGCGCCGACGATGTGCCGAATAGGTAAAAAAAATAAAAATTGGGCCGAATTGCTCTAATTGGTGCCCCACTTGTTAAAGTATTTGATTGCGTAACACGTATGGATAATGTTATTTTTCTAATTAAATCCTCTATTTTTTATCCTTTTGTGCAACTAAAAATAGGTTTTTTTGCCATGTTGTGCTTCTACTCCCAAGTAGTTCCACCTTTTTTCTTTTTATTGATTTCACACTCAATCCTATTTTTATTTTACTCCACCCTACAATCAATCAGGCAATCAATCAGGCAATCAAAGGGTTCACGTGACCTTTCCATTGGTCTACTGATAGGCGCAAATCTGCAATAACCTATCAATTGATAAAACAGGACTTTTTAACTTTACGAAAATAGAATGCTCTCTTTTAGGAGCGAACTGCATGTACAGTCCAGCCTCCTTTCTCACGCATATTCCCCACGATAAGGCACCATGCCATAAAGTGGGTACCGTGATCTGAATCTCATATCATAAACATATACATCCTATCCAGTATATGAATCGGAATCCTCTGTCGCACTTTATACACCACTCTATGCACCACCATGAGTGGACCCGTGCACCCAGTCATGTCCAACACAAAACCCACGTGAAATACAGGATCCCGACTTGATGAGCGTGCATGAGTGAAATATAGGATCCCGACTCGCAGTCGACTCACTGGTAGGTAATTTTTCACCAACGCAAGCTGTGCATCTATTTCAGAGGTTCACAATTTAGAACTAGATGAAATAATATCTTCTTGTTCTTATAAAATAGCGATTTAAACCCCTAAGTGCCTAGTGCGTAGGGCGAGAGTGTCGAAACGCTAATTTTTAAAATAATTATATGTCCGGAGCACCTCTTTAATACATAAATAACATAGTGCTTGTGGGTTTATAAACATTTAACTGATTGACACAAATATATCTTATCTATATATTCGAGTATAAAAAAGATATAACTTTGCAATTTAATTACATAAAATAGATAATAATTAATATAAGTCAGAAGAAATTTCTTCATTTAAAAGTTAAATATTAAGCTTATAGAAAAATGAAATGTACGAATTGCATTTCGAAGACGGATCCGCTACGAAAACGCCGATCCATATTTTTATAGGAGAACCGAAAAAAAGGCAGAAAAGGAGGTTCCGGGCAGTAGACTTCTCTCAGTATTTGTTGACATTCATGTAAAAAATGTAAACAACCAGTAAATGGGTCAAACTCAATAAAAGAAAAGAAAAGAAAAAAAAAAAAAAACCATACCCGTCCCAAACCCGCTAGAGCGGGTCACCCGCTTAACCCTCCCCATTGCCGCCTCAACAGACACTCTCCATCTATCTCCAGTGTAGAGAATTTCTCTACGTTGCATTCCCAAACAGCTGGAGGACACATCCAAATCCAAACAATCATTTCAGCACTGCTGAAAAACCAAAACCATCAGTTTTCACACCAAAAACACCAGAAATGTCTTGGCGAAGAACCCTTACCATTTTCTTCTCCACCTCCACTCGACCCTCCAACTCCATCAGAAGATCCCTTGCACCACCCTTCTCTTTCTCCTCTCATTTCAGCTCCGCCACCTCACCTTTCCCGTCGGGTCTCGACCCGACTAAGACCTCCGACAAGCCGCGGGTGGTGGTTCTGGGATCCGGATGGGCGGGCTGCCGCCTCATGAAGGGGATCGACACCAGCATCTACGATGTGGTCTGCATCTCCCCACGTAATCACATGGTCTTCACTCCTCTCCTCGCCTCCACCTGCGTCGGCACTCTTGAATTCCGCTCCGTCGCCGAGCCCATCGCCCGGATCCAGCCGGCGATCTCCCATGCCCCCGGTTCCTTCTTCTTTCTCGCTCATTGTCGCGGCATCGACACGGAGAAGCATGTGGTTAGTTGAGCATTCTCTTGTTCCGTTTCTGTTTTGGAAGACGCATTTCATGGCCTTTTTTATGGAATTCAGGATGGAAGTTGTCCATTGGATATTTTTATATTTAGATCACTGCATAGATGTTTGATGTTGGATCTGGTGCATTTGTGATCTGGTACCAGTTTGATGCAATTGTTGTGGTTGCCTGAATGCAGAGACGAAATATGTATGTCGCGGGCTTTCCAACTGGAAGAGGGGAATAGAGAGTGTCAGTAATAGCAATGGTGGAGTTTCATTCCCATACTGTCAATGGTTGGGTTATGATGTGAGCCATTGAAGATTTACAACTTTTTGCATTGCCATAGATAATTAAAATCCTGAATCTTGAGATTGATCTCAATTTCTCAATCCAAAATCTCTAGCAATCTCACATGTCTGTTTGCTAGGTAATCTGACACAGATCGCAGCCAGGAATCTGTTAAAAGAAATAGATAAATGGTAGATTGGATCTCAGAGTCACTAAGGGCCTGTTTATTTGCATTAAGATTCATGGGAATTGAATACATAGGATTTGTAGTTAAAAATGAAGACCATGGTCAATTTCCAAAAATGAGCATCAATTAAGCATTCCTTTTTATAGAAATAGAATTGAAGGAAGATAGGAAATGAATAACCAGCCATCACCCCCTTCCTTTGATTCTATTTCCGTAAAAGAAGAAGGTTATTTGATGCTCATTGTTTAAAATTCACCTTTGGTCTTCATTTTTAACCACTTATAGGAAAAATCCTATATATTCAACTCCTATCTATTCTAATGTAAACAACAGGTCCTAAGGGTTCTGAGTCATGCACAAGAGGAAATGCAACAGTCCTCTTCCGACTTCTTCTCATGAAAAAACAAGGTCTTCACATTTGGAATCCCAAGGAAATCCATGTGTAAAAAGTGTATCGACATGTGAGACCTACTCGAATCATCCTCTGGCTGTTGAATAGTCGGATTTCTAGGGACTTGCACAGGCTGTGGGCAAGTCAATGGAAGAGTGTTTGTTGGTTTGTTTGTTTGTTTGTTTTTTTTTTCCAGATGGAAGTACTTTTCAAGTTGTGTATAGACTGAGATTCATTAGGGTTGATACCCCTATAAAATTAGGACTCACACAGTGGCTTTGATACCATGTGATTAAGTATGAGATTGGTCGAGAGAATATTGCTTCAATAGAGTGCCTCGATTTGAGGCATGACTTCTCTTAAATAGACTAAATGAGTATAATACCACTGTATTCAGCATAATTACAGATAATAAAAATACGGAACTAAGGTTGATTGCAATAAAAACAATCTCTAATTACATTCCCACATACTAAACAAGAGATGTTATAAGGATAACGTCCTGCATGACCACACCAAAGAATGAGAAGCTCACGCTAGTACTCATATGCTATTCTTCACGCCTATCAGGTTCTCTCATAGCTTGCAATATCAACTTGCACTAATCTTGATTTCTTGACGGCTTTCTATTATTTTTGGCACTGTTAGTAATTATTTTTATGGGCAGATGACTGAGATTGTGTTTATTTCTTTGAATATTGACTGGGATTGCTTTTAGGTTTATTTGCTATTTAAAACATATTTAATCAAATTGTAGTGCTCACTCTCATTCCCAGGGCATCTTTTTGGGAGGTTTATTTTGGGCATTAGTGATATTCGTCAAGTGGCCCTTGGTGTGAAAGCTCCAAGTTTTTCCCCTACATTTCAAAAATGCTGTCTTTGATCTTTTGTGTGATAGATCTGGGTGTGAGACCCATTCATTTGTCTGTGCTGCATCAGAGATTGGTTGGAGGCTGTCTATATTATTTTCTTTGATTCTATTCTGCAGATCTTCATCAAGCATCTAAATAGATCAGCGGCAGAAGAGGGATAACTTGCTGGATTTTTTATTGTTATCTAGTGGAGATCTTCCTGATCCAAGTGTCTGCGTGCTTGTGGACGTATTCACTATATTTTGAGCTTTGTGACACTTTCTATTGGAATTCTCTGTAGTCCTATTTTTAATTTCATCTGTCCATTGATCCTCTCTCAGTTTCTCTACCTGTGAGTTCGGCTAGGGCTGATCCATTCAATCTGTTGAAACAAGTTGAAAAAATGCTGCAGTACTCTGTTTCTGATTGAATTCAAAGTTCAAACCCATTAGTATGCAGAAACTTCTGATTGCTTTCAATGGTAACACTTTGCTTTTCGATAAGTCGATACTATAGAATCGAATATTGAGATACTAGAGAATGGAATATCGACATAGACAAAATTAAACCAAAATTTAAATAATACTCAATTTACTGAAGATGATATGTCCCAACCAATGATTCCATAATGTAAAGATAATTTTGTGATTAGCCTTTAACCAGTTTCTTAGACGCCTTTTCAAAGCAACAATGTTCAAGATGCAATACATCTCAACTTTGAGGGTAAAACAAATTTGTATATATTAGCGTAAATTTAGTTTTATATTCAACAATGATAGATGCAAATAGATACGAACGAGTGGGTAAGCAGAACTACAAAACTGAGCCCAGATTGATTGTGTAGCGCTTCTGTGATGACGATGATGATGATGATTTAACAATTATATAATAGAATTTATTCTTTATTTGATCTGTAAAAAGTTGTTACAAAAAAAAATCTGTAAAATGTTATCTTCAAAAGAATATTACACCCAAGGAGTCTTAGATGGGTGTTGCCTTGATTGAGTAATACTGACAGGAAGTGCTGGAAGCTGCAATTATGACACCACATTAAAGATGCTAAGCCCATGTTTGGCATCTCTATTTCCAACCGCAATTTCACTAATGTCCAAAGCAGGTCGCTTGGCACGCGATTCTACCGTCTACCCGCATTAGAGAAGTAGAGGCAAATCCTCTTAAAATGAAAGGCCCTATATTTCTGAGCATGTGAAAATATGAGCTTTAGCCTCTTTTTTTTTTATGGTTATGTTGGAATAAAGTAGAGATACCAAACAAGGAATAAGTCTTAAAGTTCATTAGTGTACATGAATGGCAAGATATATTAATTAGACTTCCTCACCTGGGTATCTGGATCAGTCTGGGTCTGGGTCTAGGGGGTCTTTTCTCAGGGCTGGAGTCAGGTCCTGGTCTTTGCTTTTATCTTAGTATCAGGGTCTGGGTCCAAAACCTAGGACCTGTATTGGGTTTGAAAAGGCTAGTTGGGTCTGGGTACAACATGTACCTGCTGAGCCGTTTACATCCTTGATGACTTAGTGTCGTCTCCTGACTAGTAGGCCCAAATTTTTTGCAGAGGTCTGCTGAATCGCAAGGAATTCACTTGTATGTGGCATAATTATGAGTTTTTCCTATTGCTTTCAAGGTACACTGTGAGACTGTTACCGATGCATCTGGATCGAATATCCTGGAGCCTTGGCCCTTTCAGGTTTCATATGATAAGTTAGTCATTGCATCAGGAGCTGAAGCCTCGACTTTCGGAATCCATGGTGTGAAAGAACATGCAATATTTCTTCGTGAAGTTTCTCATGCGCAGGAGATCCGTAGAAAGCTACTTTTAAACCTAATGCTATCTGATGTGCCTGGTATGTGACAGGTTTTATGGAAAACATATTTGATTTCTCACTATTAATTGCTAATGGGTTATTGCAACCACTATTTTTTTCCTTACTTGACTGTTGACATTTATACAATTACCCAAGTAGTTATTTCCTTTTTTTGCTTAGAAAATTATGTTATGGTTACTCTTCCAATGGTCTCTTCTCATTACTTGCTTATTATTATTTATTATCATAGATGGTAGTTTTTCTTCATCACATGCTTGCAACAAGCAGGATGAAGTAACATGATTAGGCCTGCTGAGATGCAGAAATTCCAAACTCACTGGTTAGAGGGAAACCACAGCATTACAGCATCAGTACCCCCTCACTTTTTTAACTTGAAGTAGGGTAGAGAGGCCAAGTCATTTGCTGTGTATCCTTTCACAGTTGTGAAAAGGTTGAGTTCACCTACCCTTAAATCAAGCTGAAGTAGTAGAATGGAGCCAAACATGACAAGGCACCCCACATTTTGAAGTCAGAATTGCACTCATGATATTCTCCATATATTACTCTAACCATTAAACCTTATTCTGCACAGTCCACTATCTGAATGCAAATGATCACTCCCTTGCTGCTTTTCTCCCACGTTTTTAGGCTTAGATGGGCAAGCTTATTCAACAACCTTCACCTGCAATTTAGGCGTCAAACTAATGCAGGTCTGCAGGATCCTGGCCCAATGCAGCTAAGCCATGGCCCAAACACATCCACAAGGAAGTAAAACCAAATAGGACATCTACAAGGTGTCTTAACTTCCATCACACGTTTCTAGCAATGATGGTTGATTTCTATCTTACTCAGATATCCCTTTCGTTTCTTAAGTAGTCTAAGTGTGTTAGGATTTCTATTTTCGATTTTTAGTAGGCTGACAAGGCTTTGGGAATATATACGCGCACACATATATTTAACCTGGCTGATTAGGATTTGGATATCTTTTAAATTGGGAAATGAATATTTAATTGGGCTATAAAAGCCTTATAGAGATAGATCATAGATCACATGGAACAGAAGAGGTTTCTTTTGGAGAGTTCTGTAAACTTGATATTTTTTTCATTTTTATTGAAACCTCGTGTGAGATCTATATTAAGAGATCCTTTTAGGACTATGAACACCTTTAGATGGTGCCCTATTCATCTATGGAATACTGGAAAGACTGGTGCTCACCTACTACTAGGGCATTGATCATATCAGATCTCTACCAACAATCTTTACATTTCCTGGTTCCTAAATGAGTTTCCAACAAGTTGACTAGCAAATTTATGGCTATGTGGTGGTCAGTTGCTCCTGTTTTATTGGAATATAGTAATATATCAAGAACATCTATTTGATGTGATTTTCCCGATCTGAGAACAGAATCAGCCCAAGCCATATTAAATTTGGGTCAAGTTTGGAGTGGATCCAATTCGGCCTGCATCAGCCCACTGGCTTAGCTTGTCTTAATCTCATAGAAGGCTTAACATGTTGTTCACACCATGTAATTTGCCAAAGATCACTACCTATGTTTTTTTTTTTTGGCTGAAGTATGGTTTGAATTTTATTTGCTTATTGTGATGAGGGCTGTTTTTGAACAACATACACTGTACTCAAGTTTTACACGCAATAATTCATCAAATATTGGTTCTTTAAATACTGTTAATCTTCTACAGTGTGAGAATTCCCATTCATATTGGTTAGGAATCAAGTATTTTCTCTAACACAAGAACTCACTAAATATTTCATGAGGAAGTTAGGTTAAAAAAGGTGCATATGGTTACTTTTGAGAATGGATCTAATTGGAAATTTAAATTAAGCTGAGGGCATCATGGTAGTTCTAAATGGAATAGCCTTTTCTTTGGCTAGGAAAGAAAGGTATTTTGCATGCTCTTGGAGAAGAATTAGATGTTGTGATTGTCAATGATCCATTTGTATAAAGCCCATGGCCCATATATAATTAGCCCAATTGTAATATATACTAAAACAGGCTGGTCAACTGACTGAATCATGTACAGCACAATATACCATACTAGGAGATTTCTTTGATTGTAACTTACTTGATTGTAGCCCAAATTGGGTCTACCCAATCTTTATATATGATGGTTGATCCTCAGGGAAGGACACCAGTATTTCCACGAAATCTCTTTCAAGTTTGTGATTGTATGAATGGTGTTATGACTAAGTGAATCTCAGTGATGTAGGTTTTCCTCGGAGATGAGTGTTTCGGAAGCATTTAAGGATAGTAACAATAGGTGATAAATTAAGAGTGCAAAAAATTTAAAAATTTCTTGGTTTTCAAATCCATTTTTTTGAAAAATATGATTCTTTTTTCCTTTTTTAAGATTTTGAAATGAAAGAGTTGTCTTGCTCAGAGATTTATGATTTTGAGATTTAGATCTGAATAGTTTTTTCTTATATTTTAAATTATTATTTTATATGTAAAAAATTATTTTTTTATTTTTCTGACTATTTTTATTTAGAAAAATAATGAGTAATCTAAGGATTAAAGGGATGGTTGAAGGGGAGACTTGCTTTTGGACTACTTTGTGATTGGTGCATACCAACAAAGATTGAAGGGAAAAATTTTATAGAACAGCTATTAGACCAGCTATGACCTATGGAGCAGAATGTTGGCTGATCAAGAAGCACAATATGCATAAGATGAATGTAGCAGAGATGAGAATGCTGAGATGGATTTGTGATAAAAGTAGGAAAGATAGAATCATAAATGAGTGTTTTTGGAAGCATTTAAGGATAGTAACAATAGGTGATAAATTAAGAGAGACTTGTTTGAGATGTTTGGACATGTCCAACGCTGGCCAACAATGGTGCTGTTGAAGAATAGTTTTTTCTATGTAGGTTGATGGCCCATGAAGGAAAAGAATTAGGCCGAATAGGGCATGAATGGAAGTAGTAGGGATAGATCTGAACAAGTGCATCGTTTTAGAGGGTTTGGCTCAAGATAGATTTGAATGGAGAAAACATAGTTCATGTAGGTGATCCAACATAGTTGGGACAATGCTTTGATTGATGGTGATGCTGAATGACGTAATGTTGGGTGTAGATCTATAATTTTCTCATCTCGATCATCACATTTTGCAGTAAAAGATTTAAATAATAATGAAGTAATGATGTCGTTGATCCTACATTGATCGTCACCACCTGCACCTTGTCATCCAGCTACTACTAGGAAGGATAAGGGCAAGAGTATTGCAACTATAAGTCAAACATTCACACCCTCGGCCCTTCAGACTTTATCGTTGCATCATGAATTTTGGGCAGTTGCGAGTAAGATGACATGGTCTAAATCAGAACATGTAAGGAGTGAGGACCCCTCATCACTTACAAGTCGGTAGCATCTTGCCTACCCGAAGAAAAACTACATCACATTCAGTCTTTTCCAAAGAAAAGATTTGGCTTAAAGATGCTGGCATCTAAGACATACGATTGACGAAAGGTGCTAAGAGTACTTCAGAGTAAGAGGCCAGCACCCACGAAGAAGAAAAAGAAAAAGAATGAAAGACTTCATCATCTAGTACTAGCAAGAAAATGACACATCTGATCATGGAGAAAGTGATTAACATTCAAAAAGTGGTGGAGAGTGTCGTAGTCATGTTTGAGTCTATGACCCCTTACATGGTGGTTGACAGGAGCCTATTGGTGGTTGGGGCAAAAACGAAAGAAAGGGGTGTGTTTTTTTTTTTTTTTGGGGGGGGGGGGGGTTGCGCAATTCGAAGGATATTCTCCATCTGACCCATAGCCTGAGCCCACTGGGTTCAGGCCCACAGATTCAGACGGTTCATATGGTGATTGCCAGACACATTGGTATGGGCTATACAAAGGGTATATTTATATCATGATATGGCCATTAAGGACAAAAGCAACAACCACCATCAATACATTATCCTGCATATGGACATTAACATCTCAGGGTTCCTTATGCTTATCCATTTGATCATGGAAGAGGAGGTGGAGGCTTCTTAGACTTCGATTATCAACAATATGGATATAAATATTGGGTACAGTCAGAGTCAAAATGACAATGAAGACAATGACTTTCAACTGTGTGGACATGACATGGTATAAGCTAAGTTTCGGTCTTTTCATTTATTTCAATACTATAAATTGTCATTGATACTTGAATGATTGTCTGATTGAATCTTTAACTATTATGTAATGTATAGTGTAGCAATCCTGTAGATTCCTTGTCATTAATTTTTAGCCCTGATTAACTGTAGCTCTGATTAATGTTTATTGTTGATACTTGATAACACCTAAATAACATAAGGGGAAATTGCCTAAATACTCGGTTGAGTCACAAAATGTAATTAAATCATGAAAAGTATATTAAAATTGTAAAAATTTACAACAGGTGGGGCCTTTTTTTTAACTCTTTTTTTTTTTGCAGAGAAATTGTGTGTGTGTGTGTGGGGGGGGGGGGGGGGGGGGGGGGGGGGGTTTCGGACTTGGGGTGTCTTGGCAAATTTGGGTCCCAAGTCTGTTTCTACACTGCACGAAGTACAGCTTGCCTGTATTTGCTATGTTTTGTAGAAAATTTTGATGTTACTTGTACGCTATCCATTTAAGTGTTAGAATATGATGATGCATACTCTCTGCTGCTTATAGAACTTGCGATGTTGCTTGTGCATTATCCAGCTAAATGTTATAAATATTTATTATATGAAGCTAGAACGAATTTCACTCTCTCCCTCTCTCTTTTCATGATGAATACAGGCATTTTCAGAGGAAGAAAAGAGCAGACTATTACATTGCGTTGTTGTAGGAGGTGGTCCTACAGGTGTTGAATTCAGTGGGGAACTTAGTGATTTCATCATTAGAGATGTTCATGAAAGATACTCCCATGTCAAAGATTACATCAATGTGACTCTGATAGAGGTTTTCTCTGATGAAAACTAAAACATGAATTATTAAATTGAATCATTTTGTTGCTAGTTGCTACATAACATTGTTTTCTTTGTTGGAATCTTAAAGAATTGAGGCAAACTTTATTGATGGGGCAGAAGTTATGTAGATGCTCTAGGGCCATATGGATATGTGCAGAAGTAAATATTTACAGATATAAAAATTGCAAGAAACCTTCTGAAAAAAATAGTACAGAAATACAATATAGTCATATTTTTGCTGTGTGGCAGTTTTTGAAAAATACAACAGATTCTAAATGAAGTTTGTGGTAGCTGCTACAGATTATAGTATATGTTCAAAAGACGTCACCAAATTTCAAAACTCTTGATTAGAATAGGGTATGTTATTAAATTAATCACTTAAAACACACTTGCATAATTCGTCGATTCAAATCCATCAATGCTCCTCCTTTGGAATCCAACTACTCAAATTTACTTCCCACCTTTTTCTGTTGTCTAGGAAATGTTTCATTCTAATTAGTCTCATGCTATGCCATAAGATTGAACATGATTAAAATAAGAAAAAAATTCAAATCACATGCTTTACGTGTCATGAATCTGATGGTCGGAATGACTTTGATTGGAGTAAGACTTTCCTTGATGATGTAACTTGGTGGGAACATCAATTATGACCACTGCCACCATCACCACCATCATTGTCAACCACCATACCACCACCACTACTATCATCATTTTTATTATCACCACCACCACCACTACCATCATGATCACCATCATCACTATCACCGGCCACCATTACCATCAACACCGTCATCACCACCACACCATTCATCACTGTTAGAGATGTCAAATGGGCCCGGGCCAGCACGGCCCGACACGGCCAACAGGCACGACCTAGGGCATGGGCCGTGTTGTGCCAGGCACGGTTGGCACGATTGGGCACGGCCCACTAGGCAGCAAAGCACGGCACGGCACGAGATATTTGATATTTTTTAGTGTAAATACAAAAAATATAGTTTTATTTTTTTATTATAAAAAAAGATTTTAAGGTTTTCAAAAATGCTATTGAAAAATCTTCAAAATAGAAAATATCCAAATGGTTCTCTTCTCGATGGAGTAGGATCGAATTTGAACCGAACCACTTAAATTTATGTGGCCATACTCTTCTTTGTGTGTATCTTTAATTTTTTTAGTGTAAGACCTTTGTTTTTTAAGCTAAAAGTTAAGAACCACTCGAAGCCCCATGTCACGATAGGCATGGAGGCATGACAATGGCCCCAGCTGCCTTAGGCATGACCTGTGCCGTGCGCGCCCCCTCGGCACGGCCCCATTGACTCTCTAATCTACCGTCCATGAAACGCCACCCATCATCATTACCCACCACCACAATTACATAATCATCATCATCACCAGCTCCACCAACATCACATTCATAATCTCTCATCTCATCATCGCTTGCACAGGTGCCACCATCATCAATGGTCATCATCATTCCTATCTAAGCTCACGGACCTCTCTTAGGAAGGTGGAAGGTGGGGGATTTCCTTAAATCCTGCATTGAGAGATTTTTGATCGTATCAGAAATTATCTTACAGGAGTGAGCTGTGAAGAAAATATATCTTTTAACTTCTGAAATAAAACAATCTTCCTTCTTACTTTTTTCTGATTGAAACATCATATATTATTTATAAATAATATAATTTTGCTAGTTTCTTAGAGTACATCTGAAGATGAGTATGCCCTTAATGTCCACTTTTGCATATACTAGAAGAAAACAAAGCTTATGAACAGAATTTATACTTCAAAAAACGTTTCTTGGTGTTTTCCCAACCGCAGCTTATCGTCTTTTTATATTCTAAATGCCTTTTAGTGCATTACTGAGAGACTGTCTCTCCAACCTGATAGTAATTCTAGACTTTTGTCATAAAAGAACAATATGCTTGTTGACAGAATCTTTAATGACTTAACAAACTGTTTTTTTTTTTCCTTGTTCATGGGCAGGCAATATGAAAATATTTAATCTTCCTTATGATGCTTCGTGCTCAGCAATATGCTAATAACATCAGTTGACTACGCGTGACAGACAACATGTTATCTTCGTTCTTAACTGCTAGTGCCTTGGAACTTTTTTAAAAATGATAGTGGCAGGTTTCCTTAGTCAGTCTAAATGACTTACTCTAAAAAAAATGTAGTATGTCCATGGTTTCTGGATATGACAAGCAGAATAAACGGAGGAATTTGAGTGGTTTGGAATTCTTAAGTGTACGCAAGCAAACAACCCTGTAATCAACACTACTCAAATTGATGCCATTTGTTTTGGTGAAGAAACATTCTACTTTTTATTTGACTAAAGAATTATACATAACATAAGCGATAACATCCATTCATATTGGGCACAGGTGGTTCAATACTGGTGGCAGTTTTGAAGAGGCTCAGATCAATCACTGTTAAAGTGGTGACACATGGCTGTGTGGATCTCAAAAGAGTACTTCTATTTTACAAGTTTGGCATGTCCCAAGCGGAAATCTTCTTTTTGATTTAAATTTCTTTTATTTGGATTTACTAGGACTCTTATATATATGGAAGCTTGGGTTCTCCTTGTTTGTGGTAGTCAGACTTTGATTGTAACAGGGGTTTAGATTCACTAGAGGCTTTTATTTCTTTACAATAAACGAGTTGTTGTGGATTGCTCAAAACAATTAGATCGAATATTGGAATAAAACCTCATATTGAGTCTTTCGGAAACTTTGAAGCGGTTTCATCCCCTGTCGCTGTACCTGTGCTATCTCATTGTCCGGTGGATCTTGCTCACTTTTCTGTACATTATACACGACCAGGGGTTTGATCCTTCAATTGTGGCATGATATTTAAGATTTTGTTACTGTGCTTGAAGAATCAGTTCCGAAACCAATCAAAGGGTTTGACTAAGTCTGTAATTGGCTCGTTC